>OY740765.1:128178244-128778244 GCA_963513935.1 Aphrophora alni | reverse complement strand
TTTTGGTTTGTATACAAATAGACAAAGACCCTCTGGAGCTCACTTTAGGAAGTACGAGACTGGCAATCCCGAGAGACCTGTTGGATCTATAACTTTTTTCATATAGTCTTGGGTTAGATGCCTCTGTTTAATCTTTCCTTTTCCAACTGTTGTTCTATCCAACCCTCACTCTATTAGAGTATTCGAGTGTTAGGGGTCCTTATTTTAGGTTTGTTTTGTTTTATATTTGTTTGATGAGGCGATGATCGGTGATGTAGCTGGAACTCACCTTCGTAACTTTGTCTGACAAAACTAATCACTTCTGTCAATCCAAGAAGCTCTTTCCAATTGTAATCTAACATAAATATAAGGACAAGAACTGAAGTTAGCAGACACTTTACTGATTAGTTCAAAATGATTAGTCTACATATAGTTTTTTCTACTATACACTTGAATCAAAATTTTGGTGTACTTACCATGTACAAAAAATAGATTTTATCAAAATTGTTTTCGATTTTGTAAATCTTTCTGCAGTTATGGAGATAGTTTATTCGAACATACGCGACGTTTCGAAAGTATAAATCAAATACCGCTATCAAGTGATAAACCTAGAACATTAGATATGAGAAGGCACAAAGATTGTTTTACCTGAAAAACAGTTAGGTTACCACGACGTTACCGATGTTTATTTAGTTATTCATTGCAGATTCCCGGTTCAATTTTGCGTTTGTAATTCCTTTTACTGTAACTCATAGTTTTTTTCTCCATTAATCACATTTGTTTGTAGTTTTAGTTTTTTCACAACTTTGACAAACGAAGACAGACATCAAAGTATTTTGAATTCAGTTTGTTTTACACACTAAACACTCGACATTGTTTGTTTTACTCGTCGCAATATCTTTTACTTCGGATATGTGAGAAAGGGAGATGAACGTTGGACGCTAAAACACAAGTTCAAATATCTAAAAATCAGCGGAAATGTTATCTATCACGTTTTGGTGAAATTTGAAGATTTTTATAAATCACTACTTTTAAAAGAAAATAAAACAGCTCGTGAGTAACTTGCAAAGAAAAGAACGAATCCAAAGGCGGTCAGTATTTATTTAAATATTGTATGGATTATTAAAGAAACCCTTTTTTTATTTGTTGTTAGTCAAGTTGGTTTAAGCTATAGATTATCATATCTCAACAAAATTTCATAGAAATCCTCTTCAGCGTTTTAGAGATATTCTTACTTTTTCGACGGCACCTTTCGTTAAATTCAGATTTTTAACCGATAATTATGGAACTGGTATTTTTGGTAAAATGGCGACAATACATGTCATTTAGATAAAATCTACATTTTGAGTTTGAACAGGAGCCACTGAATTGTCAGTTATCGGGACAAACGCGATGCGTTAAATTGGGCACCAACTTTTATCTTGTTTGCGATGTAGACATCATTACAAAAATCATTTTGCAGTCAAGGGCCCACAAAACGAAAATTTCTGAAAGTTTAAAAAAATATATTAATACACTAAAACATGTCGGATAAAATACTTATCACTAAAGTTTAACATCCAGTATTTTAAATTAATAAAATTAAATAAGTTATTTATTCATGTTCAACTCTTTTTCATTACTACTCAGCTTTTGTAATATTGACAGTGAAATTTTGTAGTTGGAAATGTATAATTAAAAAAAAAAAAATTAACATAATTGATCAATTTATTTTGCTGATTCTAAAGTTGCCAATAAAATTATTCGTGGAATCTAGCAAGGACACAAACATGAGTTCAGCAGACTATTGATATTTTTTACTGCGTGTATATACGTAAAAGAGTAAAAAAATCAATTTTTAATGTGTATTTATTTAGTTTCATTGCATTTTCACGTTAAAGTATTACAGAAAAAAGTTACTGTACGTGATGTGGTGATGGTTCAAACAATTAATGTCGAATATTTTGCTATTTCCTTAATGAGCCAAGAAAAAGTAACTACCGTAAAAAAAATACACAAAATTACTATTTTCTAAAAATCAGCTTCAAACATTTGCATCAATTTTTTTTTTAAGTGTAGCCTCTAAGGATTTAAACGAAACGTATCCTTCTTGGCAAGGTCGCCATCTCTCCAAAAATGTAGTTTGTGAGTTATCAGTAAGAAATATATAATTGGACTGGAGCTGTTATAAAAACCGTAATGTCTCAAAATCGGCTCTACCAATATCGTTCAAATTTTAATTACGTATCCCTTGTGTAAAATAAAGATAAAACAAAATATTATTGCTCAGGAATAAATGGCAAAAATCATTCATTGCTGAAATTTAAGTAAAATTTTAATTAAATATGATTTACGCTAAGGTAACGTTCATGGAACAAACGAACCGAGTTGGCGTCCAATTTAAATACATTTAACAAATTTCAAAAACCATGACTCAAACTCGCTTTTCGACTCATCCACCGAACTGGATTTTTGGCGACGAAAAGTTTTTTTTTTATTCGGCTTTGAGGATGGTGTGTAAGAAATTTTGTGCAATATTTATGACTATCTTAAGCATATTCGTAAAGAGAAAGCTGTTTATTTTGAATAAATTTCAAATGTTGCATGCTGGATTGTTTTTTTTTCTGTTAAAATTATTAGAATAAAATACATCTGATAAGTTTTGACACAAGAGAAGTTAGCGTGATTAAAGAGTAGCACGACAGTACTACCAACATGTGAAATACATAAAACTTTACGGCAAATTATTCATAATTATCATCAGTCATTATAAGGAGGGTTTTTATTATTAATTCACCATTACATCGATTTAAATTTCTACATCATTTTCTTTGGTAAAAATATTTCGCTTTTCTTTTACAAGATAATAGATTAATATATTTTATACAAGCTGTCGTTGTTGCCGTCTATACGATAGAGACCACACAAATTAAGATAGTGACATCAAATTTGCGGTATTAGAATATGATATGATTCAAAAAATCAAATGAAAAATATCAAAGTGCTTTTTGTGCTATTTTAACTGCTTTTTAATCATATCTCATGAGATATTCAACTTATAAATTCTGCATGAGTACTGTAATGTATGTAATATGACTAGAGGTACAATATAGTTGGCTGTGGTATGTTAAATCCTACTGATATAAAACGACGTTAGTTAGTTGTTTTCACTTCGTTATAATTATTAAGTATGCGTGTCAACAAGATCGCGTATACACAACCATTTCGTCGTCGAAAGGTAAATTAATGTTTCAACATTGTCAAGATAAGTTCAGCAACATTTTATTTAATGGTAGGAAAGTGAAAAGGTGAGATTAGTTAGGCTGTGACGACTAGGTCTGCTTCTACAGGATATCAACTAAAAAATAATAATTAAAAACTGACTTTCATCTGTCAATTCACCGAATTTAATCGCTACCAATAAGATTGGGAGAGCTATGTAAAACGTATTGAACAATTTTTCAAGGTTATCTCATTAAAGATTTTTAAAAACTTCAATCTTTTTAACAGTATTGGGTTTAAAGGAGTATTCTGTATTACGTGATTGTGTCAACCGGATTAACCGGGTTCACAAATATACCATAAATTGGTTACAATAATGCAAGACCATAAAATCGTAAACCTGACAGGAGATATAAATTTATACACATTAGGCAAAGTTCTAATCAAAGTATTAGTGAATTTATTATGTCTCTCAAAGGGGAACTGTAGACTGCGAATTTCAAAGAAGAACGTACCTTATCACTCTGCGATCATTTCTTAGTAAGACTTATTTAATGAAAGTATAAAAAAAGTCTTTTTACAGAATCAAAACTAACTTTTAAAAGGCTGTGGGATATGCAATGTCAATGGAAACTGCATAGCTCTAATGGAAAAATGCACTCAACTTCTGTACAATTCAGTAAACTAAATGTGTCAAAAACAAAATTTTCAAAATCTATTTACGTTAGTTCTAAGATTGTGATATCAATCGTAACCGAAAAAAAGTTTATGTATAAGAGCGTAAAGAAAGTCTTTATCGAACGAGAGAAAAAGTAAATTTTTCGATAGTTGGAGACACTTTAGCTAGAATTACGTACACACTTTTTTCTACAGTTACACTCACAACCGTCCTCGTCAATTTTAAAATCATGTTTCAACCTTCTATTGAACAACTAGACGTGCAAATATATTTGAGGTTAGTTGAGTCTCTTTATTGTTCAGTGAGTGGGCAACACGACAATAATAAATCTGAATCAGCTGGTTTATTCAGTATGCGATAAAGAATCAAATTTAGTCAATGTTAATTTCCGTGCAATAAAATTCTTTTTTGCACTTTGAATAGTAATCAGCTGTTTATAAGCTGTTTTTATATCGTAAATGACAACAACAGAAAATTAACTGTTGTGGCTGAAATAACGATATATAACATCAAAATGTAAGTAAATATAGGTTATGCTTGTAATAAGTGTAAAAAGGCACGTATAGCTAATATGTGTATATAACGAAATAATCAAATTATAGTTCAGAATGTCATTCCGAAAGGAATGTTTAATGTGACTCTAGGTTCTTACAACAACAGACCTAAACCTTTTTATCTAAACGTTGGTATAATAAAATTCCAATAACTATGGAATTAGGCACAGGAAGTTAAATCAGTGCTATTTCTAGTGAACTATATAAAGATTTGTTTAAAGTCTTTCAATTTTTCAGTAATTAAACCATAAGATTATACTAATGTAACAGCCGGTGTGTTAGATGACAAAAATTGAAAATTTAAACATTACAATAATTTAGAATTATTTGTGATAAATTATGGTGGTAACCCATTGATCGGTAGATATTGGTTAAGAAAATTACACGTAAACCTAAATTCTAAATTTGTTAATGTAGAATATCAAATGGAAAATATTTTTAAGAAATATAAATAACGCTTTTATGGTAAGGATACAAATAAGGAAGGGGCTATTCTTGCGCATCACAAGGCCCGATCTGTTTATTTTGTATTACAAAGGGAAGTAGAAGCGGAAATTGACATGTTAGTTAATAAGAATATTTTTAAACCTGTAGAATTTTTAGATTGGGAAATTCCTATTACAATAAATGGCTACAATTTTAGTATTTGTGGGGATTCCTCTGAAACCATAAATTCTGTTTTACACGTTGAAAGACAATCTTTTCTACGAATAGATAACATTTAAGCCATGTTAAGCGGAAACAAAAATTAGTAATATTGATTTAAAACATGCATACCAACAGATAATAAATCCAAAGAATACACTACTATTTCTACAAATAAGGGTTTAATCAGATACAGATAAATAAATAGTGACTCATGTTTGGAATTACTTCAAGCTCAGTTTCCAAAAAAAAACTAGTTTTAGCATTTCAAGATGACATTTTAGTGTCTGGCATAAATAAGGAAGATTAATTAAATAAATTTTAAGTAGTTTTTGAAAGATTATTGTAAGTAGGACTTAAGGTTCAGAAACATAAACGCGAATTTTTAAAACCTAGTATTAGATACTTAGGTTATGTAATTGATTGCAATGGTTTGTACACTGGTGAAAGGAAAATAGAAGCAGTTCTTAATGCTGTACCTTGTAATGCGAGTGAACTTAATGGTTTCATAGGTGTAGTAAACTTTTATGAGTCTTTTGTTAAGAATTTAGCCACAGTTTTACATCCATTGTATAAATTATTAAGTAAGAATGTACCTTGGGAGTGGTCTAAAGAATGTAACAATATTTTCAATAAGATTACACAGTTACTAGTGTCTGATAATATTTTATGTCATTATGATGACAAATTACCTTTGAAATTTTCAAACGATGCGTCATGTTACGGTCTGAAAAGTATTTATCTCATTTTATAATGGGCAAGAAAAAAAAACATTTGAATCCAGAGTTCTATCAAAGCAGAGAAGAATTATTCGACTATTCAAAAAGAAACATTAACAATTATTTTTGGAGTTACAAAATTTAATAAATTTGTAAGGAAGACATTTTATTCTTTCGACTGATAATCCTTTGTTAGCTATTTTAAAGAAAAAGACAGATATATATCAAATAGATTACAGAGATTTGTTATTTCTTACCTGTTTATGTGTGAAATTTAATATGTTAAGTCTATTGATAATGAAAATGCAAATGGTTTATGTAGGCTTACTCTTGAGGTTAATAACAACATTGTAGAGAGTTTGGATAATTATTATAATTTTTTTAATTTATTCAAATTACATGCTTTCCTATTACTTTTAAAATTGTGAAGGAAGAAACAAAACAAAAGATGGTGAAACTCTTTTTGTGAAATATTAGGTTGTGTTACATAAGGTTCACTTAATGAAGTTGATTCTATGGATGTATTAGTTTATGAATCACGAAACAAATTAACTATGCGTAGAAAATGATTGTATTATGCGAGCGCATAGACGCATAATTACTTCATCTTTAAGAGATGTTATATTAAATGAGTTACACTCTATTCATTTAGGAATAGTTATAATGAAATCTATTGCAAGGTCTACATTTTGGTGGCCAAGTATTGATAAATAAATAGTAAATCTGATTAATCAACACTGTATTGAAATGAGATCAAGTTCCCCCATTTAACTTTTTGCAAGGTGTTATACCCAAATTTGACCAAAATTGGCTCATCTGTTGACACATTACTATGGTTAGAGACAAAGTGCAGACTACCAATGTATTTAGTTTAAAATAATGGCAGTTTAAGTACAGAGAATTTTCTTTATTTACTAAACTCAATGGAATCAAACATATTTTTACACTGTCTATTTCTCAGCAACTAATGGTATATCAGAGAATGCTGTAAAGACAGTTAAGAAATGGGTAAAAAAAATTTTTCAGACATAGTGATGTTTATTTACCTATTGATAATTTTTTGTTTGATTGTAAAATCTCAGAACATTGGACAACATACCATTCTCTTTCTGAGATAATGTTTGGTAGAACATTTTGATTTCTTAAGACCCAACTTAAAAGAGATGGTTAAAGAAGAACAAACCCCACAAGATATGAAGGAAAAAGATTCAACTAAAAGTTTTGGTTAAGCAAACTGTATATGGATTTTAGTTGCGGTTGTTGAAGTGTAAAATAAACTATCATATTTTGTAACACCGATAAGATATAATGTTAGAAATGTTACTTTAAAAAGACAAAGTAATCAGTTATTGACATATTATGGTACACAAATTCATCCTTATTTTAAAGTCGATATTAAAGAAAAACTTTAGATGAATTGTTTCCAACTAAAGTTCAATTAACTAAACGAATTGCGATAGAAATGAGTAATAAGACAAATCAATATTCTTCGGTACCAATTATTATTGAATATAAACCAATTTCAAAGTACAGTTGTTCTGGTGCTCCTGTTGTTTCTGTTTCTATTGAACAAACTAATGATCCTGAACTTAATTTGAATAGTGACAATTATGATGCTAACTCTTCTAGACGATAAACTTTAAGGAATATAATTCCAAGAATATCTTTTGATTTATGAAATAGGAATTGATTTATAATTTGTTACTTGAACCAAGGTTTATATATATATATATATATATATATATATATATATATATATATATAAGTTTTGTTTATAATGATGTTTAGTTTTTAATCTATGTTGTGCCTAAAAAGAAAGAAAAATTGTCTTATGTAAACAAGTTTTGTATTTTAAATGATTTATTTTTAGTTACAGATTGAAATGAATAAATGTATTATATACTAAATAAGGTTTTTTTTACTACTATGCAATTTTTAAGAATTTATATTAATTTTTTTTAAAACAGCTTTCTTTGTAATGAAAATTAATGTTGGTTATATGTAAATTTGTAATAATAGGGGGAGCGTATGTAACATAACCAGAGGTCAAAGCTGCTGTATATACACAATATAGTTGGTTGTGGTATAGGCAGCCTTCTACTTGTTCTGACATAAATTGGCGTTAGTTTTGAATTATATTCATCACGTTATAATTATTAAGTATGCGTGTTAACAAGATCTCGTATACACAACAAGTACTAACCCCAGATCTCTACTACAGTAAATAACAAAGTTATTATCAAATATGTAATTTCGAACCCATACCTTTCAGGAAAATGTTATATTTGTGTAGTTATGAGACTGCAGGGTCAAGTCATCGACACGAGCGTAGCGAGTAGAGGCTGCATCGCATGTGTATGGCTTTGAATTCGACTAGAGTCGAGCCTAGAGAATGGAGATTGTTTAATATATGCATCTATGAAGTTCATTCAAGTCTAGTAGACGTGAAGAAAGATTTTATAGACAATCATGAGCTTTAGAAAACTTTTTAAACAAACATACTTTACTGGGTACGACTCGTTAATCTAGCAATACAATTTAGGATTTTTTACAAGACCTAACAAACCAACTTTTGGGCATTCGATTTTAGAAGATCTTGTATGTTAGGACTAAGTAAGTACCATGATCGCGTCCGTAGACTTATCCATCAACTTTTTTCATGTTTATTATATGGAACATATTTTTAGTAATTTTGTCATTAGAATTTTCTCTGTAACTTCTGTGAAATGGTTTTAGCTACGATGTCTTAATTCAAGTAAACTTTGCCTTGAGGCGTTTCTACAGACATGTTGATGACATTTTCCTGTTTATTGTTTATCTTGGTAGTCTCTATATTTTGTTAATCTGTCTATTACATTATGTGTTTCATTCTATTTCTATAACGTGGAATGAGGTTTTATTATTCATATTTTCTGCATGACTTTTGTTCCTTAAAATAATTTGTATTTGCTTAATCTATAATGTTTTCTATTATTGTAGTTTAACTAGAAATGAACGACTGTCTCCGCCGCTATATGAGAAAAACTCCTAACCCATATTGTCGAATTACAACTGTTTTACTTTCCCACATACTCTATGGAGAAAATTATGTGAGGTAATATACAAATCCGATGTCGAGTATTCGTTTTAAAAAAAATTTGTCCAAAATTGACTTTTGGTATGACGTCTGTAATATGTACAGTGGATAGCTCAAAAACGTAGACAGATTTTAATAAAATTATTTATAGCACATTTTGGCCATACCTCGGGACTTAATTTTCTTCTTTTTTTTAGTAACTTGAAATTTGGCGGTAGCTGTCATAAGAAAATCAGTTCAAAGTGTGAAATATTTTTGCTTAAGTCTAACTTTTATTGACCCAAATAAAAAGCATTGATCACAATCCTTTATAAAATACCTGTTCATCGGTAGAAACACCAAAAAACCTTAGGATTGCTACAATATATTTAATTTCTCACAATAGAATATACAGATTTAGCTAAAATGTTAGTGAAATATAGAGATCAATAACCCAAAGCTCTGTACAAAATAAAAGTAAGAAAATATCACCATTCAGGAACAATTGACAAAAAATTAATTTTAAGAGCTGTAATTATAAACTCGATTTGAATCAAAATCACTGACGACGAGGACGTGTTGTGGCACAAGAGAAGTAAGTTTAGGACCTTTTTAAAATATATAAATATTTTTTCAAAGACATAATCCATCGTTTTTGCATTTTTTGTTGTTTGATAACTACCTAAATGACATTTGGGTGACGAGTAGTTTTAGTTCTTTTTTTAATTTGATTTTTGGAAGTGGGTAAGTGAGAAAGATTGTGCATGGTTTGTCCACCCATTATTTTCATTAGGTTTTGTAATGTATAATGAACTTTAATTAGTCTTGAAATTTTTATTGGTAGATTTTTTAAATTACCTCTAACACATAAGCTAATTTGTTAATTTTAATAGTAGGAAAATTGCAAAGTTTTTGAAATAAAACTGACATTATGATTTTATACTGATAGTTAGAATAAATCGACAGTAATACCGTTTATCATAAAATTGTCTACGTGTACGTTTGTGTAAAGTCTCTCTCACGTCTACTACACATACCGTTTTACATATTCAATACAATTGTTACGTCTTAACTGAAAGTTCTAGAACGAGACACTCTTGTACATTTAACATTAGAAGTATTGCTTTTTGTTCCAGCTTTAGAGTTTTCTTCCGTAGAAAATTATATCACATGACGTATGAGAATTTCAAGTAAGCTATTCATGACACTTATGGATAAACTATTCTTGAAGCTTATATATGTACTCCCAGAGGTACCCTATTGGACAGAATTTATGATAGTTCGGTGATGGTCCTTGAAGGACTCAACACTGTATAATTTAATGAAACACCCGAATTACAAATCTAAGCAACCGACACACGGAAAACCAGCTTAAACAATAAATTTTGTATGATTAATAATGGGACACCTTATAACATAACTACACATACACAGTTAACCGAAGTCCTTCTGTACTGATTAATAAAAAAATACGCTATTTAACAAATTGGTCGAATATTGTGACGGCCCCTGGGAAAACCCAGTTGCCAGCTTACACTGAATTTTACTCGACTATTGTAAAATTTAGAACACACTGATTAAAACACAAATAATGGCCGGAGGAAAGTGCAGTGATCTTGCAGACTAGGTATAGAGAGAAGAAATCGCAGGGAACGATAATCACATCGCACTTCGTCGTATCTTTCGTCGTAGATCTGCCAATGGTAGAGGGACTCTCGGAATCCCAATCTCGATCATGGCCATGTCACAAGTCTCTCTTTCTCAATCAATTTCTTTTGTCTAGTGACACTGACTTCCTAATGTTAAGCGGTGTCTAGACTTTTCTAACACCCTGTATTTTAAACTCCAAACCTATAATACAACTAATTTCCAACGTTTTAGTAAATCTTGCCTACACAATGCTATTGCTCTCTTGCCCTTCTTCACCAACACCAGGCGACTTAGTGCTTATGCGAGTAAAATAATTAGTGTAAATGTTGTGTTCCGTTTATCAAATTCTATATTAATTTATTATTTTGTATTTACAGGTAAGACACTTTAAAACAAATGACATTACTTCATAATAGGTAAGTATTTTTTAAATATTTCTTAAATGTATTTTTACTCAAATTAGTCTTTTTAACCTGTTCATATATTAAGTATTAGACTATTAGTATACTAAGTTTTGTAATCTTAAAAATTTAGATCTCTAATTTTTGACAAATATTTCACATTTCATGACCTCAGGAAATTTCATGTCGTTCGTCCATTATCGTTTTACCTAAACACGAGAGCGGTAACAAAATGTAAGTAAGATAGGAAGATGAAATTTGGTTTAAGAGACTATAGTGTGCTTATATATAAACCTATTGAAATTCAAGAAAATCGAATAAAAATGTCAAAATGGCGGCCATAAAAAAAATTATTTGTTGATATATCGTGTTATAAAACTTAATTGGATACAAATTTGCATATTTCAATTCTGCAAGTAGTGACACCACCAATTTCACCTCTATGATGATAAATAGTGAAGTTATTGTCAAAAAAAGTAATTTCGAACATTGACCTCACAATAAAATCTGATATTGGTGTAGTTACGAGATCCGAGTCAGGGCTGAGTCACCAACACGAGCGTAGCGAGTGTAGGCTTCTTTACTTATTTCACATATGTACATCTTTAGGCCCACCAGGGTTTCGACACAGATTTTGGACAATGAGATTGAAGACTTTTTAATGTATACACTTCTATAATGTCATTCAGGCACTACCCACCGTCAATAAAATAATGATATGCACAATAATTATGAGGTTCAGAAAACCTGTATAACAACGTACGCTACTGGGTAAGGTCTACCAATACATTTTAATATTTCCAACAAGGTACAAGATACGAACCTGTGGACAATAGATTTAGATAATCTGCTTGTTTTAGATTATAGGATGGGCTGGGTAAGTATCATGATGTCCCATCAGTGTTTATTTTATGTATAATGGGTGATCATAAAATCTTTGGTCTCCTGATTGGTACATAAAAGAGTGTTTCGAATTATTCTTTCAGGCATACAGTATATACTAATTTCAAATCAGTACAAACAGGTGATGATGATTGCCTTAAACCAACAAAAATAAACAATATACAATCTTTCTCGCTCAGCCATTCCGAAAAATATTCGTCACCAAAAATGTCAGATAGGCATTCTTCAGTCAATAATGGAAAAAAAATATTTGGCCTATTTCAATAAAAAACAATTGAAATGTGGCCTAAACTTGCTACGGTTGTACTGATTGATAGTGTATACTACAAAGATTTTTATTTAAATTCAAATAATATTATTTTTTATTTGAACTTTAAAACAGATTTAATTGAATAATATTTTATTTTAATGAATTAAATTTCAATATATTTTAATTTCTGTGTGTTTTATTATAATAACAGTTAAATCCTATGTGCTTTCTAAGTTATGTAATTAATATTGTATAGAAATATAGTGCTCATATTTCATATTGTTCATATAGATTTTGCAAACAGCTTTTTCAAATAGACACATCTCGAGAAACAGGTCTAATTGAAAGGGATAGTAAAGCTAGTCAGAAATTAAACAAAAGTAAGTTAAACTTAATTAAAAATTAAACTAAGAATAAATCTTCCTCCAAACAAGCGAGTGAAATTTATTCTTGCAATCGAGTCGTAATGGATATTTCCACTAAAAACTCCACATTTATCTAGAATGTCTTTGTGAGAAAATAAAATATATTGAAAATAAATTCATATTATGTTGGTTTTAAGAAAGGATAAATTTTTATGTTAGTTGTTTCCGTTATAATTAAAAAAAAAATTGTCTTGTTTTTTAAAGGAAAAAATTCTCGATCATCAACCACGTATTAAAAAAAAAAAGAAGAAGAAGAAAAGTTCATAAAATAAAGACTGCTGGTCATGGAATGCTCTAATATTGTCAGGGTCGAAAGAGAACAAGAGTTGGTCAAAAGAGACCTGATAGGTAAGATTAAAGAGTGGGATCAACACAACACTACTTGAAACAAGATGTAGATCTAGCTAAGGCCGATCGTAATGCAAAGTCCATACTTCACTATAAAAGAGATCCTGAGGGTAAATATTTCAATCATGCACCCATTTTGAGAAATTCATCGTTTTATTTACTATTATTAAGTGTGATCTCAATGTTATTAGGTTATTTAATATCGTGAAACATTAGGAACTTGGTTTACTGAGAATAATATTTCTCAGGAAAGGTCATATTTCACAATATTACATACAACTGTGAGTTTGTCTAACGATTCCTTGACTGATATATCCTCGGAAATCTCCATATTGATTGACAAAAATCTCTCTACGTATAGGAAGAGGCTAAAACTCTTTCTTTATCGTGTTAGTCAATAGCTTTTGTATGTTACTGCCTTTACTATACGACAGTTCTTACTTCCACAGCAACAGGTACAGCCTCCCGTTACCATGGAAACCGATTACGTCATTGCTACAAGGTAGAATATTATTATTAAAGTTTTAATTACATATATTATTATCTATATAGGGATATTGATTGGGTTTATGCGACATCTCGTGTTTTTGTTTTAGCGAAATTTCTAATTGAATTTGGCGCGATCCCCCCCCTTCGTCGCCATGGTAGAAAATAAAACAATGATACAGAGTGTTCAAATATCACAATGACTTTTAGTTCTAATTTAGATAGGGATATAAAACAGACTGAATTTAGTAGAAATCAACTTCCTCGATCCAAAGAGTGAGTTAAAAACAGGTACCATATAAAAGGTTTCATAGGTGTATTAAATGTGATTTTTTTCCCGATTTTGTTTTATGAAACCATGAAAAATATTTTGTTCCTTACAACAAAAAATACGTTCAATTTATTATGTTTAAAAATAAGTTTTTCCAATTTTATGGCATTTTAAATTTGTTGAGACAACATAATATTTGGGTCCAATTGATGAAAAAAACATCAAAATTGTTAAAAAATGTTAAAAGTCAATAAATAAATACAAAATTAACAAATAAATACAAAATGAACAATTTTATAAATAGACATAGAGTGTTCTAGAAGTGAAAGTTCATACGGTGGTTTGGGTCATTATTTTGAAAATTTCATTAACGTTTGAACGATCGTTAATGTATTACTACTCATATGCTATGAAGTATAAATAAGTCAATATTCTTTTAAAAGAAAAGAGAATTTTATTTTTTGTAAAGGTTCATCGAAACACATTTATCCAATTCATTTCTAATGGTATATTTTTTTCAGTTCGTACCAATTTTGTATATATACCCCCGAGAATATTTATACAATATGGAGGATACTTATCTCTATGTTCATCCGGTTTACCTACTAAACCCTAACCTCCTTTAGGCACAACCCCCTCCGATATAGCTTGTCGCATTACTTCGTGGTGGAGACTATCTTTACGGTTCTGTAGGAGTCCTTTATGTTTTTTATGCCTTCTACTTTAAGCACTCTCTTCTTATTTTGTTCAGAAATGCTACAACTAGCGATCTTCTCAGGTGAGTATTGTATTTACGATAGTCTCTGTAGTAGTTGTATCTTGTCTTCTTTTCCCGTCCAACTTTTTCTTAGCTCAAATAATGTATGATACTCATCGTCCTTCAACGAGTCACCGTACTGATATGCTGGGCTTCCTGTCTTCCCTATCTTATAGAGGTAATCATGTAAACAGCAGTTCCTAATGAGGAGCAGTGGAGAAGCATCATCTCTCCATGCTTCTGTTCTACCCACTCCACCAGGTTGTCGACCAGCATCGCTGTTTATCTTCCTCTTGACTCAGGAAACCAGCGCTCTTGCCATCGACGTTTAGTATTTTCTTAGGTTTCTATTGTTGCAACTTCCCAGCTATGGACGATATAATGTAGATTTAAAATAAGCTTATTCCAAATATCCTAACTAAATATTACCTCCTAAAGAGTTTATTGTTTTCCCCAGTCTAAAATATTAAAAATTGAATTTTGCTTTAGACTTTGCCTTATTTTCAAAAATAAAACTGAACCAAAGTACTCCTTATTTTTTCTTGTCACTCCTTAAATCTCTGGAATAAATCCACCAGGGTTCTCTTCTCCTGTGTGACTTACCACACGCACCTGATCACTTTTTTTTTCAGTGGTTATTTAAAATATACCCTTACCAATTGTGTCATTTTTACATCAAATATAAAATACAACCGTTAGGTTTAGTCAGTATTTGTAGAATTTCTCACTTTGATGTGCATATTTGCATAACAAGACTTTCTGGCCTACTTACTTTCTTAAACTCGAACAAATTGTTACCTCACATCTAACTTATTCCCATAACAAGCCTTTCGTATATCCATTGTCTCTCTTCTGCCAAGAGATCAATAGGCGATACTCTGGCAACCATCAGGACTGCTTGTTCCTAGACCTTCTCGTATGAGCTCCTAATCCGGGGTGAATCTATTCTTTGTGTCGTTACCATTATTATACTGTACTTCTTCTACTTGAGCATATCAGCTCAGATTTGGGATCCATACAAGAGAATGGATTTCGTCACCGCGATAAAGACTTTCTTATAACTCTCATGACTGTCATGAGTCTGCTGAGAGTAAAGCTTAGAAAAAGTTCACTAACAACATTGGTTGTGGAGAAAGATATTAAAGGAGTTACATTTTCGCAAAAGAAAATCCAGTTGACAAAGTTCAAAGCCATATTAAATATCTTATTATTTGAAGTTTTAAGTAATCTTGAATGCTGTATTAAATATCTTAGCTTAGAACAATTTAAACAATTCACAACGTGATATTAAATGTCTCGCTTTGTCGACTCATTAAACATGCCTGAAAATAAATACTTTACTATGTGATTTTTTCTAGAAATATTTTATATTCTTCGTATTTATTTACAATCCTGAAAACATACATATTGTAAAATGTTATATTTTTACTTTGTCTCATATACTTAGTATTGAGAAAGTTATGTGACGGCTGCAAAAAATTGATGTAGAGTTTCTTGTAAAATATGAGTTTTGAAGTTTTTTGAGCAAACATTTTTTTTTAAATTATGTATATCTACTATCAGTGAAGTGTTTTAGAGCCCAATCGAGTAACCGATTTTGACGAAATTTGATTATACTTTGACTATATATTTTTATTGTTTATTTTTAATTTACAGGTAGTAAATTTACGATTTAATAAAAATTGTCTATAGCGATTTTGAAAAAAAATCGTTAAAATATGATTTCTAGGAACCAAAAAAAGTGTATTGGGACGAACTTCCCAAATATTCCGGTTTAGGTGTTATTGCTAAACAAAATAATTCTTTGCTTATAAAATACCCAATTTCTAAAAATCGTGCCCATCTGTTTCATTAATATTTTGTTAAAATTTGAAGGTTGATAACCTAAATCAGTGTACATAATTACAAGTAAAAGAAAATTACGATACAGGTATAAGTGGAAAAAATTAAAGAAATTTTGGCACCGTTCTATTTCAACCGAAAACGCTTTTGGTTGAGTTTATTGCAAACGCAAAGTGTGCTTGGAATTTATTGAAGGAAAATATATGCAACATCATTGCACACACTTTTCTACTCGTCCATCTCCAAAATCAAATAATGAGAATGAAACAAAACTAAACGTCACCAAAAATGTAATTTCGATAGTTATCAATCAAAAAGTAAAAATTTACCATGATTCAGTTTTTGAAAAATATTTATAAATTATTTTTTGTTGTTTTTTCCTTATAGCAGCTACTTTAAGAAATATATTTAAAAAATTTATAAAACTCCCAAAATATATCTGCATACCAAATTTTATTAAAAGTAATCTACGCTTTGGGCTGTACATAAGACAGACGACAACAGACTTCATTCCAAAAACCACTTTTAGATATCATAATGTGCCAGCACAACATATTAGCCTACAGTAATGTAATGTATTGATTTTATATTGTAGTTTACATGATGAGATATAATTAAAGATATTTAAATGTGTGGGTAAGAAGGGTGTTGTATTGTTTGTGCTAGGATTAAGCGAAATGCCGCCAACGTTGGATGTCACTTCCACTCCCCAGTTCACTGCTTCTACCTAGCGATCTTACTATCATATATCCAGTATAGGTTCAATTCTATAATAGATAAAATGTCGATCTTCGTTTTTTGAGTAATCTTCACATTACATGGCATCAGGAAACCAAAAAAGTTATTTACGGACATGCCGTCCGTCCGTTTTCGTTTGTATATGTAAACACGATACCGGCCACAAAAATGAAGATAAGATCATTAATTTTGATGTAAGGGACTATAGTGTGCTCATATAGAACCTTATTGAAATTCCGAAAAATCGAATTGAAAAATAGAGTGTAATAATTACAAAATAGAGGTCATTTAAAACAATATTTGTTACACAATTTATTACACAGATTTCAATTCTGCACATAATGGTACAAACCCTCACCTTTCAACGATGACAATATGGAAGTTATTTAAAAAAATGTAATTTCTATCAATGACCTCCTAAGAAATTGTTACGAAGGTCACGTCACCGAAATGAGCGTAACGAGTTGAAACTTGTTATATTCATCTACGAAGTCGATAACGTCTAATTGACGTCAAGAAAGTAGTGATACACAGTTATACGGTTTAAAAAACTTGTGTAACATATTTTTAAACACACCTATCTATTGCTCTACTAATACAATTTAATATTTTCTATAAGGTCCAAGAATTTTTTTTTGAGCATATTACTCTTTGTGATAAGTGTTTTACATCCTCTTAGGGGGCATGATAAGTATCTACAATTACTACGGCACCCATCACCTTGTTTCGTTATTTGAGTAAACAAATATAGTTTTTGCCTTCCTCACCGACGCGAAACTCTAAAATGTCCACTAATAATAGCTATAGTTGCTACTATTTGAAACTATATTACGGTTCATAGGTAAAATAAATACCTCTTATAATTTCATGGACGTGTCTGTCCGTCTATCTGTTAGTCGCCACCCGTCTTCACAGGGAAGACAATACATCCTCTATATTTCAGATTTTGCATTATAATCTTTGTATTACCCAACAAATAAGAAAAATAAAATAAATATACAAAACAAAAAAAAAGATCTTTTGGTAGGTGAAAATTATCGAGTTGATTTTTTTTTGTTAATGAAATATTATGTGTGGGATATCAAGTGAAACTATAAGTAATTCTGATTATGAATGTGTACGTTTTTTGATGAAAAATTAATATGTTGCCATTAGATTAATTTTAAAGTTTCAGTTATACTGCCCCCACCCTCTAACTTGACCACGGCGTGATTTGCAAATGTTGTGATAAAAAATTATTTGGATTTGAAATTAAATTGCAGTTAGAAATCAAGTTATATATAGTTTTTTGTAGGAAAAATACAATTTAATTTAACCACACAATGAAAAATCCACAGCATATCAGTTATAAAAGCAGTATTTTATAATACTGCTTTTATAATAACTGATATGCTGTGGATTTTTAGATAATAACTGAATGTATTTTAGATTGTTGTGACGTATTAACATTTCAACTATTCGGACAGTTGTAATATCTTATCATTTGTATTGATGCTTTTACGAAATAATTTTATAAATATTTATTTCAATATAACTCCCGCTTAAAAGATTTCGACTTTATTAAAATAACTGTCCATATATGCCTAAGGAACCCATGTAGGGTGGTTTTACCACACGCTTTATCCTTTTATTCCCTGTTAACTTGTGAAATGTTGGAAAGTGTAAAAGCGGTTTGATTAGATTTTAAGGAATAATAACAGCAGACAATAAATAAATATAATAAAAAGAATACACCCCAAAATCAAGACACCTGATTACCATGACCACGTGTTTATTCAGTGCCGAACAACCAGGAATTTGAGATCGCTATTGGTAGAATTTCTGTGATGAAAGTTTTCTAATATTGAAAACATCGGTTATGTGTAAAGGAATTAAGTCAAAACATAGTTTATCTTGAAGGATTAAATCACATTTTTTATGAGTGTTACTACATTGGGAGTTTTGGTAATGCTGCAATTATCCACTGCGTGTAAAGAAATTACATCAAAACATAAAACATAAAACATCATGCTTAGAGAAATCTATTAAGAACATCAGCTTGAAATAAATATAGTTTACAAAGTTAATATCCCAATGTGACTCACAAGACAAGGAGTACATCTTGACGGATTAACATCACATTTGTTACTACTATTATCTACAAAAATGTCAATTTTAACATTCTATGTGGCAAAGGCAACTAATTTATTGTTATTATTTTGTGTGCATCTTTTGCAGAGGCAACTTAACAAATTACTAAACATTGTAGATCTAAGCAAACTTTACGATATTACACATCAAACTTTACAAAAGTCTGAAGAATAAATCTAGTGCAACTAAAATAAACATTAAGTTCAATTAACTTTTTTTTTCAATATGATAAAACATTTTCCTTTCAATCTTTACCTTGTCATACACACTACATAGTGTGTTAGTGAAGGAAGTTATGTTATAGGTCATTAAATCGATGCCGAGCTTTTCACTGATCCTTTTTGATGTACACAGATTTCATAAAAAGGATACTTATAATTATGTATTTTTATCTATCTGTTTCTGTTCTGATTAAATGCGTGGGGCAATTTTAATAAAATTTTGTATGTAGGCATACGTTTTATTTTCTTTATTTTTTTGAGGTAGCTAAAAATTTAACTAAAAATTTAGAGTTAGCTACCGTAAGAGAAAAACAAATAGATTTTATCGATTTTTGTCAAATTTTGATCAATTGTAGTCTCTGAGGATCCAAACAATGAGCTGTATTGGTCTCCATGTCTCGAAAATTCCCGGTTCGAGAGATATAGGTAAAACAATCAAAACAAAGTGTACTGCTATAAAAATGTAATTTCTCAAAATTGACTTTACTGTTTACGTACAAATATTATTCAAATGTGACGATTAATTAAAACCCATCAGACACATAACTCTATTTTTATAGAGGTTGAAATTATCTGACAACAAAAACTGATTAAAAATATTGTAGACATTCTTGTAATTCAACTTATTGGTTAATAAAAAAGCAAAAAAGTGAAAAAACAAAACAAAAAAAAAAGATTATTATTTAAGATCTCAGGCTAGTTTTGTAAAAGTATTTCTGAATAATTTAAACTTTTAAAATTCTATAAAAGCTTTACGAATTCATGAATTACACGCTTGTCATGTTTCATTGTTTTTCATATTTATCAATTGAATATAACTATTGTTTACACTAGGATGTATAATTATACATCGGATCCAAGAATGCAAAACAGAACTCAACCCCATCTTACAATGGAAACAGATCCTTTAAATGTAGACCTAAAGTTAGTCTATAACCAACAAATGTTAAAATTATGTTGATAGATCAAGTGGTATAGTATAAGATAAGTTTGTTTAAAACAGTTGTTACGAAGGTTTTCTGAATTTTCAATTGTACATATAATGAACCTCGCAGGTTAAACAATTTTTATTTCATGTCAGTGACATGGTTGTGGCGTATATTCTAACTATAGGATTGTCACATTTTCTTGAGAGATCTGGGTTATAAATTACATTTTTGACAATAGCATCGCTATTTGTTATCGATGAGAAGAGGGATTGGTATCATTACATGTAGAATTGAAATCTGCAAGGCTTTATTTAATTTAATGTGTTAGACGTTCAATAATACGAGATATGAACAAAAACTGTTTAAAATGACCACCATTTTGAGATTTTAAATTTGATTTTTCTGAAGTTCAATAGGATTCTACGTAAGCACATTATAGGCCCCTATACCATAATTTGATGAACTTATCCTGAACATTGTGGCTGTTTTAATGCTTACGTACAGACTACAACGACGTCGATCATGGCAACGACAACAACGACGGACGAACGGTTTATGGGAAATAACTTTTTCTGTTTTCTGAAGTTGAAACATGAATCTCAGTTAAAAAGGAAGTTCTCCATTTTTGACGATTACAAAACTTATCCCATATTTCTTATACTGTGTGAGTAAAAATATTGTGAGTTAAACAATTTGAAGTAGTTAACATAACTTTATTTTGATGGGTACAGTCGCCACAGGAAAGTTGACAATCGTTTATATTAAATCGTCTCTCATTAGTGTGTAAAATAAGATAATGTTTTTTACTTGTCTACATTAGCTGCCTATTATTTTTTTTAATGTATTTTTTAATAACTGCGTAACTATTAAATATACGCAAGAAAATTAACGACCGCAATAGAAACCGTTCTACAAAAATTCCTCAGAGTAAATCTTTAGGTTTACATGCAATCAATGATTTTATATGAGGTAAGCCATTGACAAATACGTTTGACTTTTTTTGTAATTTATATAACGACGAATTTTAACAACAAAGAAAATTGAATCAGCTGTTATTAAATTTGTGTTTTTATAACTGATATTAAAATTATTACAACATAAAAAAACTTTCAGCATGTTGAGTTAAATTAATAAAATTTCTCATAAATACAAATAAAATATTAAATTCCAAGTAATTTTCCTGCACTTTTCAAAAACTAATAACACTTGTCGTACACAAAAGCTTCATAGGAATAACTTTCTGAATTATATTAGTTTAGACCTAGCAGTGAAAAGAATTTGTTTGTCTCAATATAATAGATTTATTGTATCTATAATACTTTAGGATAGAAACATAATTTCAGATATATAATCTTGCATTGAAATCAATTTACCGCAAGCTTTGACTTTGTTTATATATAGCCTACAAATCTTTTATAAACATCTGATGAATAGGCTACATGTTGCTGGACGCCATCGTGGTACTTATTCAGCCCGATCATACAATGAAACTCAAGCATATATTCGAAATGGGTCTTACTCAATAGGACAACTTCGTTTAAAAGTGTTATATTACACAGTGCACTACTTTATCGACGTCAGGTATGCTATGCTTGCAATGTACAGTACATAGTCATAGGTAATATGATTTCCACTCGCATTGCTTGTGTCGTGTTGGCCCTAGAGGATTTCGTAGCTGTGTATATGTAAAGGAGACGCCACTCGATACGCTCATGTCAGTGACTCGACTCTTCCGGGTATCGTAACTAAACAATTTTTTTTTTTTTTTTTTTTTTTTTTTTTTTATAGACGAGAGTTTGAAATAACATATTTGACAATAACTTTGCTGTTTGTTACCATTACATGCTAAAATAAAATCGGCAAATTCGTATCCAATTTAGTGTGTTATAGGTTGAATAATATACGAGCAATGAAAAATAAAATTGTTTAAAATGGCCACAATTTTGACAAATTTAATCCAATTTTTTGAAACTTCAGTAGGGTTCTATATGAGCACGCTGTAGTCCCTTGTACCAAGTTGAATATTCACATCTTAATTTTTGTAGCCGTTAACGATCTTACCTACAGACGATAGACGGACGGACGCCATGTAGAAAATATTGGTTTCCTGAGGCCATAAGATCAGTAAACTTATATTAATATAACATATTACGTAATATATATAACATAAAACGTTATAAAAAAATTACTTCTTTTAAAACTTCTAATTTGATTAACGAATTAGTTTTCAAAAAATAATTATATTAATTATTATAAATAATAAAGTTTACGATGACAGGGCGACAATTAATTAGAAATCAATGAAGTAAAATTATTAGTTTGGAATAAATTACAATAGTTACAATTAAACCAATTTGTTAAAATACTTTAAATTACAAATTTGTTTTAAAACATTTAATTGAAACTAAATATATTAAATATTTCTAGCTTTACCAACTAGTTACATTCGTAAATTATCTTTCATTCTGGTTTAAAAAATAAATCATATAAATTAATTGTCTTCACACCGATTTATTATTTACAGGCTGAAGAAAGAAGATTATCAATTTTATAATTTTTCTTGTTGCTTTAAAAACGACAAACCTCTCTGACATCATCGCCATTTTTTTTCAAGAGAGGAAAGATGAAAAGAGAAATCAAACCCAAGACTGCATGATGAAAAATATGTAGATCCAACTATGAATCTACAGAGTTGGCACACTCGAAATCACTATAGGGAACCTCTGAGAAATATCAATTATTAAAACGCGTAGGACAACTCGAGTCATAGATCAAGGTTTAAAAATGACAAAATCAAGGTTGCGCTCTAAACATATGATGGACCAGAATAGATATCTCAAGCTGAAGATGTAAGGGAGTGGAATTTGTCACGCAGCAATTCCAATTTGTGGGCTAGTTATAAATAAAAGAAAGTTATATAATTAATTGTTTCTAATGAGGGTTATATGATATAATTAAAAGTAAAGAGACTGGAATGAAGCGTGTTAAATCGTTTGTCGTAGGATTATTAGTGGTGGTATTTATAAACTGGAATAGAAACGTTCTTCTCTCATATAATTTACAATTATTTTATATACGTCTTTATTGCAAAACATTCATATTGATTTTACTATTAGAATTTTAACAACGTTTACTAAGCTACATGTTTACTTTAAGCAACGGGTTTTACTTTAAGATACCGTTTCATCAGCTGGTTTTAATTGATGACTGATTTTTCCTAATCTCTACAAAAAAAATTCTTTATACATTTTGTGTTCACTTTTTTGTAAAAAATAACGGATTTGAAATTAAGTTTAAAATGACGGATTCTTCCAGTAATTGTGACTTGCCATTAACACTGATTACAAAAAATGATAAAGCAAAATTAGCAATGAAAAATCTTTTACCTAATAACGCCTTTAAACAACATGGTGGTTGGAAACCATCAACAGTGGCATCAAGGTTACGTATACAAAATAAGGTTATCTTTCCAATCATCATAAAATCAAATTTTCAACGCTCAGTTGAAAACAACAGAAATGAAATTAACATTATTGCCGAGTTTTCCTCAATACATATTCGTGGTGATTTATTTCCACAAATAACTTTTAAGAACCATAAAATCAATATCTTGTAAATAGGACTTTAGGATTAGAAATACAAAGCGTATATTGAATTCTTTATGTCTTTGTAGGCAAGCAACGTTAATTTATAAGATAATTGTTTATGCTTAATTCACTGCTCATTCTTTAATGTTGTGTTTATTTGTGAATAACTATTTCATCACCATACTTATTTTACTTTCTGAATACATAATATATCTATTCCACAAAGGGAATTTCATTGTCTCACCTTAGTTAAAGATCTCCAACTTTTGGAACACACTATTTACTAAGACGTAGATATAGTAGTGTATGCGACGATTCTATTAACTAAATGTAAAAGATATTGCCTACTGTTACATAAATTCTATGTTAACGACGAATATTTGAAATAAAAATAAACGGAGCATTAAGGATTTCACACTCCAAAAACCAATAGCATACCCTGGAGCTTGACTGTGAATATGCTTGTAATCAATACAGTTGTATTTTGCCTAAGAGACAATTTATTTAGTGTCAGTATATAAATACAATTTGACACGGAATTCATTTGATTTACTATGTTACAGAATAACCATTATTTCATTTCTTATAACAACTCATATATTGATAATAAAAGAGAAAAAAATAATTAATAACTAATTAAATTATTAATTGTTATTTTTTTAATTAATCAACAAAATAATTATTTAACAGGTGAAAACTGATAAAAACATTTCAAGTTTATTGTTGATTAACATAAGTGGAATATTATCTTATGGAATATTTATTTATTAAAATACTATTAAGGAAAAAACTTATAAACTAATTCTAATTAAGAGGCTTCTTTTGTCAAAAACTAACCAATCACTAGATCATAAAAACACTCCTCTAATCTTACTTTTTGCAACATTTCCCTCTAAACTGAATTAACCGTAAACTATTTAAACTGTCTTGAACTTGAGTACACCTTTCAATACGTTTCAAAGGCGAGAACGAAAGTTCCATGGTGCTTGTACTTTTTGATAGACAACTACCAATCTGATTTGGTTATATTAGTATTTATATGGTTTTGAGGATGGATGAGTAAAAAAGGTTGTGCAATGTTTTTAAAATTATTTTCTCTGAACAAGGGTTCCAAAAAGAACACGCAAAACCACAGGACCAAATTTTTTCCAACGTATTGTTCAATTTTCATTGTGCTGAACTTATACAATTTTTCGAAAGCTTAATAAATAAACGTATTTGCAGGTTTACATATCATAACATACAATCATCGAGGTACAAAACAAAAATATATACAAAATGATAAAATAATTAACAAATCGCGTTTTTAACTTAAAACACACTTAATCTCGAAAAGCGTCGGGCGTAGTTTAACCGTAGGCATGTAAATTATATCTTAATGCGTGGTGGCATTTTCAGTAAACATGAAAGCGTATAGCAACTTGTTATTTGAAGTAGACGTAGGTATAATTTAGAATTGTAAGTACCATATTTTACTACACTGATTTTTAAAACGGAAAATTATAAATCGGCAAAAAAATTATCATTTCGGGTATATGTAACATTTAATAATAAGCTTTTATGAAAATTGACAAATAATTCAAACATAGGCCGATTCTTTTAAACGGTTTAATCGAACTTACTTTTTATATAATTTGTCAACTACCAGGAATATAATAATTATTAGATGACGTAAAGATGTACACATTGTAATTCTCATCGTCAACGTCATAATGACACTCGAAACGACGTCGAAACTTTTCTGAGAGTGTCAGTAAGTCTTGTTCAGCTCTAGTCTCAGAGGTAGGTGAGACTCGTTTGGGTCTCAGAACATGTATGGTTACAAGAAAATGAGGCAGCTGATAAACTGTCAAAAGAACCTCTGGAAAACTACTAGTGTGTCCAGTGCCGAATTTGGCATCACATTGGTATCTTAAACAGATATTGAAAAGATAAAAAAGGAAAGATGTTCGATCTGAACACTCTCGCAAATGCAGGGAGATTGTGAGGGGTTGGTGGTTTGGATAGACATCTCAGTAAAAAAATGCTGGGTTTTGGCAAGCCAAAATTCAAATGGTGGTTATACTCTTCTGACTGTGTATAAAACCCTCAAAACGCATCTTCATCTTATGAGGTTGATGGATGATCCTCGCAGAGTTTTGGGAGAATGTGAAGTCATCCTTTCACATTATCTATGTTTGAGAAACCCTGGCATCACTAAGACTAAGTATTTAGATGTTGATTATCCTAAATAATACAGCCTTCGGTATCTTCTACGCTATACTATAAAGGTAGGTGTAATATGAACTGCTGGTTGGTTCATGGAGGATAGGGGTTTTTATTGTTTAGGGCTGTAGATTCACAACCCGGAAAATAAAAAATAATAAAAACACGTACACGTTTTACTTTTGTCAGAAATGAAAAAAAAAGATTTGTAGGTTAGGGCGAAAATAAATTGTTACCACCGAATTGCATTAGGAAAGAAAAATACAAAATAAGTTGATTGGCGCCTTCTTATGTACTTACCCAGTACCATCACATAGTGAAATATAAGCAAATCTTATGAATGTACTAATCAAAGTTAGTTTCTAGGGCTTTAAAAGAAATGTTAATATTGAATAAAGTAAGAAGTCTTATTCAGCAGAGTAAGTTCGTTTAAACAGTTGTTATACAGATTTTCCCAACCTCGTAATTGTGTGCATCACTACTTTTTTGATGTTGTAGAAGTGTATATGTTATAAAGTCTCCACTCGTTTCGCTCGTGTTAGTATCTCGGCCTTAGTGGCATATGTGAAGGAGCCTCCTCTCGCTTTGCTCATGTCGGTGACGCGGGCTTTATTACTAAACGAGTATTACATTATCACTAGAGTAAATGGTTGAATATTAAATTTTGATAATCATTCAATATTTGTCAACGTAGAGATTGTGGGTACCATTGTAAACACAATTGAAATCTCAAAATTGTTATCTAATTTAGCGTGTTAAAAGTTGAATAACATACGAAGATTTATATACCAAAAAACTGTTTAATTTTGCCGACGTTTTTAATTCGATATTCTAAATTTCAATATTGTTCTATATGAGCACACTATCGTCCCCTCTAGCAAATTTCACGTTTTTATTTTAATTTTTGTGGCTGATACTGTGCGACTTTTAAATTTTAAATTTTCTATGTAGAGACGACTTCGACAACGAGAACAACAATGACGACGGACGAGCGATAAAAACAACAACAATAATCACTTTTTCGGGTTCCTGAGGTGAAGATCAGTAAAAAAAACTTGGACGGTTACCAAACTTACAGTATCCTTAGACAAGGAATGTGTCTGGTGTAAGGGGCGTGTCCTCCCTTCTATTTGCTTCCCTAGCCTGACTTACCGGTACAACCCATTGCAAAAAAAAAACTAGGTACAAAAATTACTGCTTAGCTACATTTAATTTCTAAAGTTACAACTTCGTGACAGACTGCATCTCACTTTTCTTATAATTTTGCCTACTTCCACACAATATTTATTTATAAAAATTAAAAACTAAAAACCAAAAAAACATAAAGTCGTGTAAAAAAGTAAGTTTATATAATGATAAACTGTAAAAAGTTTTTACATAATAAAAGTAATGACAAATATATTCAAAACGAGGAAAATTTATATTTCTCTGCTAAATGATAACTTTCTGCAAGAAAGTTGTAGATATTATTTTGTTGATAGATTATTTTTTTACAATTAGATTAGGCACATTCTAGAAGTATTCGAATGCATACCTGTCATATTCGTTAGGCTACTTTTTTGTGGGGAAATTTAAACTGGATGGTAAGGGGATCCCTGGAAGTACATCCTGCCTTCCTGCTGCCTTTATTCCTTGATTTCATGAATGCATTCACGTGATAACTTTAAGCATAAGCAAAACAGTGAAACCGACTCCGAGAGTGACTATCAGCTGTCAGGAATGACGTGTTGGAATAAACTATCATTTATTTGTAAGTTTTATATAATAATATTTTAATATTTTTACTATCAGTAGTTATTATAAACGGTGAATAATATTTTCAGTGAATAAATTTATGGTCTAAACTGTCTAAATATTTTCACTTTATATACACAGTGTCAGAAAATGTCGTGCCAAACTTTAGGTAGTGGTTACATAAACCATATTAGATTACCCACTTTCAACTTATTTAACTAAAATTAAATTGTCTATTCGTTTTTTATTAAATTTAAAAAAAAGATTTAGTTGATCATAAATTAACATAATTCAATATTATTTTCGTTTAGGCTAAATTTGGATGTTTAGATAATTATCAAGAATTATGTTTTGAGTTTTCTGTCCATAACTCAGGTTACCCATTGACGTTTAATTTGGTGTTAAAAGAGGATTTTTTTTGTCTTTAGTACATTTTCTCTTAAAACAAACGATTTTCATGAAATTTAACATTAAATATATTATTGAGCCATTTAAAAAATTTACATTATAAAGTTTTAGTTTTTGGTATAACTCGTAAAATAATAAATAGCCTTGTAAAATAACTACAATGAGACAAAAGAAGGTCTTTAATAAGTTATTTGATGATGGATTGGACAATTAACGTCTTTATTGTAAATCAGAAAGAAAGAATGTAATAATTGTTGATAGACGGACATTGTTAATGACGAATTTTGTCTTGTTCTGAACTGTTAGAAATAGTTTTTGAGTTACCAGTATACGAAATTTAGGGTAAGGTTATTAATCGCAAATAAATTTGACTTCTACATCTACATTTTTGACCGATCTACTCGTGGATGGGCCTCAGGAAACAAACAACAACAAGTATTTTGGAGTGCCGTCCATCCGTCGTTATTGTTATCTCTGCTTAAGCACCATAGGCTCCAAAAAATTAAGATAGGATCATGAAATTTGCTATAAGGAATTATAATGTAAACGCATTAGACAAATCGCTCGAAATTGGAGTATAGTTGCAAGATCCAGCAAGGCCGAATCATCGACATGAGAGTAGAAAGTAGCGTAAGCTCCTTCACATATGGACAGTTTCGAGGCCCGCCGATACGAGCGAAGCGTGGGGAAACTTTTTAATGTATACAAGTCTACGAGACCAGTTAGGTTCGGTTAATAGAAAATAATGATATGAACAATTTTGAGGTTTAGAAAACCTTTGTAACTGTTTTAAACAAACTTTTACATTTAGAAGATCTATTTGTATTCTATTGTATTATGGGGCTGGGTAAGTACCATGGGTGCGTATCAGATTATATTTTTTGTGATTGAATAGGTTGTATAGGATAGTATTTAAACCATTCAAAACATATTTAAAACATATGTTTATATATGTGTGACCTTGTTAAACGCGGCGTTGCTTTGACATGCAATTGCCCAATTAGGAATTAAGATTTAGAAACTCTATAAGTCTGTAACTCAATGACACCTCATTATGTCTATACATACTTGATTTGCAACACTGCAACGAGAATCATGTTAACTAAACAGATGCTGAAATGCACCCTTAGCGCTTATGACATATCAAAGATTGTTCAAACGTGACTTGGAAAATGTAACTTGGGTTTACATAATGTGGCCTATGTCTGGCAAGTGGGTTCAGATTGGTTACCAATCATTTGTGATCAATTATGGCACTCCGAATTTACACTGGATCCAATTTAGCGTTGATGACATTATTACTAATTAACTATTAATTATTTACTACTATGTATTAATATAACCTTAACAAATTACTCTGTACTTAAACACAAAATCACGAATCAGAGCTGGCTTAACTAGGTCTCACGAAATACGTGACATTATTCACGTGAATTTACATTTCGCCCAGGAATTAACCACGAACTGTCCGCTAGCTGCAGTTTAGAAAGCCATAATAGATTTTTATATTCTTTTGAAAAAAACTTAAATATTTGACCGACGAAACACAAGATGTCAGTCACCTATTTGTTGGGAGATTACATACTGCGTGGTTTCTTCGACTAGCTGTGTTGTGTTTCGTTCAGTGTTAATGACTCCCTAATGTCTTAGCTACTCGTTCAACAACTGAATAAGCCCGAACGGTTGCAAGTGCTCCAATTACACTAGTGTATTACAAAAAGGGAGAATATTTTATGTATACAGAATTTTACCAGCTTTTATAAATGTTAAATTATTTTGGGCAAACCGTAAAATGATCCAAATTAGGAATATTAATTACGAAAAAGATACAGTGCAGCAATATCTTCAAATGCGGTAATTATATAGCAGAGTAGCCTCACTTCAAAATCGATTTTTATGGGTTTTATTCGTCAAATAAATGTTGGAAAAATATTTTATTATCGAAAAAAAGTGTCGGAAAGATGATTACATAATATAATTACACAAGTTGTTTTTTCATGAAAAAATTAACTCTGTGTTATCTTTCATACTCATGACATTCACTTCAATAAACGTACGGAAGGTTTGGCCAGGTTGCTATATATATAGCAACCTTGCCAAACCTTTCGTGACATATAATAATACAGCCCTACATATTTACAGCAAAGAAAACATTATTTATTCTTATGAAGTAAGGTATGTAGTAAAGGATAAAAAAATAAAACAAGGAAAATACGGCGCCACCTAAACCTCCTAGAGGTGAACTAGTTTATAGGCCTAATAGCCTGATGTACTTTTAAAAGTACAAATCAACACAAATCATAGAAACCCAGAATAATTATTTGTCTTTAGTCTTATCGGCCTGATGTCCTTTTAAAAGTACAAATTCAATAAATTCCTCTTCTACTGAATTTGCAGCAGAATTTGACTCTGATTAAGATTTTCTTGTGTAATTATATTATGTAATCATCTTTCCAACACTTTTTTTCGATAATAAAATATTTTTCCAACATTTATTTGACGAATAAAACCCATAAAAATTGATTTTGAAGTGAGGCTACTCTGCTATATAATTACCTCAAATGCAACTAATGAATAATCAACCATTACACCGAAATAAATTACCGCCACTTGGAAATTGTTTTACCAATCTTGCTTGTTTATTTAAAAAAATACATATTGTAAACAAATAGATGGCGCCGTACTAGTATGACTATGTATGGAGTCTGAAACGTTATAAAACAAATAATTATTAGGCCCTTTATTTAATAATTGAACTTTTACTTTATTAAAATAGTAGATTATTAAATACGCAGCATAACCGTTGTTGTACGTATACTGTTATTATTATTTTATCCTGACGATTTTTCCTTTCCCCACATCTATTTAACAGCACCAAAAAATTGCCTACCGGGAGTAAAGAAGTATTAACTTCAAAGATCTGATTTATATGAAATTGAAAACCGAGCTTTCAATTACTTTCCCAATATACGAAATATAGGGTGAGTTTGGTAATCGTTTACAATTTTGACGTCTTTTTTTAATAATCTTTACTTTTCGAAAAAGAGATATTATTTGTTAATCTATGATAAAAATTGACAAAGTTATTGAGATAAGATAAAAACACACGTACAACCAAAAATTAACAATCGAACAATTTAATTTTAAAAAAAAAATTGATTCAAATAACAATGAACTGAACATTATTACACAATAAATGTGTTAATGTTTCTTGTTATTTTGTATTTGATACATGTAAAATATATTAAAAAACACCCTTTATCACAAAAATCGAAATTACACAGTACATTTTGATATTAATAAATAAAAATGAAAATTGTTTCACATTGTTGCAGTGTGATTATTTATCGTTACCATTCTGTATATGTTCGATTAAAAAGTTATAACAAGCGGTGACAGTGTCAGAGCAGGACCGGCACGACCTAGACGAACTAGGAGACCATCTAGGGCACGGTAACTAGAACAATACGGTAGAGCTCACACGCATCTGTCTGTGAAGCTGTGACGTCATCCGCACCAAGCCGGCTTAGCAGTCCACTATGTAGCTGCTCTGCTCTAATCCTAATAGGAAGCGATTTTATCAAGCTTATGGTTGGCAATTCGTGTTACAGTACTTAGAATATTATTATTCTCAATAACACTGACTTACATGTCAAGCAATTTGTTTTGAATTTATTTATTTTACTAAGTTTTGTAGGCGAAGTTAGTTTACTACTGAAGAACTACTTATAATAATTGATTTTAATATCTTTAAACGGTTTTACAAGGACAATCGAACTCAAATTGTCTTCATAGTGAAACTTCCTAACAAAACTGAATTTTATTAATGAAAAGAATCTTCTACATATATTATAAAATATAAAATAAAATAAAAATGTCAAAACAGTTGTATAAACCAATTTAAATACATATGGAAAAGATTTTTTAAAAGGAATCCTTACAAGTCAACATAATACATATTTAAGTTAATCATTTAGAAATGTTACCATACTAAAAATTATTCAACAGTAATATCTGATGTTTATCCTAAATCGTTAAATTAATTCTTTATTTTGTTCATCTTCTTTGATTTTTTTCGTGCAGTGTCAGAAGTTTCATCTTACTTCATTACTCTTAAAAGGTCTTTCTTCTTGTTCAGTTCTTTCATTCTTATAAAGGATTGAGTTCTAACATATGTTGTAATAGCAAAATCGTCCACTTCACTGAACTTTCCATTGATTATATCAATCAGCTTCTTCATCACTTGAAGACTGTTATTCAAGCCATCACCGTGAAATCGTTGAAAGTCTTTTTCAAATTCTAAAACAATGCTTAACCATTTTGATGACGGATTTATTAGGCCACCCCTTGACAAAACCGAAACCCAGTCAGAACTGTTTGAGTTTCCAGTTTTACCTCCATATTGAAAATCAGTCTTAAGGCCTTTTTTATTAACACGGTATGCTACATAACCAGCTAACATTTTGAGTAAATCTGTATTCTCTTCAGGGTAAACTAGTATGTTATTTGTGATTTCAGTCAACTGACCAATCAGTGATTCTGCAATGGAAATAAATTCTTCAATATAGACATCGTTCACTTCCAACTTGTCTTCTTTCCAGTCTGAAGTTTCACAATCTTGTACTGGTTCTGCCAAGTCTATTTTTTTAAGAACGTCAACACTTAACGTTTTACACTGCTCAGCAATACAATTGCCTGTTTTTAATATGTCACATCCACTTTTGCTGAATAACGGGTATTTTATTCGATGTGTCACCGCTGTGGGGGGGGGTGGTCGTAAAATTTTCCTAATTATCTAATTAGAATAAAATATGACTCCAAAGCATCTTGATTGCACTTCGCTGCTAATAAATATTTATAACCTTAGGCTTCTAACTCCTTGAATAAACCTTGTAAACTTCGAATTGAAATTATAAAGCCTATTTGAAAAGGCAATAGTTTATTTTTACCTATTACTCTGAAATATACCTAATTGTGACAGCTTTTGCTACATCTTCACTAGACCAATTTGTACATTTTGCTTTTAAAAGTTGTTGCAATTTATAACAACAAATGTTGACTTTTAAAAAATAGCTGTTCATATTTCACCAAATCATGTTTTAATTTAGTTAAAACACATTTTAGTTCATCTGTTAATAAAATGATTTTTTCTTTCAGTTCTTTATTTTCGTTTATTAATTGGATGTTCTGCACGTCATTATTAGATAATTTTTGATCTTCATAAGAATCGAGTTGGTCTGAGGTTCCTATAATTTCGCTGCTTCTTTCTTCTGCCGAATTTTGTATTAACGAATTTACAGTTTTCTTACAATTACGTTTATCTGCACGAATTTTTCTTTCAATAGACCCCAAAGTGTCGGTTGAAGTTGAAATTGTAGGTATTTTTTGTGTTGGTACAGAGAATTCTTTTAATTTACGTCTGGGTGGGTCTTTTGGAAAACGTGAAATGACAATAATTTCAATTTCTTCGCATTATCTGAATGGTTTGTACAACCGGCAACGGCACAACATGGAATTTTAAAGCGAGATGAATACTCAGTCTATCGGTAAAATTCAGTAAAAACATTCCGAACACTACACTATACTACAAAATAGCTAACTACAATAGAGCACTGTGTCTAGTTTAGAACGAGTCGGTCCGCGTGACGTCATCTGACCGGCAATCCACTGCGCATCCACCTCGTGAGCATCCGTCTTGTTCTAGTTACCGTGATCTAGGGCGCTAAAAGATGGGGCGCCACTACGGCAAAACGTTAAATTATATAAGTAATTATTTTTTACTAACTTCATTTTTCAAACGACGCCACCATGGCTAACTTTTAACATATTTAAGTGAAGCAATTCATTTTTGTTTCCCCTCTCCCTCTTGCCTAACAGTTGCCAAAAAGTTGTTTTATGACAAAAAGGCTGGGCGGAATGTCATGTTCCAATACAACGGCAGGCCCAGTAACGTTACTGCTGCCCAGCTAAAGGAACACAATAGGAATTTTATATTGTATTAATTTTCGCTTTCTGAATTGAGTCCAAAACTCAGACACCTCTAATTTAGGTTACTGTCAAAAACTTTAGATCAATTGGACCAGCAGAATCCGCTGAAGACACGAAAACGTGACGAAAATTGAACTGTCAAATTGGTTACATTTGTTTTATGTATTTTAATGCAATAATTGTACGAAAAGTAATTTAATTTAATAATGAATATAGCAATTTTTTCTACGAGGTATAAATAAGTTTTTTATCTATGTATAATATTTACACTCCTAAAGAAAACAAATTTTTATTACTTTTTACGTTTCATTGCAGTAAATAATCTTAATTATTTAGAAAATAATAAACTTAATTAATGTAAAAAATTCAATAAAAATTTCTATTTATCAATCATGTTTTTCACTTTATTTTTACAATAGTTTGTTATCAATTTATATATTATTTATTTGATGTTTTTTTATTTTAATTTTTTTACGACCCTTATTCTTTAATTTTGAGCAAATGTAGAATTTTGTATTTTTAACAATACATAATATTCTAAAACTAAGTATAATAGTAGAATAAATAAAAAGTCGATAAACTATAAATTAAAAAAAAAATTAAAATTGAATTGAATCAATTTACTAGTGTGATTTTTACATAGTTGTAATTTATGTTTATAAATTATTTTTTGATAACGTTTGTATTGGCATTGCAACTGTAAATCACATGTGGCTGATTATCAATATGAATCCAGAAACCCGTCGGCTAGTTTAAGAAAATGAAAAAAAAAGTTGTTTATCGTATGTACAAAAATAAACAATTAATTTGTGAAATACCTTCAGCTTTATAGGTTTATTAGTTTAGCTTTAGTGTGCAGCGTAATGTACTGAATTCGAAAACCCAGTAGGAGTTTTCATTATATCTATGTTTGGAATTGTGTACCATGGTAACATTTTAGAGGAAAAACCGACCAAGTACTTATTAGATGAATGTATAAAGCTGGAAAATGCGTTGAGTCATAATGAATCTAAGGATTTGATGTTACTGAGCTGTGTAGTGAACTACAAGCTGTTTCAAGTAGAGTTCCTAAGAAATCAACACTAAAAGACGTGTTTGACGTCATTTTCAAATCCAGCTTTTAAGGAAACGTAAGGTACTTAATTCTTTTATCGATTTAAGGGTTTTATTGATAGTGCTAGTATCAGAAGCTGCTGGAAAGAAGATCTGTTCTAAGCTTAAGTTGATCAAGACATCCTCATGTGGTCTATGACAAAAGAAAGACTGTTGGGACTAACAACTATATCAATGGAACAGGAATAAACCTTAATAAACTAGTTTCTACATTTACAAAGCTTAAGGTTATAAAAAGAAATTTTAATCTTTCGTCTCTTCTAGTTCTAGTACTCCGTGAGGTTTTTTTTTTGTTTTTAATTATTTATATTTTAATACTGACAAACATGCAAATTATTTATTCATTGACAATAAATTTTAAATAAGTACATTGGATATTTGTCAATATGTTTAAGTATTGAATACATTGCGATTTTTATTTTAACTTTTGAAAATATTTAGGTTGGTGATGCATTTCAAATTAGCAAAAAAAGTGTTTAAATTTTGTACATTAAAAGTCAATAGGTTCATTAGTATGACTTTTAACTATACTATAGTTATAGGTAAATAACTGTTGGAAATATCGTCTCACGAATGATCTCAGACGAGTCGGGCTGGAGAACTATAGCACAATATGTAAGAGACGTACTATTAAGTAAGAAAGAAGATACATGCTTAGAGGACTAGAAGAGGACAAGCCTGCGTTACCGTAGAGACACAAAACGTACTTACACACTAAACACGATGACCTGGTCTGATGCAATGCGAGAGTAGTTCCGGACTAGGATCCTGGAAAAGAGGTTAGGGTTTAGTGGGTAAACCGGATGAACCGGGAGTCCCACACACCGGGAGACTAGTCTCCTGATGGTGCCTAATGCATTCCCCCCTCTATAAAAAAAAAAAAAAAAAAAAAAAAAATAGTTATAGGTATAAATAAGTGTCAAACATTGATTAAGCGCTTAAAGTTATTTCGCTTAGGGCGCCAAGTTATCCTGCCCTGGGCTATGGTACATTGGGCTGTTATATATCTTGATCATACAACGAGTATCTTTCGCTGTCCGTTTTCTTCCTTGATAAACGCCACACGCATAGTCGCTACCAACAGCTTTGTTTTAGAAAATGCATATATCTAGATATTTAATAACACCTTTTCCATTCACTCAGCACCTTTAGATGATTTGGTTTCTATTTTAAAATATTTTATTACTTGAAATGAGTGAACATTTTTGGAAATATTATTCACGAAACGAATGAAAATAAAACTTTCCATAAAAACCACCCTAGAAAAAGGGCAAAGAAGGGTTTTGTATATATAACAATTAATGATGATGATTTGGTCATTTAATTGTCAATTTGAATAATTAAAGTACTTATTGTGGATTAAAACGAAATTTATTTATTGTTGTTTAAAAACAAAACCTCTTGGTCATAACCGCCTTATAAAAAAAGGAAGAAAAGAACATAAAATAATGAATCCTATTCTAATACTATAATAGCTTCAGGATCGGTTCACTCACACAGTTCTTGCATGTGTCTTGTTTTACTTCTCGTTTATCAAAGAGTAAAATAGTAGATATATAGGTAAATTGTCTTTATTGAAGAGGCGAAGTTAGAATCAACAGGTCGTCAACAGGAGCCGGAAGGGGGTATACTATACATGTTAAATTCTTCAACTATAGGTACAATTATCTCATAAAGTATAAGAGCTATATAGTTGAAATTTTTACACAACAATATACATATACTTCTAAAGTTATACATGCTATTTCATAATGTTCCAACAAATATTTAATATTTTTTTGATTTTTTTAAAAAAAGCTTTAAAAATGTTATGTTTTTACAAGTACATTATTTTTTTTAATTACCTTAATGAAAAGTTTTGGAATTGAAGTTGCATCCATTTATAGGTAATATTATAAGGTATAACTAAAAAAAAAATCAACTCTGTATCTTGAATGGTTTCTGAGATAAATGTACCTTTATCTTAAAAAAACTAAATATTCGGAAAACTGGCTTTAAAGTAAAAATTTAAAGCCATCACAAAATTTACACTTTACAAAGCATTTTATGCAATTACTGAGTAGGCCTAAGTCAAAAATAACATTTCCATTACCTGGTAGGTATTATATTCACTGTTAGATGACGAAAGTTTCTTTGAAGACAAACTAGGCCTAGGTTGTGGATGTGATTCTGGTTTAGGCCTAGATGATGTATTTGTAAGCTTAGGCCTATCTGGTGGATGCCTAGGCCTATGATCCTTAGTTTCGAACTGATTACCTTTGTATTTAGGTTTAGTTTTGTAAGAACTCTTTGTTCTAGGCATTATGGCTACAACTAGTACAATTCACAAAACAAAACACACCACTAAACACAATAATATTCACCGAAGAACCAATAATGTTTCACAAAAAAGATGTATCAACATAAGCATGGAAACAACAACCAATATCAGCTGATCTTATACAAAACAAACAAGCAGAATGACAGCAAAAGTCAGCTTATAAGCATTATTGCCAACACAGCACAACAAAACTGTATTGACACTTATAAACTTGTACTATATGAAACAGACACAAATAGGTGAGAAAAACGAGTGTGACTAGGTCTGGTTTTGGTTTTTTTTAAACATATTTATGTGTTTTTTACTTGAAGTTGCATATTTTCTTAAAAGGAACACTTTTGACTACCAAAAAAACACATAAAATTTTTTTTTAAAAAAATTAAAAAATACCCCTTCCGGCTCCCCTTAACCTCTTACAAAAATACAATAAAAATATACATAAAACGAAACGAAAATTACAAAAATAAATTTAATATACCTTAAAATAATATCCCCAGATAAACATGTACAATATAACTAAAAGTTTGATATTCAGTAATAATGATAATAAGAGAGACCCTATAGGGTAGTTGAAAGAGACAGATCAAACCCATAACAAAATGAAAAAGATGTAAATACAAATAGAAACTTCGAGATTGGCTAGCCGAGGACAGGGGCACATAATAGTAAATAAAGCCTTAGCAATTCCGACAATACCTGTGGTAATTTGTGTTTCTTTCGTTTTGGTGATTTCATTACTTGTAATCATTTTAAAATTCTTGTAATTGAATTGAGATATTTAAATTGAAGTTTACTTTTGTTATTTTAAATAAATCCATTATTCAGAAAATTAATTGTATAATTCTGTTATTTTAGGTCTATTTAAATGTAATCTGTTTTATGCAAATACGATAAAAACAATAAGCCTAAAGGTAAAGGAAAATTTAAATTAGATTCAATTCCTATCACCGTAGATTTAAATACATTCTATTCCTTACACGTCTACAGGACTGCGAGGAATGGAAATTGCGATATGCGCACGATTTAATAACTCTTCAAGTCAAATTTCCCCCACTCATTTATTAGAGTAAGAATTAGTTCTTGTTTGATTTTGTGTACATACTCCAGTATACGAAATATAGACGGTAAATATTTCTACATCCGTTATGTGACTGACATTTACGTTTCATGACTTCAGGGAACTGAAAAAGTTAATATCTACATATCGTCCGTCCGTTGTAATTTTTGTCTATAAGTAAAAACGATAGAATCCACATAAATTACAACAGAAGTATGAAGTTTGGTGTAGAAAAAAATGTTTTCATACAGAAACATATTGAAATTTAGAAAAATCAAATTTAAAATGTCAAAATGGCGGCCATTTTAAACAGTTTTATTACATATTATCTCGTATGTTATATAATTTATACAATATATTAAATACAAATTTGCAAATTTTAATTCTCCATCTTGTGGTATCAACCACAATGTGATGACATATAGCGAAGTTACTGTGGGAAATGTAATTTCTAACCCTGTCCTGAAAAGAAAATATGATAGTCTTACAGTTACGAGAGCCGGCAAGGGCGAGACACTGACATGAGCGCAGCGAAAGGAGACTCCTTATAAGTACAGCTTCGAAACCCACTCGGGCCTAAATACTGTCAGGAACAAATCGAGTGGACACTTTTAATAAATACACCACGTTAGAGCGTAGCCGAAATCGATAAAATAAGAAATCGTATATTTTGGAGGCACGGAAAAGCTGTGTAACAACTGTTTTAAACAAGCTGACTCTAAGGGGTAGGACATCTTTATCTATCAATATAATTTAACATTTCCTTTAAGAGCCAATAAAACAATTTTTGGAGATTACACTTGGAGGATCTGAATGTAGGCTATTATATTGTAAGATGAGGCTGGGTAAGTAAATAATGGTACCCTAACAAAGTGTTTTATTATTATCTGTAAAAGTAAATTTATTTAAGTGTTAGATATAATTTCAATTGAATATATTTCGTATTTCTTCTGGCCATTTAAAACATAATATCGGAATATGTCCCATAACTTACGTCCACATCGAACCATATTTTGTGTGATAATTGCTATGATGTAAAGTGGAGGGGGTAGTGTGTATAAGAGAGAGAGAGAGAGAGAGAGAGAGAGAGAGAGAGAGAGAGAGAGAGAGAGAGAGAGAGAGAGAGAGAGAGAGAGAGAGAGAGAGAGAGAGAGAGAGAGAGAGAGAGAGAGAGAGAGAGAGAGAGAGAGAGAGAGAGAGAGAGAGAGGGGGGGGGGATGACTGCTCAGAACCACATAATACGATCGAGGTTATTATCTGAAAATTGAAATATTCCCTGCCATCCAACGACCCATTTCAGAGAGATTGGTTTTGTAAAATGTAGTTTATGAAATATATATTTCTGCCTATTCTGAGTGATAACAGGTTTATATGAACCTTTTTATTAAATTCACTTTTAAATTAATCGTTAATATATTTCGAAGTACAGTATTACTTGTGTGGTTTTATTTTGAGTAAAAATGAAAATTCAGATGATTGGGACCTTCACGGTACTTACCCAGCCCCATCATACAAGGTAATACAAGCAGATCCTCTAAATGTAATGCCTTTATTAAGCCTTGTAGGAAATGTTAAATTGTATTAGTATATCAATGGTTTGCATTGCTTGGTTTACCGGCCTCGAACCTGTACTTGTGTACGTTGTCAAGAAGCCTCCACTCGCTACCGTAATGACGGTGACTCGGCCTGGTTTTTATAACTATACGAAAATTACATTTAATTGGGAAGTCAGGTTTTAAAATTAGATTTTTGACAATAACTTCGCTGTTCGTCATTGTAGGGAGGTGGGGTTTGGTACCGTTGCATGAAGAATAAAAATCTACAATTCATATATAATTTATTGTTTTATAAGTTGAATAACATCCGAGATATTATCAAAAAACTATTAAAAATTTGTGCTATTTTGAATTTTGAATTCAATTTGTTTTTAATTTTAGTAGACTATATGAGAACACTATAGTCACCTATACCAAATCTTATGTCCCTGTCTTAATGTTCGTGGCCGCTATAGACAGAAGTAGAGATGACAATGACGACGGACGGACGCCATGTCGTAAACACGTTTACGGTTACCTGAGACCATGGAACGTGAACATCAGTGAAAAGACGGATTTAGATGTTTTGTTAAATTTACTAAACTTACCCTGTAGCTTATAATATCAATTGTTGTAAATAAAACCAGTATTACTAAACAAAACTCCATTATTTAATTTATGTTTTTAGCACAGAAACAAAAAATCAAATTTTAACAAAACATTGTAAAAATAAGTTTTTATGATGTTTCTTCTAAACATGAAAGACACACACAACACCTGATTTCCACGCGGAAAGAGGTACAGCTGTTATCTTAGGGTCACAAGGAATTAAAACAGTCTATAGTAGATGTCAAAGGCAGCTGTGTTTTCAATTTGTGTGGAATTAAATAATTTATTTAAGTGGGAATCGTTTGGAACCAGATGTCCCCAATAGATGCTATAAAGTATTAATACGGAGTAAAAAACAGAATTCCATGAAAATAAAATCAAGTGAAATTACCCTAAAGCTGTTAATTTTCATTACTTATGAGTTATTACTTTTAATTGGAGGGATTAAAGTAGGATATGGTTAACTTAATTTAATTTTCTCAATTACACGTACAAACAATATTAGGGTGCTTGAAACATTGTTATTTACTATGATAGGTAAACAAGTTCTTTGTGAATCTTCTTTGTAGTGTTGGACTGCTTCTACAAGTGCACGTTTTAAATTTATGCAAATTTCGCTCTTAAAAAAAAAGCAAATAAAAGCTTATATTTTATTGAAACGGAGTTTCATCAAAACCGAAATAAGAAAACTTTAAAAACATCTTATTTTCATTTGAGTTTTCCTATGTATATTTACGGGTGAAACTATTAAAAACTTTTTTTTACAATGTTTTGTTAAAATTTGATTTTTTGTTTCTGTGCTAAAAACATAAATTAAATAATGGAGTTTAGTTTAGTAATACTGGTTTTATTTACACAATTGATATGATAAGCTACACGGTATACAAACCTATAGGGTAAGTTTGGTAAATATTAAAAAAAAATAATAATAATAAATCCGTCTTTTCACTGATGTTCACGTTCCATGGTCTCAGGTAACCGTAAACGTGTTTACGACATGGCGTCCGTCCGTCGTCATTGTCATCTCTACTTCTGTCTATAGCGGCCACGAACATTAAGACAGGAGATTTGGTATAGTGGACTGTAGTGTGCTATGATGGCATGAGGATTGTCGATCTCACTGCTCGGTAAACAATCCACAATATCAGCCTATCGGTCTCTTGGCCTGAAGTAACTGATAAGGCTTTTAGTCAAGAACTCATAGATAATGAGCTGGGTGAGTTGGAACAGGGAGAAGTTCCACATCTCTTGAAAGGAGAGGACGGTGTTTGAAATTCCTTGAACACCAGGCTTCATTGTTTCACTCAACGATGCTATAGGAAACTGAGAGGAATAAAGGTGAAAAGAACTAATCTCATTACTGCCCAACAAAGGGAGGTAATCAAAGCCAAATTCCGGGAAAATGATGAGCAATTGGACCCTAAGAAATGCTAAAGGAGAAGGAAAAAAAGACAGTCAGAGTCGGGAATCACTTTAGATACAGATGGGGTTGCGAGGCGGGGATGAGTGTGGTCTAGCGCTCTTGAGGAGATTTGACTACCCCGATATCTGCTGAAAGCTCTTCGAAGAAGGCCAGAAGTGAAACTCGAGATTCTAACGTAACAAAAACTCGCTGTCGTTTGAAGCCATCTATTATGGAAGTTCCCACTTACAAGGACATCCTCGCCTGCAAATTAGTTGTTGTTTTCCATGCCTATCCTGAGGTTAAAGTTACCGATAACCAAGGTAAAGACGTCGAGAACATTCTAATAGATAAGTTCAAACTCATGGAGGATGGAATTTTTTCTTCATTCTCAGGGAGCTACATAGAAAAAGGAACTCTGGTTATTTCCTGCTTCAAAGGAGCAATAAAGCACTCATTGAAGGCACAGACATTGGCTTGCCTTTCTAGTAGTTCTTTGGGGGTAAACAATAAGCTTAGATTGTACAAAGATCTTGAGTCCTCATACCCCATTCACGTAATCTAATGTAATCTATAGTGTGCCCATATAGAAATGACTAATTACGCCCGGTAGGTAATTTTTGGTGCTGTTAAATCGATGTGGTGAAAGGAAAAATCGTCACGAAAATAATAATAACAGTATACGTACAACAACGGTTATATTTATATTAAAACTATAAATCTACGAAAATATTGCACTAACTTTCTCAAAATTCACATACATATTTAAACTAAAATCAATGCAAAAATATCGCACAAACTTTCTCACATACCCATACATATTGAAACTATAAATCTACGAAAATATTGCACTAACTTTTTCAAACTCATATACATAGTCAAACTAAAATCAATGCAAAAATATCGCACAAAATTTCTCACATACCTATACATATTAAAACTAAAAATCTACGATAAATATTGCACTAACTTTCTCAAATCACATACATAGTTAAAATAAAATCAATGCAAAAATATCGCACAAACTTTCTCACATACCCATATATATATATATATATATATATATATATATATATATATATATATATATATATATATATAAACTAAAAATCTAATCAAGTCACACTAATAATCAATGCAAAATATAATTAATAATTGTATTACATTTATTGAAAGTTTAAAATATTATTAATTTTTGAAATTGACAAGTTTTCACTTCTCTCTACCGTCCCGCGACGGTCACATTTTTTTGTATTTCATTGTTTATTCAGCTTATAACATACTAAATTTAGATACAAATTTGCAAATATCAATTCTGCATGTAATGTACTAACCCATCATTTCTACAATGACGTACAGCAAAGTAATTGTCAAAAATCTAATTTCTGACTTCCCAAGAAAATATAATATTCGTATAGTTACGAGATCCAGTGAAGAATCACCGATACTAGTGTAGCCAGCTCAGATATTTTCGTATATCCCTGCTTACACACGTACACACGTACAACTTCGAAGCTCGCTGGAACCAAGTCACTAACACAAGCAAAGCGACCCTTGATATAACAATAGATTTCATTTCCTCCAGGGACTAAGAAAGGCATTACATTTAGAGAATCTATTTGTTTACATTATATGATGGGGTTGGGTAAGTACCATGAAGGCACTCATCAACTGATTTTCACTTCTATTCAAAATTAAAAACAACAAAAGTAATACTTTGAAATATATTTATGATTCGTTCAAACGTGAATTTCTTAAATAGGTTCATATAAATCTGTTATCATTCTGTATAGGAAAAATATACATATAATTCAAAAAATATATTTGGAAAAACCAATCTCTCTAAAATGGGTCGTTGAACGTCATGGAAGATTTCAATTTTCAGATGATAACCTCGATCACATTATTTGATTCGTTGTAGCCATGGCTCTCTCTCTCTCTCTCTCTCTCTCTCTCTCTCTCTCTCTCTCTCTCTCTCTCTCTCTCTCTCTCCATCTCTATCTCTCGTATACACACTTTTCCCCCTCTTAACTTTACATCCATGATCACATAAAATATGGTTTAATAGCGTACATTAAGTATATGTTTTTTTTTTTTTTATGGAAGTTACTACCAAATTTTGAGTTATCAAACAAATATCCTGATATTTCACCAAAATATGTTTATGTACTTAATTTGAATAAACTCAGTACTCCCGTTTGGGTTGTGGGGCATCGCACATAAAACAGTCTACAGACTTCAGATAGGTATAATTCCAAACACCACTTTTTCGATCCGGAAGGTCTCAAAACGGATATACCGAATCTGAAATAGATTAGACATCGAATTTTTAACCTATATCGTAATTTTTAGTACATTAAGTAGGCGTGGAAAATAAAAATGAGTAAAACTGTATTATTGATGTGAACGTTAGCCTACATTTGTTTATATAAAAACTGTGGCCACTAAGGAGACAAACGAAACGTATTGGTTGTGCATCTTCTCTAAAAAGTTGCTGTTCAAAATCTCTCAGGGGATCATTTATAGAGAGTACAGGCTTGGATCTTTCGAGGGATTCATGTTGGTTCTACACCTTTTTTCATGTAGTCTTGGGGGTTAGATCCTCCTGTTTCATTTACTCTACCAACTTTTGTTCTTATCCAACCCTGGCGCTATTAGAGTATGACTGGTAAGGCTATTTATTTTATGCCTTTTTTTAAAGGCGATAATGATCGTAAAATCATTTGTTTGTTTTTTTAATTAACTAATGATTCGTAATATCCTGCCAGGTTCGGAATAGCAAATTGTTTTTACTGATAAACTATAATATTCGACTAAAATTTAAAGAAATCACTTTAAAATTGTAATATTTTAGAAATCAAGGTTCATTTAAATTTTTTGACCGAGAACTCTTAAATTTCAGTGAATAATTGGTGGCAATATATTTTATTTATTTATTGGGTATATGGTTTTCATCTTTATGTTAAAGAGAGATAGGGCAAAGTTGTACACCGTTATTACTTACCCAGTATACGAAGTAGGTTTTGTAATCGCTAAATATTTCGACTTCCGTTTTTGACTGATCTTCATGTTCGATGATCTCGGGAAACCGAAAAAGTGATTTTCGACAAGTCATTCGTCCGTTTTCATTGTCGTTTGTACGTAATTACTATATCATCTAAAAAATTAAAAGAAGAACATAAAATTTGTTATAGAGGACTATGGTGTGCTCGTAGAACCAACTCTTGAAATTCAGAAAAATTGAGTCTGCAATTTAAAAATCGTGCCCATTTTAAACAGTTTTTGTTTATATTTGTCTAAAATTTAAATTATCAAACACTAAATTAGATATAGATTTCAGAAATCAATTTTGCATGTAATAGTACTATCCCCACTCCTCTGCCATGGTTGAGTCGAGAGACTAACACGAGGGAATAGAGTGGAGACTTTTAATATATTTTACAAGTTTAAGAGGCTGCTAACATCACTACATATATATATATATATATATATATATATATATATATATATATATATATATATATATATACAGTATATAAGGATCATAAACCCAAAGTAACAACCTATACTCAATACTCAAATAGATAAGACCTCTTTATCTACCAATACAGTTTAACATTTCTTACATCCCCTCAAAAAAAAACTTTTGGGGATTACATTTAAGGCTTGCTTGTATTACATTGTGTGATGGGGAAGGAGTAAGTACCATGATTTCGTCCATCAACTTGCTCTAATTGTAATTACCCACTTTATGTATTTCCAAAATCAGTTATGGTTAAAATCATTTGGATGTTTTAACATTTCGGTGTACAGATATTATTACTAAATCTAATTTTTGTAACCTTCAAAATTGATACTTAAAAACATACTTTTTGATTTTTGATTACTGCAATACTTCCTCTACACTTCGGTTAATTATAATTCATTAAAAGAGAGCTTACTTTATCCCCCCCACCCCCACTTGCTTACGTGTTACTTTATTACAGCCGTTTCAAACAGACGGTCTACAGAAAGGTTCTCTAAATCAATGTTATTTGTATAGGACCGAGATTTCACGTTTATTTCCAAACCTTGTTCTCTTCACTGCAATATTTCTAATGCATTATTTATGTCTATGATTCAATGCTCGTCTACAATAAGTATTTCACATCTGGCTATGTAACCTCTCTTCCTCCCCCTATTGGTGAATGTTTGACTGAATGATAAATGTGTGATTAACTGAGTGAATAAGTCTCTACGAAACTAAATAAGTCATTAATTGAGAATTTTACGAACTGAGTAGCTTACTAATTAAGTGAATAACTAACTGAATGACATACTTCTAACTTTCTAACTGAGCGACTAACTAATTGAGTGATTGAACAATTGATTGAATGACTAAATGATTCAGTGACTTACTAGAAGAATGAATTAATAATTAAGTGACTGAATAACTAACTTAATAAGTGTTGATTAAAATTGGTTAATTGTGTGACTGAATGACTAAATGATTGACTGATTTTAAAACTGAGCTATTTAATAATTGAGTGTTTAACTAACTGACTGCATGATTAAATGACTGACTGAATAACTAACTGAATTACTTTAAATTTGAGTAACTAACTGATTCCTTGATTAAGTGACCGACTAATTATTTGATGACTAAATGATTGGCTGAATAACTAGCTGAATTATTTTATAATTGTCTAACTGATTCACTGATTAAGTGGCTGAATAACTGAATAATTATGTAATGTAATAATTGTGTGGGTGAATAACGGATTGTGATAGATGAAGTGACTGAATAACTTATTGAATTACCTAATAACTGAATGAATGGCAGATAAAATTACAGAATAACTATATAATTGTGTGATTGAATAACTAATTAAATTACTTAATAATTGTATGACTGACATATTACGTGATTTTGAAACTGATTGACTACCTATATAAATGTGTGAGTGAATGACTGACTGAATTACCTTATAATAGAGTGACTGTGTAACTGACTGAATAACTGTATAATTGTGTCACTGAATAACTGCCTGAATTATTTGATAATTGAGTGACTAATAACTGAATTTCTTTATAATTGTGTGTCTGAATATCTGATTGAATTACTAAATAAATGTGTGACTGACCGAGTGGTTGAATGATTGAGTTACTGACCACGTGACTTATTAGTTGAGTGACTTACTAACTGACTGAATAATTAAGTGAGTTACTAACTAAAGGAATAAATAATTGAGGGACTAACTGTGTGGTTTAATATTTGAGTCACTGACTAACTGAATGATTGAGTGACTTACTAATTGAATGAATTATTAATTGAGTGACCAATTGGGTGGCTTTATAGTTGAGTTATTGACTAAGTGATTAACTGACTGAATGATTGAGTGACTGAGTTATATCATGGGCAAACCACTTTGAATATTTCTTAGTTCAAACAAACTAGTTTTCGGAATGATGTATGTTTGTATTACGTGCTGTGCCCTACAGCTTAAACTGCTAGAGCTATTTTTATAAAACTATAAATTTGCATATATTTTAGCCGTATCTGCAGTTTTATAAACTTTCATTTAGAATTAACTTGAAGTTAGCGAATAAAGATTTTGGTTAATTGTTTCTCAAATATAAAACCTAAGGACAAAAACAAGGCCCTATCTATTCCAAATGATTTTTAGGATGATATCTGTTTGTCTATCTACTCTGTTCTGTACTCTAAATTTAAAACAGATGGTAATGAAATTAAATTAATAATCAAATTTTATTTATTTCCTTTTCTTTTTTGTAACTCTAAATTTGGCACTAAATTCCGTAAGAAAAACTAGCAAACATTTTGATCAATTATTTTTATTAACATAGCCTCTAAGGTTTCAAACAAAACGTACTGGTTGTCATCTCATCAAGAATCCGTCTAGGAAACTGTATGAAAGGCATAATTTCTCAATGTCAATATCATCTTCACTGATTTCTATAAAATTTCAATAAATTGAAAATCAGGGTGCAAAACCACATGTAAAATAAAATTAATTTTCAAGAATAGTGGACAATGAACCTTTATTAAAAACTATATTTCCATTTAATACGATATACCCCTAATTTTTACCCTGTATTTTATATCATCATATTGGAAAGTTTGTATATATTTTTTTACACTACTAACCCAAACTCTATCTATTTATTATAAGCAAGTGTACATTTGATATGACATATGAACAGCAATCTGGGCTAGAAGGAGCGTTGCTATGTATCATCTGCTAGTCTCCGTTCTCACTCCCTCTTACAGTTCCCCCTTCATCTATAAAACAAGAATGACGTCATCCAGAAACTTGCTACCGCTGAAACATTAAAATCCATTTCCTAAATTCATACCTAAATACATTCAATTCCTTTTAAGATCACTAAAAATACAGGCTATATGGATTAATTTTGTCGATTTACAATTCTAACAATTATTTCTGTAAAATGTTGAAAACCATACTAATATATAAATCCAAAATCAAAACTAAGAAACGATTTCGAGATTATTAACCAATCACGTCAATTCAAAAATTGCAAGTCAAGAGTTCTCTATCAAAAAGTAACGGTAGGCCTTATCTGAAATTTATACAGGGTGGTTCAAAATGCTAGCAGCTGATTCTAATGCTAGAGTTTAGAATAATACAAAAATTCTATGTAAACGTAAGTTCTGAAACCGTCTTACAACTGTGAGCCATTTAGTGTTAAAAAATAACATTACATTTCTGGGAGTAGATACGATATTGAGTGAAAGTTTAGTATACGTATTATTTATGTAACCTTTTACCATGTTTCCAGAAAAACAACACTTTATTTTGTACATTTTTAAAATGGCAGACATTTAAAATATTGATTATAACAAAAAATCATTAACAATTAAAATATTTATAAGGGATAAAGGATTGTAATATTATTATTAACAATGATTATAATTTCAATAAATTATAGTTTAGGCTAATATTACTAGACAGATTACCAAGAAATTACGTTTTTAGATTTTTGTCAATAACCAGGTTATCCTTTGACAGAATTTTTTTTAAAAAATGTGTTTTTCGTTAGAAGACGAAATTTATCTCGTCGACATATTTTGTAATGTTAATGGCTTTCAAATCGTCTACATTAATCATTTTTAATGTCAACAATTTTGATGTCTTGGTTTTCTAGTGTACTGATAAAAGGTTACATGAATAAAGCGTAGTCTATACTAAATCTTCACTCAATATTTTAAAGATATAATTTATTTTCTCCGACAGACGGAATATGATAGCTCTAAAATCATTTCCTGAATTATTGCTGCACAATTATGAATCACCTTGTATATTTCAAAATTATGTAACACAATGTCAATCAATTAGATAAATTATTAATCAAATCCAACGCAACAAACTGTTTGTAAACGGAATTGATTTTATAAATTACATGCATACGGACTGCAGATTAGTTTTGCATTTTAAAATTTATTCTTGACCTGTAATTTTCTTACATGAGGTGTTGTAATTTAATTTTCCGAATACGAATTTTCAGAATGACATTGACGTTCTGTTTCTACCCTTATCAAAATTTAATAAAATTCAATAGAAACGATTTTGTGAAAACCACAAATGTCTATTTCGTTTTTACGAATCTCAATTGTCAAGATACTTGTATATATCCTAGACAACTCTTCTATTATAAATTTGAAAATTATAGACTACTGTTTAGTATATATAATAAGGTAAAAATATTTTTAAAATTAAAATTTTTAAAAAACTATGGGAAATTGCTTCAAAATACTCACTTTGCTGAGATCTCAATTTTCCAAAGAGTTGATATTAAAGGGTGGGAGGATTAAAAAGTTTTTTTTTTTTTTTTTTTTTTTTTAATATGACTTTTACGAAAAAACTTGGAATACAAATTTTCAAAATCATTCAATTTTTACAATTAGGTTTTTTATTAGTTTCAACATGATTAAACTGGATCCATTTATCGCCTTATAATTCTTGTAACGGTGAATTACGTAAGAATGGGTGGACCGATAATCAACACTCAAAGTTCCACTACAAGCTCTCGCCGATTAGAATAAAATGACAGCATCAAAAATGAGAAAAATTCCGTGGGAAAGCATTAGGAACAGTTTAAAGAATAAACAAAAAAGATTTCTTCGGTAACAAGTTCCAGGCTGCAAAGAGTAAAACTAAGAAATTAAGACGCCGCAGAGGGCGGAGTTATGTTACCAACTAACAACTTTACTAGCAAAAATGAATAATTACAATAAAATTAACAAAATAAAGAACACAAAGGTGAAAATTAATGTAAATATTTCAAGGACAGATAGTTAACAGCACTAGCACCCATAATTAGTAATTAACTGCACAATAAAAATAATAAAGACAAAAAGGGATAATCACAAAATAATTTCTATTACTAATGAAGGGAGAAAAATTGGTAATAGAATAAGGAAATTTTCGGCTATAAATACAGCCACTCTGCCTCTACACATGTAGATAAAAAAAAGAAATAATTAAAAGTAAAATGTGGTGAAATTAAAATCTGTGCAGTGAAGTGGGCTAGTTAGTGTTGATGAAATTAAAAAGAGTGATATCCAAAAGTGTTACAGTATAATGCTAATGGATAAAAAGACAACGCATCTGTCAACTCTAATCAACTAACGAATCCATGTAGCCGAGATAGGATAAACAACAACACAGACACCAGAAGCCAAATCATTCAAGGTTTGAAAATTCAAATAATTAATTTTTTTACTAAAATGCAAAATGTTATGGTTTTATAGAGTAAAGTCGAAATGAATATAAAAATCAACTGATTTTTCTGGGATAATTTTAAATTTGTATTGTAGTAGTAAGATTTCTAATAAATGTCAATTATGTATGTGGATTATTCTGTTAAATTGTAATATATTTTATTTAAAAACTTATAAATTTTTTATCGTTGCATAAATACAATTAAGATTTGCCAATCTGAACGATTTAAGGTTAAAATATTGTTTTTATGTCAAAAGTGTTTATAAAAAGATTGATTGATTTTTTGTTTAATTAAAAATAATAAATAGCATATTAAATTGAAACCTTATTTTTAATTTTAAATCCACATACTTACCATATGTTTTCAGGTTGAAACTAAGAACAAATATAGTGTGATACGAAAAGTATTCTCAAGAACTTACTCCCGAGTGAATGAAAAAATTTCAAAATTACTTGTGGTCTCCCTGAAAAAAAGGGAATAATTTAAATATAATAAATAGAACGATTTAAAAAATAGGGGGTGGGGGTTTTTTACTCAAACTGTTGAAAGAATTGATCAATCCAGTTTAGAAAAAGAAGCCGAAACTTCCAGTGGCTGTATTCGCGTGAACAGATCTTGTAATAACAAATTACAAGGTCTGGGAGTTGTGTGTGTTAAAAAGAAAAAGGGATGACGCTTACAATCCAACTCAGAAAACAGTGCTGATTTTTCTTGTTGTAGTATATAGTATTAAAATTCTAAAAATATGTATTATAGATGAGCATTATATGTTGCTATAGGATAAAAATTGTTTATGATTTTTTACGTATTTTACCATTTTTAATTGTTAACAACTCGATAACCATACGTAGTATCGAAAACTCTAGAAATATGTATAGCATATGTAGAGATCTTTATTTTGAGCATTATTTTTTGCTATAGGATAAAAATTGTTTATTATTTTTTACGCTTTTTACTATTCTTAATTTGTTAATAACCTCAAAACTGTATATAAATCCACTCGCTTCGCTTGTTTAGTTTGGTCAACCCAGCTTGATCTCTTAACTATACGAATATCACATTTTATTAGGAAATCGGAGTTAGAAATTACTTTTTTTTACTTCGCTCTTTTTAACACAGAGAGATATTGTTTCGTACATTCAAAAATTGAAATATGTAATTGTTATCTTATTTGTGTATATTATTTGGCTAATAGCACAAGATGTATAATCAAAAAAATATTTAAAATTGCCGTTGAAGTTTAAATTCAAACTTTCAGAATTTCAATAAGGTTCCATATGAGGACATTGTAGTCTCCTATACAAAAAAAAAATCATGTTCCTATTTTAATTTCTGTGTAATCGATATTACGTAAAGATGACAACGTAGACGGATGAACTTGATGTCCGAAATACAGTTTTTCGGTTTCTTGAAGGCATGAAACATGTTGATTAGTCGAATTATAGATGTCGAGTTTTTGGCCATTAACAAATTTGCTTTATACTTTAGAGGTAAAAAGTCGTTTCGACAATTTAGTGGCATCAAAAAAACACTACGTTTATTTCAGTTAGACAATGTAAAGGTCAAAATCGTTCGCTTTAATACAGGGTATTGTTAATTGTTTTAATAGGATGGATATGTGCAACGGAAGTGATTACCCTAGTTTCCGATAGTTAGGTATTGTCTACCAGTTAACAATATCTAATGTGTTGATTTAATGTTATAGATATTGAGGGTGGTAAAAGGGTTGAATTTAACCCTGTAATATTAATTGATATAGAGATGAGGGTGGTGCGATGCCAAAGAAATTTATATTCAGTATGTACATACAATCGTTTGGAAGATTAATAAATTTAAAACTTGGTTTATACAGAGTCTCCGAAAAAGAATACCGAGATTTCGAACGGTCGTTGCTTGGGTACTATTCAAGATAACTAAACGATTTAAAAGTCAAATAGAAGAGAAAAGAACAAAGTTTTTTTTTCATACCTTAATATGTTTCGATATGAGATCCATTTGTTGCTCTGCAAACATCGAAGCGATATTCGATTTCTCGCCAAGTGTTGTGTAGCATCTCTGGTGTCACAGTTGCGATCGCTTCCGAAATTCGCCTCCGCAGATGTGGAAAATCACGAATTTTCTCAGCATAACAATGTTCTTTACGTAACCCCACAAAAAAAGTCCAAAGGATTCCTGGGAGGCCAGGGAATAGGCGCACCCCTGCCTATCCAATCATTTGAAAACCTGTTGTTAAGTGTGTCGCCCACTTCCCGAAGACCCTGTATAGATACTTTGTTCAAAAAAATCTTAATATAGATTAATAAAACTGAAAAAAGTATAATAATCCAAAATTATTCGTCACTAAAAATGTCAGTTCAGTTGTTGTTAATTAAAAAATGAAAATGAACCAAGGACGCCGTCGTTTAGCATACCTACAGCACATTCTACGATATTGATGTAAGATATCCTACATCAAAATATTAAGTAATAAATTGTTTCCAAAAAAGATCACGTAAAGATTCTTCCATTATTACTATTCGGAAAACAAACGTTGGCATGTTTGTACGTACCTAATTCCACCCTATAGATGTCTCTTTTTCATTTCTTTACTCACGATGGAATTCCTATCAAATTCTCAGATAGCACTGAATTCTCAGATTTATAGTACTTAATTCGGTCAGTACTATCTCACACCTTCATTTTTCTAGAGGGAGGACGTCAGTGGAACACGTTTCCGCAATGTGGTCTTCTTGAATCAACCTGACGACCACTCGGGACAGCATTTCAGCATTGCATCGAGGATCACACCTGACTTTATTCCTTCTCTTAATACTGGATATTCTCTATATTAAGAGCCTTCAAACATTTTAGCTACAGGTTTAGAAATATTTTGTACTCTTTTTCTTTTTGCTAATGATTGAGTGGAAATATTTAGCTCCCAACTCCTAACATTTTTCATTCCTTGGCATCGTTCATACAAAAAGGTGGTAACCGCTGAAGCTCCCATTTCTGAATCTCTAAACCAAAAAAACAATTAACGTTAGAAATATTGGCCAAACTCACTATGACTTGTGTAAGATTATAATCCACCTCATCATGTGTCCTGTTTACTCACATTCTGAGTTCAGGTGATCATCCTCTTCGTTCATTTTTCAACTCCAATATCAAACTCCGAAACGAAAATTCCTACTACACCTACTATAAACGAAAACTCCAGCTCTTAGCTTTTATAGTGTCAGAGTTTATTCAGACTAAATCCAGTGGATATTTGAAGCTGATATGTGTATTTTGGTAATCTCATCTGGAGACGTGTGGTGTAGTTCCAAAATATATGGTCACAAAAGCACTGGGCACAAAGATAAACCACATATTTGATGATATAAGATCAGGAATTACTATGAATTAGTGACGAACTGTGGTATATCTGTGATCTTTTAGACCTAGTCAACTAGGTTCGATACTATAGGCCCACGTTCGTTGAAATGAAATTAAAGTCTTCCTACCCCCTAAAGTTCGGCAGATCCAGTTCTAAAGTACATTTTACACCCAATCTTAAAGTGTGTAAGTCAAAAGTTTGTGGTCTTCTTAAGTAAGGTAAATATTTCCTCGATAGTCAGGCGGTATTACTGGCTTTTGATTCGCCTAAGATTACATCTGTCTTAATAGTAAATGTAGAGACACGTCGATGGGATTGACTCAATACAAAGATGTGAGGCTGGTCTAGGCGTTGGGACATTGCGGAATCACACGAAACGATAAGAGGGACGAGGTACTAGGGATATATCATCAACTCTTTTTTTAGGTCTTGAGTCCGTAGAAACGATTTCGAGAAAAAAAGATAGGACGATGGTAAGGGGGATGGCCAAGAAAGATCCACAAAGGTACGTATAGGCAGTCAAAGATATTATTTAATGTAACAGCAGATATTTCTTGTTGAAACTCCATATTCAAGGATTAAATAAAGCAATATAGCTAAAGTATTTTAATAATATAAATGAGCTACAATTGTTTAGCCTTGCGGCATCATCGGGGAACCCCCGATCGGGTCAAAAGGACAGGTGCACTTGAGAAGTACTAGTAGTAAATTAATTAGAATATTGTTCTCTGGATAAAGTGGTCCGTAGAAAGGGTTAATTACGGAGATTATAGCCTCCCCCAATACCGAATTGAATAGAAGGCAGAAGTCATAGGTACGGGCTCCTTGGAAATGTCATAACGTTGTCAAATCGAGAAGGAAAGAATAGAACAACAACTCTATACCGATCTTGAAGAAGATACCCTAAAGGGAGAGTATCTCTGAGATATAGCAACCAAAGACTGTTACATTGACTTCTCAACACCTGCTACACTTTGAATATGCAAATTAACTAAAAATATATTTAGTTCTAAAAGATAAACATTATAGGTAGGGAAGATATCAGCTTAGAACATGACGACAAGGCAATGAATAAATTTGAATGTTTATATCCGTCAACTTAATAGCTTCTTATACTGTTTAAAGGTAAAAGTTGATTCTTAGAAGCATGTCGGTAGAGTGTTTATACACAATTATTATAACTACTTTCTTCCATATACGTAAGATAAAGAAAGTACTGTGGATGACAAATATTATAGTTTTTAAGATATTATTGATAATAATAATTTATTTCCATCACTTTACAATAATAAACACAAATATTTATATATTTAAAGGGGAAAAAATAGACACTTCTTTGGTTAAAAATGCCAATTTAGAGGTTACCGCATTTGAAAATAGGAAAGAAAAAGGCAATAAATTATTTCCACTATTATACACGCTACAACAGCTGAAAATAAATACAAAGATTATATAAAAGGGTTTTATCACTTTTAATGATTTATTTATTTTATAAAAGTACAAATTTTTATTGTTATGCACGGTTACCACAAAACAATATACATTATGAATTATTATGATTAGAAATTCATATAATAACCTTTAAATAAAAAAAATAAGCACAAATTTACAATGAAAATTGGTCACTGTGGTTTATAATCACAAGATAAAACAGAGTACCAAACTCCTCGATGTCCTTTAGCCATTTTAAAAATTTTCTTGGAAAACACATTCTGTTTGACACTTGGCTTTATTAAATACAGTAACTTATTAAATATGTATATTGAATATTAATAATACTTGTAAGTTTTGCTTTTGGAATTGGAAAGTGTCCTTTAGACGTGATGATAATTTATATTAATTTATACAATTGGGTAGGTCGCCACTTTTCTTAAAGAAAAATATTAAGTACCTTAAACATAAAGGTGCTTTAACTGTAGGACCTTCAATTTCCAAAACAAAACCCTAGATTTTCTTTTCTGCCCCTTTTAAAAAATGATCTTAGAAACATATATTGAGCTGATAGAACTGAGTATTGAGTTGAATTATATGCTCCCCAACAAGAAATCTGACATTCCACTCTGCACTAGTGAAAAATATAGTTTTCTAAGCACCTTCGCAGGAGTGATTTTTCTTAGAAAATACAAAATTCTCATAAATGAAAATACATTTATTTGTAAATTTTGAGATATGTAAGAACTGTGAAACATAGGTTTTTTCAAAAGTAAGTTACGATTTAAAATGACTGTGTTGAATGTTTTCAGAGAGAGAGAAAGAGAGAGCGAGAGAGAGAGAGAGAGAGAGAGAGAGAGAGAGAGAGAGAGAGAGAGAGAGAGAGAGAGAGAGAGAGAGAGAGAGAGAGAGAGAGAGAGAGAGGAGAGAGAGGGAGAGAGAGAGAGAGAGAGAGAGAGAGAGAGAGAGAGAGAGAGAGAGAGAGAGAGAGAGAGAGAGAGAGAAGTGTTGAGTTTCGTAAAAGTAGAAATGCTATGTTCATAACTTTTACAATACATTTTGTATTTTTTTTACTCTTGAGAATCTTTGAGCAATTTGTAAGTATAACTAATTAAAATTTATCCGTTAAAGATACACAGGTACGCAGTCATCGGTTGCTTAGCAACTAGTGACGTCAAGACTACAGGTGCAAAATATAACTTTAGATTTTGTTTTCTGTTTGTATTTGTCATTTACATTTATAGTCTGCAATAGTCCCCACGGGTTTCTATTATCAATTTAAAGTGATGAATTTGTATATTACAAATGCAGAGTGATAAATAATTTCGGAACGCCTCTTGAAATTTTTTTTTTTTTAAATCTTTTAGTGACGAGAAACCTTTCGCTCATCATTGCATTTATGAAAATAAGAATAGAGCATAAAATAAAAACTCTTAGTCCTCTAATACTTTAATAGCGCCAGAATCAAAAAGAACAAGAGTTTATCGAGAAAGATGAAAGAGAAGGTGAAGATGAAATAAGAATGAAGAAAATGGCCAGATGAAGAAAGAAATAGATCCAGTTAGATATCATCCGGATTTCTCCACTCAATACAAGTGACCCCTTGAGGGGCATTTAATTTTGAAGTAGAAGTTAAAAAGGAGGTCTTTCATTTTATGAAAAAGTGGTCGCGTGGGAGCTTAAAATTTGACGTTTTTGACCAAAGATCGTGAGATTAATTGAGAAGCTACAATTATTGCTATAGAACTCTACTTGAGAATGATAGAACAACGGCTAAAGGAATTCGATGTGCTACCCACACATTATCCGAGTGACACGTCTAGTAGGCCTAGGTCTTAGTTTTGAACCTTCTACAAACTTTCTCACTCATCCCAAAAAACAAAAACAAAAATAGCAATCTATCTAGAGGTTTAAGGTGGAAACTGTTGTTACAGTGAAATGGAAAAAAACACATTTTCTTAAAATTAAAAGTAAATATTTTGTTAAAATTAACATATAAATTTTAATGGCCTAAAAACTACTGGACACCATATTCACAAAATCCCCCCCACCCCTGTTGTTTAAAATCAAAAACCTCTCGGTCATCATCGCCTTAAAAATAACAACACAATTATGTAATAATGACCCATAGAAAAGATAAAGGAGTGAAATCTAACCCAAGTAGACATCAAGACCAGTGCAAATCCACCCTGGTGCCTTGGGCTTACCACACCCGTACTCACTATAAATATGCCCCTGAGTGGTCTTCACCAAGAATCCCCGTTTGGGAATTATTAGTTAATAATTGAAAATGAACCATCTGCACCGTTGTAAAAATGTGAATATCTCTAAATCGGTTCAACAAATAATGATGAAGTACTCTAGTGTGAAGACCTAAACTAACGGTCCAAATGGCTAGTATAAAATGTTTATTCGTGAGTAATTTAAGAAATATTGATTTAAATAATGAACAACCTCGTGTTCTCCCTTTTACTTTCTCACATATACGTAAATATAGAGAAATTTGTAAATGAGTCAAAAAATCGGTGTTGAGTTTTTTGTTGATATATCCGTTTCAAGGTCCTCTCAGTCCACGAAACGTCCTTAACAATGATCCTTAGGTCTAGTGAAACTACGCCCAGCAAAGTTTCATTAGGCAACGTTCATTCTGATTTTAGTATGTACGGTATAAATCTGATTCTCACCTTTGTATGTATAAACGGTTGATCGGATGTTGATGAATTAACTACTCTTAATCCAATGAACACTACGAAACTGGATTTTAATGTTTCCATTTTTATTTTATGTTATAATATTAAAATTTACACTTTAACTTTTGAAGGTAGCTGAATAAGGTATTCCAAACTGAAATCTGGTTAATTACAGCAGTGTACATGGGGGACTAAAAAGGAGATCTTGAAAATAAGGACATTCTAATTCGCTCACATAGCCAAACGACAATCAAAGCTCTCAGCTCCTTAGAAATATCATTCAAACTTGTATGAGATTCCCTGTGCTCCCTCGGTGTCCTATTAACTGCCAACATGGTGCGCCTAAGATAGGTACTTGGGTATTGTGTAAAATGATAGGTCGGACCCGTATGGCAAAAAATGAGCCACTGCCTATCTTGTGGGACCAGAACTTGTGGGATCAGTCGAGCAATAACAAGAAGTGCGGTGAGGAAGTGGGCCATTTTAAGAACACATAGAACGATTTCATTGCCAGCGAGATAAGGGAAACGCCTTCTCTCGAGAATAAGCCCTACACTGACAAGGACACTCTTGTTCAGCTCAACAGAAAGATCATGAAATATGTCGTTACCATTATTACCGGACATGGTCACACCCGGAGTCAAATAAATTAAATTGGACCATTTCAAGGCTCTCCCGGGAGGTACTAAGGTGAAACGTAGGGGAGCACCATAAGCTTATTGCTGTCATGAGGGAGACCATTGGAACTTTTTTATCAATTCCTTCTTACTAAATAAAAAAAAGGGAATGATTAACAGCTTGTGGGTGATTACTGCAATAAATAGAATCTATTGGTGAATCTCAATAAATCCAAAGTTGTTGTTTTTGAAAATAGACTTAAGCTTAATACGAAAGGAAGGTGGTGGTACAAGAGGGAAGAAATAGAAGTAAATTATAATTATAAATAGTTCTCAATGTTGCTATTAAATCATTTAGTAATATTATTTTAAATTATAAACTCCAATTCTCAGGCAAATTAGAAAATTGAAATTTAAAGAGCAAGTAGGGTAAATATGAATGTGGAAATATTGAAAAACTTCTGTAGTTTTTATAAAAGAAGTTTTTAATTTGCCAAAACATTCTCCAGACTATTTTCTATTCTTGGAATTTTAACTATCTTCCATATTTGTTTATACGATGTCCTTGCAATTTCAAATGTATTTAGCTTGCTTTACAACAATGACAGAATAAACATCCAAATATTTTGTTAAATGATGTGATAAATAAAAATGTTTTTTTATATTATAACGATTGGAGGAATATAAGTGATTTAATTCAGAGAATGATAGAAAATTTTGTGGCTCTAAATTTTAATATAAATGAGGTTATTAGTAAATTAAATTACTGGGTGATACCTAAGTATAAATCAGAATTGGAAAATAGTTGATATCGTTTACTGTATTGCATGCTAAATTATGTTTAGTATTAGTAGGACAAATAACTGGATAAATAACTGCCTCATTAGCTGAATGTTCAAAGCATTATCTGAACATATTTATCTAAATATTCTTTTAAATGTGATTTGGAGTTACGTTCGTTGTGAAATAAATAGGAGGTAAGATGTAATTAATTTAATTGGCGTTCTTAATTTAAAAAGAAATTCGTTTAGAGGTTTTCGAAAAAAAAGTGCATTGAGTTCATTAGTGGTGAAAAACATGTTGAACTGTAAAGACCTAACATGAATTGTTTCATGTTTTGGGGTGAATAGTTGTTTGAGTTGTTTCCTTGACAAATCTCCGGAAGAAAAAACCAATGGATTGTCAAATCAGGTGATTGTGAAGGCCAATCGTTTAGGCTGATTCTTTTTTTTTTTACACATGGAACATCAAAACGGATATATTGGTGAAAACTTGATATATACATATTTTTTGACCCATTACGTAACGTAATGTACTCTATAGTACGTACTCTATAACGTACTATAACTCTAATGTACTCTATTACGTAATCTATAGTACGTAGAGGTGAGACAGTAAGAAGATACCAACTTATTGCTCTGTAAAATCGGTTTAAAATCTCGGCTGTCGAAGTCTTCAAGTTCCTAAAAAAACCATTATATAAAAAATATGTTTTCGTTTATTTTTTAGTACACACAACGATTTACAAAAAACAAAACAAAAAACATTTAACTTCATCACGCCCTTTACCAATCTCTCTTGTGGGGGGGGGGGAGGGGATGTTGTACTATAAGTAGTAAGTTAAATGCATTACCTCCGTGATTTAGAAACATTATACTCGTCTGCCATTACAGTTTGCGTAATAATTTAAAGCTTTCCTGGAAATGAATATTAATTTTTTTGTTATTTTACGATTGTCGGTTATTTTAAAAACACACTTGCTTATCAACAACATGAGAATGAAGTGGTTTTCGGATATTGGTTTTCGTTATCCAGTTAAGTAAAGAAACATATAAAAATAAACTACACACATTGTCTGCACAACACTGCTCACGCACAAACGTACCTCAACAAAATCAAAATAAAAAAGAATTTAATTTGGAAGCATTTGCGGTTAGATATTTTCTAAATTTCAAATGAATTTTAGTTTTTTATTTGTGTTGTAGCATATTAATTGAAATTCCACATCTCATTTCCACCTACATCTCCCGAAAAATGCCAGTGTAAAAATAAAGAAAAGAAAAATGAACCATTTATCAATTTTAAAAAATCTATGGCAATAAAAGAAACTTTCGGCAATTAAAAAAACTAACCTAAATATTAATTTTTCAATTCCCTGGTTTTAACCAATAAAGACCAAAATTTTTGAGGGAAGTGGTGTGGTGTCTAATACATTTTGTTTAAGTAACTATAAGCTATATTTTGTTAAAATTGTATCTAAATCGTTAGAGTCGATATAATAGAGTAGATAATCAAAAATGTCATTTTAGGTCGAACGGCAAATACTCCTAATTTTATTTACATCGATTAAATAAAAACTACGAACAAATAAATATACCAATATACTAAAATTATTGAAATTGGCCCACACGGCAGACAGACTAATTCTTTAGACTCAGGGTACTGTTAAAAAGATATTTCTGCGAAAAACTCAATATCGATTTTTTTCCCACGTAGATATCTCGTATGTTTATGTGAAAAAGTGCACCAAAAAGATAAAATATTCGGTTGAAGGGAAAGCTTGAAGCCTAGAAATGAATACAAGTTGTTATTTTTCATTACAATACCCCACTGTATTAACATGAGGCAAAGTATGCAATTCTGCTCCATTGCACGGCGCACAATAGGCAATCCAGTTACAAGACAATTAATGCAACACACGTTTTGCACTTGTTGCCGACTCTAGTTATTGTCTCTATAATTGAAGCTATTGATGTGGAATCATGTATTGAACATTTACGTATTTACATGGACTTATCTAAAAATACATATAGGAATATGTTTTTATAGTTAGCATAACTTGTGTTTTATAATTTTAAAAATACCACAAATATCCCGTATTTTGAATGCACTATAAGTAAACTTATAGTTAACCAATTTTAATGTTTTTACAATTAAATGAGTTTCTATATTTCTTATTAGATTTGACTGAACTCCGCTTGTATTGATATCAAGCTTTGTGTGCATACCCATAATTTATTACCCCCGAGTAATGAGTAAAACTTAGAATAAAATGTTGTACAATCAATGTTTGATTTTAACTTTTGTAGATAGATTGATATAGTGGAGGAATTTTTATTAAATGAAATCTACTAAAATTTTGAAAATTAAATTATTTTTTACCCTTAAAAAATATATTATGAAGATCGTAAAAGGAAATGAGAAGACAATAGAAAATTCGTTTTATATAAGACAATTTAGTTAGCAGCAGGTAGAGATTACTGTTATAACTGGTTTTTAATTTTAAGTAATATAATAAAGTCACGAATTTGTATTTACAAAATATAGTGCAATAGCTACACATTCGATTGGTATTGAACTACTTATCACAGTCAATATAGTATACATTAACTATCATGCAAACGTGTCAAATGTCCGAGTGAAAAGAGGGGACTCCGCAGATAAACTCCAGCGATCTCGATTTAATATAATATAAATTAAAATGTGGGGGATTTTACCTAAAACCACCAACATATTGAAAACACAAACCATTTTAAACTATATATAACGTTTTAATTTTGTTTCAACTTTGCAATTTCCTTTTATTTGATAGCAAACCATTTTTAAATTGTTAAATGAGAATTATTGCACCCATTTTGAAAATTTGTCACTTTCAATTAGTGTTTAAAAACACATAAACATTATATTACTGACAATACACATATTGTCACTAAAAATATTAAATAAAGCGTAAGATATGTTAAAAATCTGGATATCCTATACAGAAATAAAAATGCTCGTAACTCGAGAACTACTACTCTGATTTCAAAAAAAATTTGTTCCGATTAGCATTTAAAGCAAGTACGATCTTTTTCACTAAATGAATTATTTTGTAGCTGAATATTTTTTTTAAAAATAAGTAAAGTAAATCTTGACTGAAACCACAATCAGAAATGAGGCTAAATTTTCAACGGTTGTATGATCTGAATGGATCACAGTAGAAATAACAAACAAATTTTCTAAAAAATATACGAAGCATCAATGGCCAAGTAGGGTTCGTAAAACAAATAATAAAAGAACTTCATATATTCGAAATTAAAGAAAAAAACAGATAGGAAACAATTTAGACAACGAATTTTCAAAAATAGGTTCTTGTGTGAGCGAAAGAAGAACGTGTACCCTCGTAACTATAAGAATATGAATTTTCTTGGGAGATCAGGATTGGAAATTACAATTTTAACAATAACGTCGCTATTTACTTCTCATCTTAGAAATGTAGTGTTGGTACCATTATTGCACAATTGAAATCGGTAAAATTTGATTTTATTGAATGTGTTATAAGTTCAATAACACACGAAATATAGATATAAACTTTTTTGGAACGCCCGCCATTTTGCATTTTCAATTTTTTTTATTGTAATAGAATCTTAATGAGCACCCTATAGTCCATTATTACAAATGTCATGATACTAAATCTACATATAATACACGATCAACTTTCAACGATATGTTTTTTTTTTGTAAAAATATAAAATGGCCTTCAGACGGAATTGAAGAGTTTCCTTACCTATGTTTATATAAACTATTATTCTTATTTTTTTCTCTAGATTCAGATCCCGAAATATTGCAGTCTAGTTATGAATCTCACTGTATGTAGGGGGAATGAAACAAGTGTGGCAGCCGATTTATTCTTAAAGCATAAAATATAATAAACAATTTTATTTGTTTTTTAAACCAATAATAAATATAAATGTCTTTTCTTTTCTAAATAGAATTGAATAAAAAACAATTAATTCATCCATACATGTTCATTTCATTAAAAACTCTGTAAAAGGATCTAATTTATTAAACAAATCAAAGATTTTCCTGATTTCATTACACTGACAATACAAAGAATTATAAAGACGGCAAATAAATCCTGATTATATAAACATCATAATACACAGATATAAACATAACAAACTTGAATAGAGAAAATAATAGAAACCAAATTTAGGTAAAATAGCCTTACTTTGAGGATCGTATGTTGTTGTCCTTTAATTATTGTAATGACATTGCAGATTGTCGGACCTAATAACAACAAAGGAAACCAATTATCATTATAGTGGGATAGCACATGCTACAGTAGTCGCAGATAATCTTCTAGACTAATTTACAAATTATGGCGTCCCTGAACTTGTGTCAAACAATGGAACAGAATTTAACAATAAAATAATTAAAGAAATCATGAAAGCATATAGAATTAAAATACATTTTATAAGCACTCAACTTCCACATTCTAATGGGTTATATTGTGAAAGATACCATTTCACACTGATTGAACACATAATATTTTTAAATAACCAGATAGAATTTAAGAACGATAACATTACAAAGAAGATAAGATATGCAATTATTGCATACAATAATAGCATACATACTGTGACTAAATTAACACCTTTTGAAGTGCTCTATTGACATATTAACTCTAATTACATTTTGAATATTATTGTAGAACACCATTTCACTAATGATTATGTAACGAGTCACAGGGAGAAAACAAAACTATTGTAGTTTTGTCTATTAACTTGATTAAATTGACTAGTTAAAGGTTTACGAATTGGTGAGTTTTGGGTCCTAGGCGGTACGTTTTGCCGATTACTTTGGAAAAGTTTTTTTTTTTTTTTATATAAGAACTCTTAATGATAACTTTTGGGTGTAAGTACATAAAATATCTTTGACAGCGGGTTTTTTGTTAACGAAGAAAATCTGATTGTAAATTTGTTTGTTACAATTTCTGGATTTTCTTTTTGATATACGAAAGGATTATATGCTAGATTTCCCCCTGCATGAGAAAGGATTATATGGGATATAAATTACTACAATTTCTTACCACTATTTTAAAAATTACAAATTACAAAATTTATAAGTCTTTTTAAATTTCAAATATTTCTTATTACAGTACTGATATATAATTATTACTAACGAAATAATTTATTTTATTAATTTGTCTATTGTGGACCCTGTAAAATATACGCTGTATAAATTTGATTCTGTTGTATGAATCAAATTACATTACCATGATTCCAACTGTAAGATATGTTCTAGTTTATAGTCCATGTCTAATGTAATAGTATTAGGATTGATGGAAAAGTGTACTAGCAGGATTCACAATGCTCATATCTGCTAATTCAAATATTTATATTGCTCATCAAAACTTTAAATGTAAGAACTCAGTGTTAAACTCAGATACAGTCAGTGAATGCAAATATGTAAACTTATAATTCAAGGAGAATATAATTAATTGGATTCCTGAATTAGAATAATACTTAGTAATATTTCCTAATAAACAGATTTTTTAAATAGTTAGTAATAATGAAACAATAAATAAATATTGAGATTGACTTGTGAGATAATGTTAGATAGAAAAAACTCGAACACAAGATCTCACAAAAATTACGATTACTTAATCAACTAGTGAAATGTCTCTACATGGTATATATCTATTGAAAGTAAATGATAATGAAATTGTAACATATAGTCTAATAATCAGATACTTCTGCATATAACTATATAAACATAGGACATCCTAAATTTTGGATGCCACCAATTTTAAATTAGCTTTAGATCAACAACCCGAATTTTCTGTAAATTTTTTAATATTAGATTTAGGAAAAATTAACATAAATAAGATTTTTAAAATTATCAAGAGGCGTAATTACTTATGATTTGAATCTATGAACCTTAGTATTATAATAATATAGTGTTTTAATTGTTGTAATATTGTATGTAGTCTAAAGATTTTGTTGTGTAACTTCAACTTAAAAGTTGCCGAGACAACCTCGACATACGTCTCAACCAAACCCCGAAATTCTCTTCAGGGATGAAGAAGTTATGTAAACAATTATTGTATAGCTTGTATAAACAATAATGATGTTAGACTAGATTAGCAATGTAAGCACAATAGCATTATATCTAGCTTAGCTTTATACCATTAGTTCCTATTCAACCAGCACAGAAGGAAGGTATCCATTCACGTTAAGAGAACAATAACTGTATGATATATTTATTATAATATTTAAAAGAAACTTGTTTATTATAATAAATAAAGAGTTTTTAGAATTACCCAGCGTAATCAACCGGACACGCAACTTATTTATTTATGTTTCGCAATAGTTAGAAGTTGGATAACATCAGAAAGCCGTTTTAGTTTATTTGTTACTATTAATCAACGCGATAATTTTACCAAATAAACATGTAACTCCAAAACCCTTTATCAATCACTTTAAGAGGGTGTAGAACGTTGTATTATAAAGTAAGACGTTAAACCTTTGTGTCCCAGCTGGCGATATATCGGTAAGCGTAGAGGAACCGAATATGTCAGCCTGACAATATATCGCCAACTGAATACGACAACCTGTTGTCGATATATCGTCAATTTGTAAACGTAGACTGTTAGTTTTTACATCGTAGCGCAAATATATTTTTAAAGATTTTAATATTTAAAAATATAAAGATAGTATAAGTTTTGTACTTTCCAAAAATATAGGGGTACCACTACGTCTACCTTTGTTTCGTAATGAACTAAATTATTCACTCTCAGAAGCTCATATTGAGCATTTTAGATTTTTATCATTTAACAATCTTATTTATGAATGAAATATTTTGATATATTCACTGTTTATCCAATAGTTGTAAATATTATAATAATACAATTTGTCCTTTAAACTTTTGTTAAAATTTATACACAAACCAAAGTGCCCAATTCAAATAAAAAAAAAATTCCGTAAAGTAAGCAATGAACCTCACTGGACATTTTTTAATTTTCTCATTTTAACCCATAAAGATTTAACATTTTAACATATTTTGGGGTGATGGCGTATAACATATTTTTGTAGGTAACTAGAAGCTTTATTTAGTGAAATTTTATCGAAACGGTTAGAGTCGATATTGAGAAAATCAAAATTGTGATTTTATGTCACATTGTAATTTACTCCCAAATTGTTAACATCGCAGAAATAAGTACTATGACCAATATTTACCAATGTACTAAAAAGACCAAAATTTGCCTACACAACAGACAAACTACTTTGGATTCAGAGTACTCTAAGGAGATATTTGCGAAAAATATATAATCGATTTTTTTTATCCATCACGTAACTTTCTCTTACGTGTATTTAAAAAATTAATACGTATTATCGAAAAGTTTGTAGCCTAGAAGAAAAAAAATGAAACTTCAGAAAAATCCTTGAATTTTCATTACGTTGCCCTACTGTTAAATTATTTTACTCTTGCAATTCTGCTACATTGCACGGCGCACAATAATAGGCAATCCAGCTGCAACACAATTAGTGTAACACGTTTTGCACTTGTTGCCGCATTCTAGTTATTATGTCTACAATTTTAACTATTGATGTGGAATCATGTATTGAAGATTTACATATTTTAACGGGCTTATCTAGAAATACATATAAGAATATATTTTTATAGTTAGTATAACTTGGGTTTAATAATTTTTAAAATACCACAAATAACCTGTATTCCTTATGCAGTATTAGTAAATCTATACTTAAAGTGAATGCTGCCGCCTTGTAAACTAAATGTTACCTACATGACAAATATGTTCTACTAACAATAGACCGCTACTATTTGTGTATTTTTAAGATGAACTCTTTTTCTAGTTTCGAAAACAATATTTTTTTTTGTATGAATTAAAAATAAAATAATATATATTTTTTAAGGTTTTCATTGTATTTTAATAAAAATATATTACAAAAACATTTTAATACCAATAACAAACCAATATCTACAAATCTCTGTGTAAGGAAATATTTTTCGATCCCAATGAGTTGACATAAACATTTGATCAAGATATATTCAAAAAAATTTTAATATACCTGAGGTCTAAACTTACAAAAGTCGATTTCCGTAAAATGTTGGACATTGAACAAAATGTAACTTAAGTTAGACTACTTAGATTTTAAAAGTGTACAACACTATTACTTGTTTTGTTTTGATACACTTCCTCTAGCATCATAAATTTACCTCTAGATTGGGTAAATTTTATAGTTTTATTTGTTAATACATCTAAAAAATAAATCAGCTGGATACTAATCAACACCGTCAACTTCCACTCATGTCAGCTACCGTTTATTTATAGTGAGCCCTCCCTCCTCCATACCACAGGTTGGAAAGAACCAAACTGCACAAAATAAACCTTGTGTCTGGGTGTGAATGGAACTCACGATCTCGAGTGCGATTCCTTGATCAGAGAGTGACGCCCTTAACCTAAGCTACCAGAACACTTAGGAATAGTTACTTTTTTTTTTAACAATATTTGAATAGTAAGATTTCTATTCTAATACAATCAAATTTAGAAGTAATTTTCAAAAAGTAAACCCAACATCAGTGAGACCTTTAGCAATATAAATGTTGTCAAAGTTGCCTAAATTTTAAGCTGAATTCTTACTGTTAGATATCTGATAGAGAAGACTTCTTTTTATTATATATAAGTACGTCATACCATTGTAAACAAGAGATGTTATAGAATAATAATCGTTCAAAACCTAAAAATCGTTAAAAATATTTTTATGTCTGTTCGACTTAAATTAATAAATTTCAAGATTTTAACGTTTTTTTTACGATTAAATTATCAAAAGTCCAAAAAGCACTGTAGAGATATTCACAACAAATAAAATAAAGATTCTCTGAAGTACAAAACCAGAAACAATACTAGACTATAACAAAATAACTTTTTTATTTTGTTTTTGTGGTTCGAGGAAGTTTTGTTTTTCTTATACAAAGGTATATACTTTATATTCGATTTTCCTCTACTTCATGAGTTGAAATTGGGCTTTGTGTGTACGTCCATACTTTGCTTTCGGCTACGTTGGTATAGATTACATAATTTAGTGTGTGAAGCATTAGTTAGCTTATTAGAATCGATATTTGATTTTACTTTTGTACCTAGATTGATAAAATACAGGTCTTTTTAATGAATTAAATCTACTATTATTTTTAAAATGTAATTTTTAAAAATAATATTTTACCCTTAACAATTACAATATGAAGTTCATAAAAGAAAATTACAAGACATAATATAAAATTATTTTTATCTAAGAGCTTTAGCCACCAACAGGTAAAGTTGCTGACAGAGTAGGTTTGTCATTTTAACAAATAAAATAAAGTCACGAATTTGTATTTACAAAATGTAGTGCAATAGTGGATTATAATACATTCGATTGATATGAAACTACTTATTACAGTCAATATAATATACATTAATTATCTTGCAAACATGACACATGAGAAATATGGACTCCGCAGATAAAGCCAGGTATCTCCATTTAATGTGATCGCATGTTACAAATTTAAATACGATTAATTGTACCTAAAAAAAAATTTGAAACCACAAACGATTTTTTATAACTTTCATGTTGATAAAATATACGGGAATATATATTTCCTTTTAATTGATAGCAAATCATTTTAAACTTTTAATTAGGCTAAAATAATGTTAAATTTTTTTCACAAACTTTAAAATGTGTTTAAAACATATATCAATTATGTCACAGATAATACATATGTTGACGCTAAAAATATTAAAAAGTGCGTAAGATGTGTTAGAAAATCTGGATGTCCTACTATACAGAAGTTAAAATGGTTATAACTCGGAAACTATTGCACTGATTAAAAAATATTTTCAGTTATAATTTACTCAAAACATTTACTATCTTTGTTACACACAAAAATATCTCGTAGCTGAATATTCTAAGAAAATGCGTAAAATAAATCAGAAGACCTGGATTTTTTACTTTTAGTTGCAAAAAAATGGATATCACTCAGAAACTATTGCACCGATTTTAAAATATTTCCCAGTTCAAATTAGCATTAAAATCATATACCATCATTGTCACTAAAAATTTTGAGAATATGTTGAAAATTTTCGTTTTCATATTAAATTGTTATTGAAGTCACTGAACCAATTTTGATTAATCGTAGACAAAAATCTAACTTGATAACACACCTTATATAGAAAAGAAAATCGCTTGACAATTGGACAACTATTTTTCTTTTATACGTTTATAAACACCCAGATATACTTTTAGACAGACCTTTTGAGTTTTACAAATGCAAAGATTATTAAACAAAAATTTTATCATCCAAAAACAGAAAAATAACAAATGAATGTTTTTCAGTTTCTCAGACTTAAAATAAAAAACACGTCGGTCGTTACACGTCCTATCATCTCAACTTGGGTCTTCCAACCCTTCTTCTGATAAATATCTGGTCCCCAAAAGTCTTTATGAAATCTTGGCAGCAGGTAATATTGCTACATGACAACCCTATCTTAGACGACTTACCATAATATATCTGACAACTGGTTTTTTGATCATCTGATTACAGTTCATATCAGTGTCCGTGAATCCCTAATTTTCTAACTATTGCAACAAAGGAACCCGAAAGGTGCCGAGGTGATTTCACGCTACAACCCGAGGTGACTTCACGCTACAACTACAGTGAAGTCATGAGATAGTAAGTCTTAGTTCGACACAATCTACATCTCTGTAGAGGTCTAAAATCTCTTCAATTAGTTCGTCGTGTCCCCATACAAAAACCGAACTTTAGAGCATGACTTGAAATGTTACTCTTCATAACCTTCTTTAAACTGAAGTAACATCGATTTTCTGTCATCATTAGTTTCTGTCATAATCATCAAACTCAGTTCTTGTTTCATTAATCTAGTTCTTCTTGGGTCCGAGATATATCGAATCTGTTATATAATACAAGGCCTAAACCGTGGGCCGCACTACAAGTGGGTAGTTGCTATGTTGGATGGTAGTGGGTAGCGGTAGGAGGGTAGAAGGTGGATATATATCGGCCGCACTGTGGGATATATTTCATTCCATTCACGGAACACGGAAGGCCAGTCTGTTACTAGTTTCAGAGTATAAAATGTCACTCTTCAGAAAATTACTTTTAAGTGAATGTAGTTCTTATGTACGGAATGAAATCGTGTCTAATGTGAGGTCTATGTGGGTGCATGAGTATTATGCTGATAGAGAGTGTGATGGTGAAGATATCCTGATCAGTTTTATAAGTATGAGTATCGAAACATTTGACATTCTACTCGATAAAGTAAAAGACATTCTGGAAAGAACTTCAACAAACTTCAGGGAAGCTATTTCCGTAGAACAGCGACTAATTCTCACAATAAGGTAATTATAATTATTGTTTTATTTTCAATTTTCAGCTATTTGTAACTAGATTCTCAGGAAAATATATAGACCTATTCCACTTCACTTAAATTTTACGGGAATTTTTTTTAATATTACCGCCCCGCGATGGGTCGAAATTTGAAAGATTACGCTTATTTTTATTGAATAACTATTACTAAGTCCGGGAGGGCGCAAGAAGTTTGAAACTTCATTAACACTAAGCATGAGACTAACTAATATCATCAGGGCTAGGGTCTAAGATGAACAATAATACGCAGAAAAAATTTCTACTACGGTGGATAGTTTAAAATACAGAATACAAAATTAGTCAAGACATTAAATTAGTATCCTGGTTGAAAGCTAGGGAGCAGGTAAAATACAATTTACATTTACCTAGTGTACAAACAAAATTAGCATAGAAAACTTTATCCATTATTAAAATATGCAATTATTATTCTGAATACATTGATACGAAAAGACTTTTAATTACAATAAATAAAACTTAAACTTATCTGCCTAATAATAGAGTGACTTGACATGTGTCCACACCTGCTAGCTTCTACTCATAAAAACAAAAATCTACCGATTTTATAATAAATTAATTACCATTTATTAAAATAATATTCTCTGTGTTTTGTCACACTTCAGTATATAAGTGTAGTAACTATATTTTCAGCTGGTAACCAGTCGAAAGTACCTCACAAATGAGAAATAATTTATTCTTGTTAGAATTACAACCTTATATTTCCAACTTATTTTCACGAGTAATATACAAAAGTTTTGAATGTATTCGTTAGTTTCACTAATGCATAATTTACTACACGTTTTTTGCATCTTAACCTCAATGAGACTTGTTTGGGGTTTAACTAAACTAACTCATTTTATATTAACATGTCATTTATTTTTAAAAAATTACAAATTTTTCTTGAACTTTCATAGCTATTCATTATAGAGCACTGGTCCCATTTTCCTGTTTAAGTCTGCTTCATCATGTGAAGTGCTGTTGAGTTCAGTGTAAGTCAACTGGGTACCGTTACTTGGATTACATAAAGAGTTGTCCAGAGATGTGTATGTGCATGATGATCTTCTAAAATAGCTCGAAGTTGTTGATGCTTTTTCATGTTCATTTAGAATTATTTCGTGAATTTTTGAACGAATTCGCAGTTTTTGGATTGGATTAAAATCGGCCATGTATGGTATCAAACTTTTAAAAAACTGCCAATCAGGATTGTTGTCCATGTTATTTCTTTTTCAAGTGTCCTACTTTACGTTTTTCAACCGCCAGAAACTCTGCTGCACGTTTAGCTGGAGTGTAGCGTTCTTCTAACCCAGGTTTTCCTAATTTTCTTTTGTTTGTGTTTGATCTGCAAAGTTGTAAATTGTTACTCGAAGATATAAATGGAAAAGCATCTTGAGCTTCACCTGGGGCCGTTGTAGGTTGTAGGCTGATATCAATTTCCTGGTTGATCAGTAATGGGAGATAAAGTTATTTCCAGTTCGTCAACTGTTTCTTCATCAATCACAGTTTCACCTTGCATTCAGCGTCCTGCGTTGAGATACTATCATCCCTTGCTTCATCATACGTGCCTAGCGTATCTCGAAGAAATATGAGTTGGTTGAAGTATGACCAAGAACTTGTCACTTTAACTGAATCATGGCTACCAACCAGTTTTTCCATTTCGATTTGGCAACCTTCACTGCAACACAAAGAAGTGACAATTTTTTGTTTAGTTGAAGTAAATTAAAAGTTAAGTATTATTTTTTATATTTTCGATTTCAGTTTCCTGACCCATGGAGACTCATTTGCTTCTCTTGCAAGGCGATTTAAAATGGGGAAGACTACTGTTTCAGAGATTTTTATTGACACATGTTTGGTTTTGTGGAATGAATTGAGAGAAGAATATCTCCCTGTCCTTACTGAAGAAGGATGGCATTCTATTGCTCAAAGATTCTACAAAAAGTGGAATTTTCCAAAGTGTATAGGCTCTTTGGATGGAAAGCATATTAAGAATTAAAGCTCCTACTCACTCTCGATCACGGTATTACAATTACAAACAGTTTTTTTTCAATCCTTCTACAAGCAGTAGTAGATGCCGATTATAAACTGACCGCTATTGATGTAGGTACTCCAGGGATAGAAAGCGATAGTGGAAACTTTCGGACATCCTCTCTCTTTCATGCTTTCGAGGCAGATTCACTCAAAATTCAAAGTGAACAAAATCTTCCTTTCACGAATATACAAGCACCGTTCGTGCTACTTGCAGATGAAGGATTCCCCCTGCAACCATATTTGATACGACCGTATCCTGTTAAATACCTCACAAATGAGAACAGAATTTTTAATTATAGATTGAGCCGCGCTAGAAACACAGTAGAATGTGATTTCGGTATAATGACATCTAAATGGAGGATACTAAATAAGTGCATTGAAACCAATGCCCAGCAGGCTATTTCCATATTGCACAACGACGTTATCACTCATGAAATAAAAGACCCTGTTTTACAAGGCCAAGCAATACAGAGATGCCAAATGACAAATGATATGAGACCAGTTAATCATCGCTTCATAAGTCGTGCTATGACAATCCTTACTTTAGTGGCGTCGATGCAGTCCCATGGCAAGACGATTATGTTTTCCCGGAAAACATGATTCGTAGGGAAGAAGCCACAGCCATGTAACACTTTTCTTCATATTGGAAGTATGGCAATATTGTTAGTTAAATCGTATTTTTTTTTAATAGACTACCTATTGTTATGTAGAAAAGTTAACGTCTATTCAGTTTGAAATAAATGAAAACAAATATTATCTTACAGAGTAATTTAAAATTTTACCTTTACGTACGTGTCCCAAGGATAAATATTGGGTACTTCACTGTTTTTATTATACATAAGTGACCTGCCTTATAATATTGGGGAAGAAAAACTGCCCTTTTTGCTGATGACACCACTTTACCGGTTTTTGGGATGAATAATATTAACCTAGAAGAGTCGGTTACTTTATCGCTGATAATAGTAGAAAATGGTTTTTGGTAAATGGTCTAACACTGAATAAAATAAAACTTGGTTATTGCAGCTCAGTTGAAACAATTAAAAGACAAAATTTCAATTAATCATTTAGAACCAAGTACAGACTCGTCAACATTTTTGGGAGTGGTAATGGATGAAAACATAAACTGGAAATCACATATCACTTTTATTTCAAGTAAACTTAATTCAGCTTTTTTGCACTACGTACTATTTCACGTATTTCCAGTCCGGATACAGTTAAAATAGTATATTTTGCATATGTGTACTCTCACATATGGAGTCTGCGAACATCTTTTCTTTTCAAAGGAGAATTATAAGAATAATTTGTAATTTAAAAGTAGGCAATCTTGCAGAAATTCATTTAGGAAATTAAAATTTTTAACTCTTCTTGTATATACATTTTCAATGTCCTGCTCTTTTTTTTAAGAAGTAATTATGGGTGTCAATCGGTACAAACATGGATATTCTATAAGACGGCAAATGCTTCAATATCCAGTGCATAGATTCAAGTTGTCCGAGGACGAGGTTGCCCTATTCTGGTTTCAAATTGTACAACGAGTTGCCAGACAATATAAGGAAATACAATAAAGGCTTTAAAAATTAACTTAAGGCTTTCCTTGTAAAGCGGGCGTTTTACTCGGTGGAGGAGTACCTTGAGATTTAAATAGATGTTTATTGTGTGATTGATGTGAATTAGTACGTATAATTAGGTATGTCTTATTTATATTGCTTGCATTATATTGTATTATAATGTGTATTATGAGTATATGTGTATTAATTTGTTTTGTATTATGTTCTGTATATATCTTTATCATGGCAACCCAAATGATTACTGCATCAATGCTATTTGTACACCAAATGATTCTAATAAATCATCAATCAAACAAAGAATGTTAACGTAAAGATTTGATCTCGACATATGAAATGTTAAAAAAAATTTTTTGAATTAATGTTGTGCAAAATACATAGAATTTTTAGCTTCTTTCTGGAAAATACACTACATTTATATAACATCCTAAGTATTATGTAGATTTTAATTTAAATTAGTTTCAAATTGCAAGCTATTACATATATTTGAAATAAATCAAATTTATTTCAATAGTAGAGTTTACATACTTGTAATTATTAGTTTACATCTTCAGTGTACCAACTTTCTACTGTTATGTCCTTTGCAAGTCTTATAATTAATTTTCCCACAGTATTTTATAAATTATTTTATTTGATATACAGTTTATAATAATACTTATACTGATTATTGATTGTACTTGATAGAATTCCATGTTATACAAATAACACCCACAAATTCTTTTGTTAAATTCTACATTTATTGGTCTAGCTGACCATTTATTTGTATATTCCTCGTTAATGCCGTAACTGGCGAAACCATGGTCGCCTAGACCAATAAATGTAGAATTTAACTAAAGAATTTGTGGGTGTTTTATTTGTTTATAATAATTGTTGCAATAGTATCTTTCACACTGTGTAATTCACATACACTAATATAATTTAAATATTTTATTGATCATGTATTTTAACAGTAATTTATAGATAAAACATTTTTAAATGTGTAAATTTTAAAAGACTTCTTCAAACTTTTCCAGCAATTTATTAAAAAGGATATAATGATGTAAAACTAATTGCACTACATTGTTTAACTGTCCCTGATTCAAATTTCTAACAAGGTTGTAATTGTCTTTAATAACTAGTTAGTTCCTCAGGTAAAACTAACTTTTCTTTACAAATTTCATATTAAAAATGTTTTTAAGCAATATAGTAACAATAACAATATAGCACTAAGTAAGTAATTACAGGCAATTTATAAATAAAATTTTCAACATCTTCTGTATTAATAATAATATAAAAATGATAAAAATTTTAAGAGGTTAGTTTCTTTAGGAAAGCTAAATACATAGACCTTTTGACCATTTACAATGTCCTTCACAACCAGAACACAACACTTATTGAGCATTTTTATGTAACTTATTACCACTAAATAAAACACTTAACAATCATTCACTTGTTATAACATCACACTACATTAATTTAAAAACACAAACAACAAAGCCAAAGCACTTTGGGCTTGTTTTTCAGGTGGTGTTGGATATACATTATATATTGTCCTTCTTGTCATTATTATAATAAGACCTAATCTAGTTTCTGATTCTTTTGCTCTAGACAAGCATTTTCATTGCCGAAAAACTTCTTCCTACCGCATCCTCGTCATTTGCTTTTTCCAAAACTGTCCATGTTAAATATTGTGCCTTCTATTTGAGGAACTCTGGAAATCTTCAGACATATAGTTTTGATTTGGAGTGTATATTTAACATTTTTCATTGTTGGACGAATTAACCGTACTATTTTTATGGGAATGCTCATTTCCAGCATATCTTTGTATAACACCTTTCTAAAATTATACTCTCGTAGACTCCTTGACAATTTATGAAAAGGTGGTGCATTTGAATATTATTTTCTATTATTTTCAAGTAATATTGTTAATGAGAAGACTTGGTCAGTTGTAGACTTCTCTCACGTAAATCAGTCCTGGTCGGCAACTATTTCTCGAATATTTTCATTAATGCGTCAAAAACTATAAAAAACAAGTTGATGGGCGTAATATGATGAGTAACAATAATAATAATCTTTACTGAAAAAGTCAATGAATTTTGCATCAAATCACGCCATTATATTATTAATATAATAAGGTTTTCATATTTAGCAAATGTGCACAATTATTTACGAATAACCAATTCTTCGTCGCAACTCGTGTTCCAATTTAATGTGAAAGGAACGATACACATAAAATATAAGCTCAGGCTTCACTTTTATTTATTGCTTTTCCCCAGAGTGTACCATTTGACTTGTAATACATTCATCATTTTAACTTTCCCTCCTATCTTATATGCATAGGCACGTACCAAAGGAAAGTGATGAATGCTTCATCTTACGACAAGCAGGTTTGGAATGCAGAGTTCTCACTATTAAGTACTGAATTAACTTTATCTATTAAGTACTGGGTTGTCCTTTTATTTTTTATTTTTGTAACGGTGTGTGTTAACACATGTAGTTAAAGGAAATATTGTGATGGAAAAAAATAATTTTGAAGGTTAATCACCTACTAAGAAAAACGATAATTACTACAATGTTCTGATTCAAAATTTTTGATTACTGAACATATTTTGGTCGTAAGTGTTTAAAACAAAAATTTCGATCTCCCTTTTTTGACCGATCTTCACGTTTCATGGCCTTAGGAAACCAAAATTTAATTTTTGATTACATAAACAACACAATACACAGAAATAAACTTAACAAACAAGAATACAGAAAATATAGGTAGACAAGATGGGTCTAACTAAAGACTAAATGATAAAAAGATAGTCTTTCGGGATTGTCACAACCATACTCACTGTAGCTGAATCCTAGAGGGGTGAAAGTCATGGAAATCATTGACTATATATTAGTTAAATCATATATATTCATAGAATTTCTTCTAATAATGTCTCATAACAAACAACTGATCTGTTGTACTTCATCCATGTCGAGTCACATTATTACATGCAAAAAATAACCTTAGCAAAGAACACTCCACATTTTCTATAATATTTTAATAACTAAGCAAGTTTTATACATATAGCTACCGATATAAGCATTATTATAACTATTATTTCAAACATAACCTTATCGTCTACAATTTGCAGCACTTGCAATTAACTTTCAAATTACAGTATTAGTTTTCAAGTTAAGATATCTATAGAGTTTTATGAAAGATAAATTTACTCCACTTTTAATTTTTCAATTGAAGATAAAATTTCTTTTCAGGGGATATTTAATACAAAGAGTCTAGTTATTTTAATACAGGAAGTGTAGTTGTTATAATAGAGAAAGTCTAGTTGTCATCATAGACTAAGTATAGATGTTATAATACAGACAGTCTGGTTGTTATAATACAGAAAGTTTAGTTTCTATAATAGTTAAATTTTAAGTCCAGTGCTTACAATAAAGAAATTCTAGTTGTTATAATACAAAAAGTCTAGTTGTTATAATTCAGAAAATGTAGTTGTTACAATACAGAAAGTCTAATCCTTATAATACAAAAGGTCTAGTTGTTATAATACAGAAATTATAGTTGTTATAATATAGATAATGTAATTTTTAAAATACAGAAAGTCTAGTTGTTATGATACAGAAAGTCTAGTTGTTATAATACAGAAAGCTAGATGTGATATTACTTAAAGTCTAGTTTTTTTAAACATAAAATACATAAAAAAACAACTGAAAAGCTAGTTGTTGTAATAAATATAGTCGTATGAACGCATTGGAAACTTATTAATTTTATAGAAATTGCAAAACAGACAACAGATATCTATTAAATTATCAATGACATTTTCAACCCAAACTCATGTTTGATCTAATAGATAAGCTATCTCCACCCACAGACGACAACCCAGGAGATAAATTCAACACAGTTGAACAGTTGAACAAAGTAGAGAGTACTACAAACTTGACAAATTAATTAATTATTATAGTGAGCCAGCGTTTGGGCTAATATCGCAATAAAACTTAATTAAAGTTTGTAAGTTTTTCAAAAAAATTGTTACACAGATTTTATGAATCTTCTAGTTATGTATATCACAATATTTAGATTTCGGCTAGGCGCTATGTACGAGATGTGTGTATATTAAACAGTGTCCTTCGCTTCGCTCGTATCAGAATTTTAAACCTTGACGAACTTCAGTGCTCTTCATCACTCACCACGCTTATGTCGATGATTAGGTGGTTACTATACGAGGTGTCACATTTCCTTGGGAGAAATTACATTGTTGATATTAATTTCATTATTTGTCATAGTAGTGATTTGACATGCGGAATTGAAAAATATAAAATTTCTCGCTACTTTAGTGTTTATAAGTTGAGTAACTTATACATGAACTAAAAATCATTTTATGCTCTACTTTGACATTTTCAATACGATTTTATGAATTTAAATAGGGTATCTATATGACCACACTATTAGTTTCCTATACCAATAAAAGCTGTCCAATAACAGGTAACAGCTAATCGTCAACGTTGACCATCGTTGTGTTTACGTAGAGACGACAACTATAACGGACTGACGTCATGTCGAAAATCACTTTTCGGTTTCCTGAAAGTTACAAAACGTGAATATCAGTAATAAATACGAAGGACGAAATTTCTTTCAATGACCACACTTACCCTATACTTTGTATACAAGTAAAATCGTTAACACAATATTTTGAGCCTGTTAGTACTACAATTCGTCTTTTAACTACTGAGTTTGATTTATTTCCAACAATCTTCTTTCACTATACAGACTGTAAATTTATTGTGTCCAGATCTCTCACTTAACACTGAGAAGTTCTATATTGTTTAGCATTTATTCACAAATGAATGGAAACAAAATTTTCACAAAATCCAATTTATTTGTGTAGGCTAATATAAATACAAGACGACATTTCCATGACTAAGTCATCATCCTACATGCGCACAAATCCTATTGGCATTACTTTCTTGTATTTATATTACACAAATAAAGTGGTTTTTGTGTAAAATTTTCTTTTCATTCATTGAACTATTGAAGTTTCTGTAGCTCACTAAAATTATTCAAATAGTTTATTGTTTAATTTTCTATAAGTTTATTAAACTTTAATTTAATTTGTAAGCAGCATATTTTTTATATTAAGTTAATCATTTTCGTAGATATAAAATATATTCCGCGTTACATTTTTGTGCTTTAATCAAAAACATCTGACTCTTTAAAACTATTTTACAACTTCCGCTAATTGGATTACAAAATAAAAGGTGTAATAACATTGAACAAACTTTCTCACTCACTCATCCTCAAGACCTAATGAAATCTAATCTAAGACCTAGTTACCAAAAATGTCACTTAGGTAGTTATGAATCAAAAAGTGGAAATGAATCATATACACCGTCGTTGAAAAATATTTTTACATTTAAATAAGAGCACAAACAAGGTCTCAGTGTAGGTCGCATTTCATTCAAATCGAGCTTTTTAATGACACCGGTCGACATTCATGTTTGTTTTTTCCAATTTTTCCTTAACCATAATGTTGAGCTCCAATTTCGCACACGGGTTTGGAACATTAATGTTTACATTTCACTAAAATTTTAATAAAATTGGTAAAGTCAATTTTTAGAAATTAAGATTTTTATAAAAGACTCATGGCATATTTTTGTTTGTTTTGTAGGTTTCTCTTCGTTGTTTCAAACGGTTTCTTGAAGAGTTAACGACCATTACGTTTTGTTTGGCACCTTGGAGGCTACACAATAACGCAATTTAATCAAAATCGTTTATCAGTGTAGGTCTTATTTATTAAAATCGAGCTTTTAATGGCGGTTAACAAGTATTAAAATTCAAGTAAAAAAATTACGACTACTGAACTGCCAAATTGGAAGACAAATAATTTTGTTTGTTTAGCATTTTGTTATAGGTTGTATGAGTGTGTGAATTATTTTTACACCGTTTATTAAATTTTTTATTTGAAAATTATGTGCTAGGTACATAATCTTTTTTTTCCCCCAAGGAATAGCCAAACTCTACAGATAAAAGGGCGAAGCGTGTGCTAAAACCACACAACATAGGGTTCGTAGACATATAAGGACGGATATTTTGATAAAGTTGAAGTCTTTTAAGAAATTTAGGTCCGACATATTACTTTCTTTGTCAAATAAACAGACATATTCTTAACTACACCAACATCTTTTTTTGTTATCTTTATGTTTTCGCTATATGTGGGACAACACAAAGTATATAAATACAAAGTTTGAAATATATAGGACTTATCTTGTCTGTGAAGACGGATCGCGACTTACAGACAGACAGACGAACAGTGACGTGCATTAAATTATATGCACTAAATTATATTAGGGTCCTTGGTTTTACCAACAGACCCTAAAAATTACTCCGTACTGAATTTTTTGAAAAAACGAGTGAGTGAGTCTAAAAATAAACAAGAGACTTGTAATAACAAACCATTAACATGCCGTGAGACGAAAGCTTTCAAATATTACGCATATTTTATAGGGAGAAAGTGTTAAATCTTTAAAGTAAAGTTTCTAAATGGCGGCGATAATGAAAGTTTTAACTTACTACTTACAAAGTACACGCCCCCTTCAGGGTAATGGAGTAAAAGTGGTTTCTTGGTAAAAGGATTATATTGCCTGTTGTAATAAATTAAGGGAAATATGTGTGTTTCTAAAATACGTATTGTAGCTATTTCAAAATGCCGAAACACAAATATGATATTTCCCATCACGATTTTATATATTAGAGTCTGCAAAGTTGGCATAAAAGTCTGGAATATGTGTTCTACCTCGATTTGTAGTTACATATGGAAAGTTATTTGATCCGTGATAGATCTAAATACGAAAGGTTAAGAAACTGTATTTAAAGTGTTCTAAAAATTTAAAAAATATTTTTGTGTTATATATATTTTGTGTTATATATTTTTTAGCATAGAGAAAGTAATGTGACGGATAGAAAAATCGATGTCGAGTTATTGCGGATTGTCCGTTTTAAAAAAATTATCTTCGTCTACCTGTGCACCGCACTAAAATCCAAAACCGCCGCTCAAATTTAAAAAAAATTGGTATGTGAAAATATTTTAACCTTATTTCGGACTTAAAAATTTTTTTTTGGATTACTAAAAATTTGTAACTACTTGTCATTAGAGAAAAAAAAAACACTAAGTTTTGGTTTTATTAAAATCGACTCTAAAAATGTTGATGAAATATTTCTCAAGTATAATCTCTAAGGACACAAACAAAACGTATTAGTCCGTCATTTCTACAAAAAAATACCGGTGAGTGCGTTTTCGGTTATATATATATATAAGGTTTATTTTAAAATATGTATTTTCACAAAATTTATCAGTTTATTATGATTAGCATAAGAATCGTTAATTTTTAATAGATGGCGACAAATACGTTTTGTTTGGGTCTTTAGAGGTTACACTTAAAAAAGAAATTATAAATATCTTTAGAAGAGATATTTAGGTATTTTTATTTTGAGTTTTTTATCTCATAGCATCTACCCCTTCGCATTATATAAAAAAAAAAAAAAAAAATCTGAGATAATATTGCCATATACCAAATACGCGACTCGCCTAAAGTTAATGTTTGGTGTGGTGTGATGAAAACTTCGTCTGATAGGGCCTTTCTTCTTTGCTGAAAAGACAATTAATAGAATTGTGTATCTCGATATGTTGGTCACTTTATAATAAATCTTTATATTGGTCGCTTGTTAACATATAGACAAAGGTTTTTATCGACGTTCTAAGTACAGAATTTGTACAGCAACTAAAGTGAATATATCGAAATCTTTTCAAATTCTAATTTAGTATCTATTTTGAAAATATTCAAAATTATCCAAAGTTCAATAGTTATCAGAGAAATAAATAATAAATTATTAAGGGAAAATATTTTGCGAAAAATGTAATAAATCGTAACAATTGAAGAAAATCTATTTTTGATTCAACAAACTTGCCCCAAAATGTTTTTAATCAAATTGGGTTGGTTTCACTAAAATCGGTTTATTGGGTTAAAAGATTTAAGTAAAAAGAGTATATGGTTAGGTTAGGTTAGGTTATTTTGAGAGAGTCCATGGTTTTCCTCGAGTTGTTTGGATCGCTATAAAATATCGATCCGTCAGTTTACGTGGATGAAAATATAGCAATCTTTTGAAAAAATAGCTATGAAATTTTTATATTGGTCGATATTAAATTTTTTCGATGTCTAAAATAGAAAAAAATTACCACATTTTCAGTCATAAAAGTTGAGGCAATTGTCGATAACGACTAAAGTCTATCAAATCTCTTTAGTAAATATTCAAAGATATCCACATTTAGTAGTGATTGAAGAAAACCCTTGTTTTTGGAGACCTAAAAGTTTTGCGCAAAAAACTATTGGGGTTTTGTGATACACAAATTTTCTAAACCTAACGCTTATGTATATCACTACTTTCTTGAAGTTGACAACTCGTCGGTGACTCTCCTGACGGTCTCCTAACTATAACAATATCACATTTTCTAGAGAGGACAGAGTTTGAATTTACATTTTTGACAGTAACTTTGCTATTTGTCATCGAAGACATGGGGGTTGGTAGCATCATACGTAGAATTGAATTCTTGCTACTTTAGTGTTTATAAGTAGAATAACACACGATATGTGATTAAAAAACTACTAAAAACTGCCGCCATTTTGTCATTGTAAATTTAATTTTACTGGTTTTCTCTATGTTTATATATGACCACACTATAGCCCTCTTTATCAAAGTTCATGTTCCTATCTAAATATTCGTGCTTACGTACAAATGACAACTACAACGACGACAGACGGTCAGCATGTCGATAATTTATTTTTATCGTTTTCCTGAGGTCATGAAACGTGAAGATCAGTCATTAATAAAGGATTACAAACGTTTCCTATACTTCGTATACTGAGTAAGTTTAAAAATAGTTTTGAGAAAATTTAACCTAACCTTCAGGCCTTGCATTGTATGCCCAAATTGGATCTCCATAAACTATACCGACTTAGCAACTGAAGTTAAAAGCAACCACCACATGGTGGTTCTGTCTTGTTCTTCATATGTAGGTGCACATGCGTGAACGCGAGTGTGTGTGCACTCACTATGTAAGTAAACATAACTTTAAACGACCTCCTTTTTATCCAATGATCCAGAAACATTTAAAAAACCTTTCCCGGGCTCACTTATAGTAAACCAAGGAATGGCAATCCAGAGGGATGCTAGCTGGATATAGACTCTTTTCCATGTAGTCTTGGGTTAGATCAGATCGTTCCTATCAGGTGTCTCTTGATCAACGCTTGTTCTTTTTCCACCCCAATATTATCGGATTATTCTAGACCTAGAGTTTTTTATTTTATGTCCTTTTCTTCTTTTTTTGTAATCCTGTGATGACCTAGAGTTATTCATTTTTAAACAAAGAATAAAAAATATAAACCAATGTTACCGAGACGTTTTCGCCTTTAAACAACAAGAAGAAACTGACTAAATAAGTCCTACTTAATTCGTAAAATTTTTATAAATGAATAACTTAATCCAATAAATATGTGTGTTTGAATGTATTTGTAACAAATATAATTATACATTTTATATTTCAATGAATCCATGTTACTTTTATAATCCAGTACCTAATAACTGAAATTGTTAAACTCATAAAAACATATCTGTACAAAACATATAATCATTTTAATTTGTTTTTCTGTTGGCAGCATTGTTTTGCGGTCTCATACAGAAGGGAAAATCAACGCCAGTATGAGCTACGAGCCAGCACTGAAAGTGATTGCAAGATGTGGATAGAAGCTATCAGAGAGGCCAGGTAATTCTAAAATGTTTTACTATAATGTTCGTTTAATTATTATTGTACGATTAAACAATTAATTAACAATTATAACCAAACAATATCCATTTTGTAACTTCTACAGATTTTACTTATGGTTTTGGGTCGTCAGTAAATATGTCGTTAACCTCATTTAAATCGAAACCATTGTAAAGCTCAAATAAACTATAAAGCCTAAAAACATTGCACAAATCTTCTCACACATCCATCACCATAATAAAATAACCAAGTTGGTTTGCACCATCTTGGTACGATCGTGCAATAAGCAGATCATCTAAATGTATTGCCAAAAAGAAATTGTATTGGTAGATCAAGGGGTAAATTTGTTAGACAGGATATGAACCTCGTAATTGAGTATGATTTCACTCCTTTGACGTCGGTTAAGCTTTATCGGGCCTCGTAGATATTTTAAAAAAGTCTACACTCGCTTCCCTCGTATTATTGTTTTAGCCTTAGTGTCCCTTGAATCTGTATATATGTGAAAGCGTCTCAACTCTTTATACTCTCCTTGTCGAATCTCGTATGTATACGAATATTACATTATAATAATAATGTATTAGTCGTAAATTACGAATATTACGAGGATAATATTAAAAATAACTTTGATTTTTGTCATCGTTAAAATGTAATATTGGTGCCATCAAATGCAGAATTGAAATCTGAAAATTGTTACTTAATGATTTAAAAACACTTGAAATATTAACAAACAAAAATGTTTAAAATAATTTTATTCTTATTTCTCAATTTCAATGGGGGTGAACACACTATATTACACTATAACAAATTTAATTTTCTGAAAATACTTTAAAATTTTAAAAAATGTCTAATACTTTAACAACATAAAGGTAACGAAATAGAAGAACACCGATTGAGGGGGAAATAAAAAAAAACACGGAAGGGAATTCAAAAAACTTCCATGTATTACATAAAATCCTGATAAATGATTTTTGGAGAATAATTAAATATTTATAATGTGAGATGTACTTGCTCAAATAGATATGCCATTTGCCAATTTAGAATACATGAATGCAAAATAAACTTGCTGCTGCATAGATGCGGAAAGTAGGTTTTGATAAATGCAAATTTGCTAAGTAACATGAAGAAATATCTTTCTTTTTTTCAAATACAGTATGCGCCAAAATAAACAGTACTGCAATTGTAAGATTTTATTTACATAGTTTTATTAATATTTACAAGTAAAAGGAAGCAAAATCAGTTAGACTCGGGTAATATCATGTTCAATATGACCTCCGTTCAGTTTTTTTTTGAAGGTTTTGCATCATTTTGGTGAAGAGGGGTTGTTTCAAGCTCTTTATACACATGGTTAATTTTTCCTGGAGTTGGAAGATGGTAGCTGGTGGTTCTTCTCCGTCAACATTCCCCAGACGTAGGCGTCTGTTGTTGTAAGATCGGGGGAGTGGGCTGTGTAAGGAAAGTTTGTTCTAAAGGAGATGAGGCGGTTGCCAAAATTTTCTTGAAGGAAATCAATGTTGATTAAGGTAAAATACAAACAATAATTTATTATAAATGTACGATTAAATGAAAAGAGCAATCAGTGGTTCAGTATTTCAAGCTAGTTTTGTAACAAGGCTTTATTAATTCTTACAATTATTTATTTCCCAAAAATAAAATAATTCCGTTATTGCAATATATGACTATATTAAAAATGTATTGTAGTTTGTTCCCAAAAACCATGCGAATCAGAGCGAGCTAAATATTCTTGTGAAAAGACCAAAAATGACACTTCTACTTTTCGTGTTTAATATTCAACAAAAATTGTTTGCTCACCCATTAATATCGCAGATACAGTTAATTTTCCCTTACAGATGGTCGTAGTTGTTGAATAAAGCCCCGGCTACCCTGCTGGTCTCCTTAATTACGTGGCCTCCTACTAGTTGCCGAATAGAGCCTCCGGCTACTTTGCTGGTCTCTTCAACACGAATGGCCGCTAGTTGCCGAATCGAGCCTCTGACTACCCTCCCGGTTTCTTCAATCGCGAATAGCTTAGTTAGTATGTCATCATCTATTTTTATAGTTATGTATTGATTTCCCAAAATTCTCTGCCAGTATTGGAACACTTTTCAGTTTTTTCGCAACAAAACTCTACGCTCTGTATAATACTTTGCGACTTAGAACGAATTTATAATTTATTATTAACATAATTTAAAATAATGGTAATTCCTAACAAAACATAATTACAATATTGATAATTCCTAACATAATTAGCATAATGATAATTCTTAACAATAACGTAGTTAGCAATAATGGTAATTCCTAACATAATTTTTAAATCATTTGAATTTGTTTACAAATATATAATTCTCTTTAAAATTTACACCCAGAATTAGAATAGAATGGTTCCTCTAGCAAGTATTATAAAAACTGAACTCTAAAAATATATTATATAAGATGAGGGTTTAAATTTTTTAGAATGAAATTAAACTACTTAATTTTTTAGTGTACATTTTATATAAAACTTCAAACACCTTTGTTTTTGAATAATGTTATAGGAAACAATAAACAGCAATTAGAGATCTTTCCTATAGCATAAAATGTATATCTGTATATAATAAATGAAGGGATCATGTAATTAGATTGAAGTATGAAAGGCTATATTTGCATTTTATTACTGCAATAGACTTGTTTCTAAAGTTCACAAGTTGTATAAATCAAACACAAATTACATAAATCAAATGTGATTGAAAATACTTGACCAATAACAGTAATAGCATTTTAAAAATACCATTTCAGTACTAAGCATTTTATACGTAGATATAAATAAAGACAAACGCAATCTCTTTCAAATAAAGTCAAGAATGTGATTGTAGGGTTTGCCCAACAAAAGTGATTTAGGATTTTTTTAAACGCACTTATGTTTGAAATTTTAATTTTTTTTTATCAAGTTTGTTGGAATATGAAATATCTTGATGTATTTCCAGGAGAGTAAGACTATAAATTGGGTCAATATATCCCTCTCTCTGGTCCCTTAATTGTACTGTACACAAGATTAAAAAAACAGATACTTGTGACACTGTACAAAACGCAATAGCTCATCTTATACATATTTCAGCAGAGTCTAAATATGTTCTAAGAGAAATCCCCCCTGCCCACTCAACCTACAGAGATGTGGATGGTCTCATTGGAAATCTTAGTGTATTATATAGAACTAACGGTTAAAAGGGTTATTTTGTGGGGATTGTGAAATAGTTTTTGGTAACAATCCTATCAATGCCTATTTTTGAAGTTCTAGCGGGCCGATTGTATTGCTGTTTGTTTTAAATGATAAAACATTTCTTAAAAAGAACATGAATTTTCTTCTCTATTACGCATAAGTTAAACATTTTCAGTTAACTATGGTGAACTTTGAAATTATAACAAAGCTGCACACGATCATGAAGATGTATCAATGTAAGTATCAGTTGTAATTGTATCAAGTAATTATAACTGTGAAGCCAAAATAGCGCTGTACCATGTATACTAAATTGTACTAAAAATATTATTTCACTAATAACATTTTGTTAAAGATAACGGTTTTCGAGGAATACGTCATAAAATATTTGAAATGGTAGACATTTTTCTACAATATAGAAAATAAATTTTTTGTACACTTATAAAACGTAATATTAAAAATGGTAAATTCAATATTTTTATGTATTTCCAAAGTTAAGGTTGTAAAAAAGTAAATGGCAGATAGACGGAAAACTAAGCTTTTCTTTATTTCAACTACCACAACAGATCCTATAAATTTCCCCGTTTATCTGTGAATCACCTCGTATTTATTACAGAATCATAATCTGGTGAATGTAAACACGCGCGCGCACACAATCACAAAAATCACATAGAAAGCGAGCAAAAAAAAAAAATGGTACGAAATTACTTTTTTAAATGTGGTGGATATATCACTGTAATATATTATTACCAAGGTCGTTTAACGAGGGATGTACAAAACTACCGGACGATTTCGTGCTCTATCAAGTCGGCAGATCAGTTGCGTGTGAACTGTATTTTGTATATTATTACCTTGACCCTCCCTCAGGATTTACTTGCAATCCTAATTATATTGGACGTTTTCCTAATTAATGTATCCTTACGTTTCATTCACGGGAAACTCATTATTTATAAATGTTTTTCTTTCATTTTCAACTTACTAAGAATTTTATTTTATTTAAATTGTGAAATTCTTAAGTTTTTATCCGAGGTGGGAATGTCTGACAAAAAAATTCTTTTACAAAATATGAATGTACGTGGATAAGTTCTTATAACTTTCGGATTCCTTAGTTATTTAATAGTATTTGTTTATTTAAAGAAAACAATTACTATATAATCAATCAACAATTTGATGCGAGCTCTTATAGCACTTATCCAAACTCATTATGCAGTTCCTCTAATTACCAAAAAGTTGGTTTTTTGAGCCTCGTAGGAAATAATAAATTGTATTGCTAGATCAATGGATCTTACCCAGTACATGTAGTATAGGATAAGTTTCTTTAAAACAGTTGTTATAAAATTTTCTGAACCTCTTCATTGTTTATATCACTACTTTCTTGACTTCGGATAGGTCCTGACTGACCTCGTAGATGTATGAATGAAGGAGCCTCCACTCGAGTTACTCGAATCGTAACTCCACAATCTCGTAACTATACCAATATATCATTTTCAGAGTTCGAAAATACATCTTTTTATAATAACTTTAAATGCTGTGGTTAAGTACCATTACATCCACAATTGAAATCTGTATATTTTTATCTCATTTAATGTGTTATAACAGGTTGAAAAACACGCTAGTTAAAAACTAAAAACTAAAATGGCCGCCATTTTCACATTCGTATTACATTTTTCTGAATTTCAATATAAGTCCATGAAAGTCCCCTATACAGCGGTATCGTGCCTAATTAAAAACGACAGCTTAAGGAGTGCAGTTCGAAAATCACTTTTGAGGTTTCCTTAGGTCATGAGATCTTAAGTTCAGTCAAAAAACGATGGTCTAATATTCGCCAAACCCTTCTAATTATCAAAAAGTAGGTATTGATTCTTTCCTCTAGCCGTCTTGAAATGTGTACGAATTTTCACGAAATATATTATTAACATCACTTTTTACAACAATGTTTACAAGTTTCATAAACAATTTACAATAAATAATTTGATTACGGTTCAAGTTATATTTTTAAAGGCAACTTTAATATTTTCAACAGATTTTGAAATTTTTTTGAGTTTTTTGTAGTTTATGGCGGGTTAACATAATAAGTTTAATAATGATTTACAAAATTATTTATTTATAATAATAAATAGCCAAGTTATTGTTTAGCGTATAGTATTGTGTACAACTCACTTATTATTTAAAGAACGACTTCCCATAAAAACTTCAATTTTCTATATATATATATATATATATATATATATATATATATATATTGTTTGAGGATCCCACACATACCCCCTACACTGCGACCTTTAAGAATCTATTTAGGTTTTAAAATTATTTGATAATAATGATTATTCATATTATTAATGTGGTTTAATCGGACATTTACCATCATTTGTGTAAAGAAAATTGATACACGAGTATAAAATAACTCTTGTTATCAACTAATATATAAAATAGGCGTCCACTTTGCTGGACCTAGGTACGGGACCTTAGTATGGGGTCCAGGTCTATTGCAGGGCGGTTCATCGTATCGGAATAATTAAAAAGATTTTTTTGTTCAGTAATTTTATTAGAATATAGATTTATTTTTAGTGTTAAACGTGGCCTTAGTCTACTAGGCTATGTTATTGTTTCACACTTGATAAAGAAGTCGATTTACTCATGAAACGTCGTGTTTTCTATTTCTTATTGTGAAAGGTGACCTGACTAAAATCCATCACATATTCTACCTAGGCCTCGTATAAAGTCCGGAGAACCATGAATCAGCGAATCAACCAACGTTATTGGCCACTAATCGTCAAAGCTAGTTTTTAACTCTTTTACACAAGTATTCAATGTTTACATACTTATCCTGTAACATAATCTGAAGAAAATAACATGGAAATTTAACGAGGAAATAATACAATAAATACAGTGAGATAAATGTTTTCCAGGAAAACCCAGCTACATCTTTATTAAAACAAGACTAAGGGTATTGAATGAAATCCCTGGATTACTGATAGCAATGAACAAATTGCCAATCAATACAATACAAATTTGCAATCATAAAATCGATTCGTAGAAATATACGCTACCGCGATTTCAAATACGTGGCATTCTCCATCAGGTGTTGTTCAAGAAAACATTAATACATGCGCACATACAAAACAACAACAAAACGAATTGAAAGTGTCAAAATATCGGTCATTTTAAACAGTTATTTTGTTCACCTCTCGTCGTGTGTTGTTCACTCATTTAATCACTCAATTTTGCATTTTATGTTAGCAGTAACACCACATATCTACGATAGCAAATAGCGAAGTATTGTCAAAACAATAATTTCCAAACCTAACCTCCCAAGACATGAAATATTCGTATAGTTACGAGATCAGGCAGAGCCGAGTCACAGGGGTAGCGAGTTGAAACTTCTTCACTTTTGTACAGATTCGTTTCCTGTTAGTGCTGAAACACTGAACCGAGCAAAGCGATTGGATACTTTTAAATATATACACATCTAAAAGTCCTGTTAGTATCTTACATCCGTCAAGAAAGTAGTGATATACATAATTACGAGGTTCAGAAAGACTGTAGCAACCGTTTTAAACAAACCTACCCTACTGGATAATACTCTTTAATATACCAAAACTATTTAATATTTTTACAAGGCTCACTACACCAACTTTTAGGCTTTATGTTTATAGAATTTGTATGTATTACATTATGTGATGGAGCTAAGTAAGTACCATGACGGCGCCCATCAACTGGTTTGGTAACAAGGATACCGCCATTGTATTATGCATAAAATTAAAAATCTAATATGCGGATAAATTATCGTCCAGTACAAAAATGAGCTTATCGTTTAAAAGCTAAAGTCGAGTTTCCACACTTGAATGCACGGACGGACACCTTGATTAAAAAAAAAATTTTTACCGCATCAGTGACCTCTAAAGATATAGAATACCTTTATCTTGAATTTCGTTTTCATCATATTTTTACTTTTTTCATATATTGTTAAAGTTGTAAACTAGGTTGTGATAAAAGTTCGAAAGTAACTTATGTGTACACCCAACATAAAATGCCGTAACAACAACCCCCATTCCTCGTTTTGTTTGATGAAACACTTCTCTAATATTCTAATTGCGTCAAAGAAGGAAAAAACATTAGTGGGTAACAGAGACGTGATAGAAACGATTAAATAGAGGGATCTAACCCCAAAAAGATGTAAATTCATTGCTGGAGAAAAGTGTTAAACTGCAATTTCAGGACTATTTGGAAGTTGATGGTATTCTGTCAGACATGCAGGAAAAGTAAAAACTCTTCAGACGCATTACATTTATATGTAAGAAGTAATCCCCAAATCACAACTAAAACACCAACACAATTAACCTTAGAAAGTTTAATAAAGCCTTATGACATTTTTGTAATATAACTACGATCCTCAATGGGATATAAACCAATACTGAACTAAATGTGATAGTGAGACGACAGTGTGCGTACATAGCCCTCCTCCTCATTGGTCAGACCGGTTTCCCAGCTATATATAAAGTTCTCTAATATAACTAATATTAAAACATTAAAGAAAAAAAAATCATAATATGTTAAGAAAATATAAGTCGAAATTAAAAAGTTGAAATAGGCTTAAATCGTGGTTAATTTGGTTTTAACAAACAAAATAAACGAAGAATTCTTAATTGATCTCTTATCAGAATTAAACAACAAATTTTAGCTTTAACAATAAAAATACTTTAGAAATTTAGCAATTTGTTTTTCTTAATATATTTATAAAAACTAACATTAATAATTCTTACATTTTGAAATATAAAAAGAAAATACTCACAACACTTGATTTTTTAGGACTGTCAAATTCAAAATGCTCTCTAAATCTCGTTATATAATTTCTCCTAGTGAGACCAAAATAAAACTTTTCACATTCAATGTTATACATTTCAGACTTCTCAAACATTGAAATTTGATCTTTGAGATTACCTAATTGTCCCAGATTATTTACATTATTAAACGCAACTTTGAAATTTAAATTGTTAAAAATTGACTCCAAACCTTTGGTAAGGGATGAATCAAAAGGCAAACTAATATATTTAAATTTACTTTCTTTCGGTTGGAGAGTCGTGGACATTTTTCTTATATTCTTGAGTTTTTATTTCCTTAATATATAATCTACAACTTTTGGGTCAAACCCGTTAAATTTAGCAATACATTTTATATTATCCAGTTACCTGTAAAAGCGCCTAAGCTTAAGAGATATTTAGATAGTTCTATGTATCATACGGTTAAAAGTGTATTTGATTCTATAGCTAGGGATATTGTTTTCAGAAAACTGAAACTTATTAATGTACGATACAGAACTCTTAAGTGCTTTAAGAGCTATCTTACAGGGCAAAATCAAATCGTGGCAATTTGCAAACATAATAGTGATATTCTTTAGGTAAACTATGGTGTCATGCAAGGTACTACTTTAGTTCGTTTGCTTTTTCTACAACAAATGGTATAAAATAAGTAATCAAGGAAAGATTTTTCTGTCCGTTGATGACAAAGCAATTTTATTTGAAGGCTCTAGTAAAATAGTGTATCTAGATCTCGCAAAAATAAAAAAAATATTTGGCAAAAATATTTTAAAGATGAATGTACAAAAACGAAATGTATGCCTATTGTTTACGAAAAGGCAGTGAACGTCGTGCAGACGGTTTTTGATCTTCACTTTTGTGGTAATATGACGAACCTATGGTATGGCTAGCATTTGATTGATTGTGTAGATCATTATAAATATTTTGGTGTTGTTTTTGTTAGTCGATTGAGGGGAGAAAAATCATGAAGTACTCTCAAAAAATAATCTCAGATAGATTACTTTTATTTGTCGACAGTTGGATTCAATATTAACATGGAACTTAAAGTGGTGTATTATTCACATGTACAATTAGTTTTACAATACGGTATTTTAGCGTGGGGCAGAGCGTACACTTCAATATAGTAGTTATCAATCATGGAAGATTCTATTATGAAAACAGGATTTCTTTATACCCTATTCGACCGGCCGTAGCGCCTGACGGATTAGGACACCCTACTCACTCGATTCAGTCTCCCCAGCGCCGAGTCTCCCCAGCGCCGAGCGGGCTACCTGGCATAATCTGACAGTTTTTGAAACTGTCTCTCAGAAACAAATCTCTCCGATTTTCGACTGGAACACTCCAAGGCCAGCTGATTTATTTATACAAAAAGTATACTTCTATATACATAAATATACAAAAATATACATATCTTTGACTTGCAAAACCTGTCTATGTTGCCAAAAAATATTTGGCAGTTTCCTGTGACTCATAGTGGGGAGAAAGCGAGCCTACCTCGGCTCGTTTCTCGCTTACCAGCTCCTTCGCGCGGGAATAACAACGTTTAACAAATGTAATCTCATTACAAATCTCTATTACATTATACTCTTTAGAAACCATGTGTTTCGTTCTTACAATCAATTGATAGTCAAAACGCTGCTTTGAACGGGAATTCTGTTTGTACGAGACCGTTATTTTAAAAGAGAAGGTATTAACCCTCGTCACTTCTGCATCACTGAGCAGACCCTTTGGTAATTTATGGCCTCGGCGCTGGGGATACTCATTTGCCCTCGGCGCTGGGGAGACTCGGCGCTGGGGAGACTCCACCACTCACTCTCTCTCTCTCTCTCTCTCTCTCTCTCACACACACACACACACACAAACACAGCTGGCCCGGCCACCAGGTAGATGACTCATACACTGTGGCGTCCAGTAAGCAACTGCTGATTTGATCAAACACAAATTTTAACAAAATTAAATGGCATATTTGAAATCTTCGTTACATTTAAAAGAAAATGACACCAAACACGACATGAATATGATAATATATGCATAGTAATGAGTCCAGACAACATATATTGTATAATAACAATTAAGGGAATAAGAGGTTTCTTTTAGAAAAACGCTTAAGTCCCGTGATTTAAAACAAGTTTATTATTGATTAATAAGTAAATCTGACAAATAGAAAATCTAGTATAATTAGAACAAATATTAAATTGTATATCTACATTATTTACATGACGAACTTAACACTCAGTAACATATAGACGTTTATTAAACAAGCTACAACAAAAAGTAATCAGATAATAGTGATATTACGAAAACCAAGATTTAACTTTCAAACATTCAAAAACAGTAACAATATATTATAATAGTGATAATGATTAGAAACAGATTCAATAGTCCAAAAACGCAAACGTGATTAATTATTGGTGACTAATTTTAAAATAAATTAAAATGCAAAAGTTCTGTTGTTAAATGTAAATAATAATTACTAGGGTAAATCTGTTGTTAATAATTACTTGCAGCGCAAGTCAAAAACCTTTAGTGAATTTTTTTAAAATTATTATTAAAAATCTATACAAATTTCATTTGGTTTGTAAAGGTTGGTAGAACTTTTTATAATCACCAAGTCCTTATTTTAGTTATAAAATAAAAAAGTGTCGTCAACAAAATTAATCCTTACATTTACATGCATATAAAAGTTTTATCATAATGATGTCGTGTTTGTTGTCATTTTTTAAAAATGTAACAAAGATTTCAAATATGCCATTTAAATATGTTAAAATTTGTGATTTATCAAATCAGCAATTGCTTACTGGACGATATATAGAAATATACCGGTGGAACTGAAGACCATGAAGTTTTGAAATAAAATATATAAAACACCGGTTACAACCTGGTTAGTAGAGACCGGATCTGAGAGAGCTGACTCATTTTTGAATTTCTCATATATTTGACAGTAGCTTAATTATGGCAGTTAGCGGATGGCGGGGAATACTGGGGTAGATTTCTTCTGGCGGTGTTTTTCGTCACTCCCTCGTGGCTTGTTAATTATTGACAACTTTGTTTCCTTGATATATATATATATATATATATATATATATATATATATATATATATATATATATATATATATATAGTTGATTTCGTAGGAGTAATGTGGGCCCTTGAACATGTTTTGAACAATTCCGAAGCCACCAAAGGTAGTAATTCCTATTAAGCCTACACGGTATTCCAAGTGATTGTGTGAGTGAAAGATTCGCATTTACATATTTACGTGTATACTATTAACCAAAATAGTAATTTTATATTGATAGTAGAGATGGTAAAAACAGTTACTGCCGAGTCACTATATTCCTGTAATAAGTTTCCGTAACCTATTAATTTAATGTGTTACTGCATGGATTGGATACTTTACACTTTACAGGATGGTTGGCGACTTCAACTAACGTTTTTATCTACCCTATTAGAAGTCACTTAGCTTCATGATATTATTGAACGCTTTCTTTTGCAAATTACGAAACCGGTAAAACAGTTATAATCATATTTAAATAGCGAATTTTATAATTAAAGCAATAAAAACAGACCGAGTTCTGTAACATATTTTAACATACATTAAAAAAATAGTAATTACATAAATAAAAAGAGCTTTAAGATTGCACAATAAAATAATTCATTAATGAACTGAAAAAATGTATATTAAGTTATTTAGAAGAAAGTATTCATTGTAATAGAAATAAATGAACAAAAACTATAGTACAACAACAAAAAATCAATAATAAAAACTTTACAATTTGAAAATTACAATAAAATTTATACAATTGTTGGGTAAAATAAAACAAAAACATTAAAACATTTTCTCTTTATAGAAAATAAATTCATAAATATCAATGTAAATAATTAAAAAAAAAAATTACTATATTAAAAAGGTGTTGTAACATTTCGTCCCCGGTAACATCTCGTCCCGATTCCACGATTCCACGATTGGGGATGAACTCTCTACTTACCCACTAGTAACATCTCGTCCTGGCACTTACGCTAGGTTAGGTTAGGTTAGGTTATAATATAATATATATATATATATATTTTTTTTTTTTTTTTTTTACAAATTTTAAAAATATGTTAATAGTAATAACACTTCTCGTATGAAAATGTTTTTTATCGAATTTGGTAAAACTAGATAAAATACTTTTAAATTTATTCAATTTACATGCGTTGCGTTCCTCAACCCTTGTCAAACTTTCGTCGGGACGAGATGATACTACCAGATAATGTAATTAGTTTGTTTAATCATTTGTAAAACTGAGTGGGACGAAATGTTCCTTTTTTCTAGGAAATTGGCAGCGGGACGATGTGTTACTGAACCATTAAAAATATAATGTGAAAATAGAAATATGAAATTTTAAAACAAATATTGAGATTATAAATAAGTCCATTCAATAATATGTAATAAATATAAATACTGTCATAACAATAAATTAATCATATAATTGAAACGAGCCATCAATTTTAATTCTACGTGTGTGCAAAGCTGAAGGCTTATTGTCGTTTAACGTCTTACACTAACAGGCATCTGTGAAACCTTTTGTTTCGTTTCAATTTTCTAATAACAGCTTCAAAATGCAGTTGCTAGAATTGTATTATGGATATCGCTGTGCGTTACAAAATTAATAGGGTGTTTGTAGTAACCTATTACTAGGGTAATATCTCCAACGCAGTATTCATATTATTTTCCCTGTTACGTTAAATAACACACATCTTTAATTACTAGTAAGTAGTTAGTTTGTAGTAAGTGGTTAGTTTTCTACAGATGTAGTATTCTTTGTTCTCTCTTTCGTTTCTTTCTTCGTTATTAATTTGTAATAAAAATGTATTCGTATGCTATGTAAATTTAAAATGTCTATTAGCTTAGTGTATAAAGAACTCGTTACCACGCACAGGACATGTGAAACTTGTTCCACGAAATTGTTTTATTTTTTATTATAGCCTCTGAGGGGTAATTGTCATTAATTTAAATGAATATTAATTAATTTTAATGTAACAGAAGATATTTCTTGTTGAAACTCCATATTCAAGGACTAAATAAAGCAATAAAGCTATAGTTTTAAAATGATTTTAATAATATAAATAATATAATAATATTGTTTCACCTTGTGGCATCATCGGCATCATTGAATATTTATTAATTGATCTACCAATAAAATTCAACATTTCCTACAAGCTCCGAGAAATGAATTTTTGGGCCTTATATTTAGGGGGTCTAATGGTATTACTTTGTATAATATGGAAATGCTATTATGGTGTCCATCATCTTCTTTGTTTCTTTATATTTTATTTGTTTCCTTGGAATAAATAAAATATTGTAAGTTGAATGTTTTACAGTTTCAACAAACTTCTTCTCCAAAAAGAAGAATTGGAGCAGAAACATCTTCATCTTCTGCAGATTGTAGAGAGCGAGAAGACGGCCAAGTGGCAATACACTCAACAATGTGAAGAATTGGCGTCCGAGATAAAGAAACTGAGAGCTGAGGTGAGTTATAAAACTTTTTATCTCCTAGAACTTACCTAGGCCCTTTATAAAACCTAAAACTACTTTTCGGTTAGCACTTTTAAAGACCAACAGGTTATTCTTCTACAAAAGACGTCCTGCCGTTTTCGTTCCCAAGAAGTAAAATCAGTAAGACTTAAGTTCTATCACCCTCATTTTAATTTTCTTCTATATACGTAGTAATGAAAAAGTAATGTGATTGGTAAAAAAAAAAAATTGCGGATAAGTTCATTTTACGGTCCCCTGAGTCCAAACAAGTTTTTATATAATACTGGCAGCCTGTCTTTCGTTTGTGTGGGGGGGGCATTACAGGATTAATCCTATAATGTGGACTGATTTTAATCAACTCAGTATGTGAAGATATTTTGGACAAATTACGGGAATTTATTTCATTTTTTAAACTCTAAATGTAGGGTATTAAAATTTTTGATCAAAATTTGTTCAAGTGTCACCTTTAAAGATATAGTTAAAACGTAATGTTCCCCACCTTCTAAAAATTCGCTATTTGCGTGTTATCAGTGAACAATAAAACTTTTTTATGTCTTTGTTATTCCTGTTAGACTAATAATAAGCGGAAAAGCTACGTAAAATCTAACGCCAAGTTGAACCTGAACACTTGGACAGTACCAGGTCTGAGCTACGACGAGCTAAGCGTGTGCCAAATGCTCCAACCCCCCCCCCCCCAGAAAAAATCATTCAAGATATTTTTATAAATGAGCTAATTTATCAAAATCGTCTCAACCAATCTTAAAGAAATTTAGAATGTGCGTTTTTTTTTTTTTTTTTACAACTCAAAATTTTGGGAGTAACGGGTGTTTAACAAAATTTCATTATTCGGTTAAAATGTTTTGTTTAATATTTTGTTAAAATATAGCTCTAACAGAACCTACACAAAACGTACTGGTTGTCATTTCTCAAAAATTCCCGGTTAAAAAGTTATAAATTTTGTTAATTTTTTTTATGAAATGTAAAAATTGATTTCACATTTCAATGAGACAATTTGCAAATAAGAGAATATTACGAATCAAAATGAAAACTCAGTCCTTAAAAATTTCATTTTTAAATTAAATACGATTTAAACTTAGGATTAGTTCATAACGGAATCAAAGCAAGCTCCAAGCTCTATTTAAATAAATAAATATTATTTAAAAAAATTCAAAATATGGATAGCCTTTTTAAACCAACTTATGTCTTATAAGAGTTACACGACAAAATAACATCGATATTATAGTTTTTACTGTTTTACACATACGAAGCATAGAGGGAGGTATGTAAATCGATTTCCAGTTGTTGGAGCGTTTATCCAAGTTAAGATTTAAAGTATAGTACAGTGTTATTTGAAATGATCTGAGGGTCTGTCTGTCGTATGTGCAGTGTATCGAATAGCCCAAAAGCGTAGACCATTTTAGTCAAATTTGATTTATGAACAATTTTCCCATATCTCGGGACATTTTTATATTTTTATAACTTAAAATTTTCCGCTAGCTGCCGTAAGAAATAAATACAAAATTTAGTTTTTTCAAAAACGACTCTACCAATTTCCTTTAAAATATAACACAACAGGAGTGAAAAATCACAATTAAAAAAATATCATTACTCAAGAATATCTCATAGAAAACATAAATTAATTACACAAATGGAGTAAAGATACCATCTAAATACTTCGGGCTGTATTGTACTGCGTATTCCTTACTTCAGATAAAATATCTTAAAATATTGTCTACGCCAAGGCAATAAACTTTCCCCGATATGACGAAATGCGAGAGAAAGAAAAATAAGAAACAATAAATCAAAAATAAAGTTTGTCTTTGTATCTTTTGTGGTTGTTTAAGAAATACAGTAAAGATTGCGTTATGAAAGAAATTGTTGACTTTGTGAGAGACATTTGTAAAATTATAGGCAACAGGGAAAAGTCCAAGTTTTAATTTAAACTTTACATCTGAAGAAAAGGAATTGATACTTTTGTTAAAGGAAATGAAAACAATAAGCCAGTCATAGAATTCCTGGCCGCCATTTTAACTGTTTTATTTAGATTTTTCAAAATATCAATGTGAGTCCTTTACTCCAAATTTCATATTCTTATTTTAATTTTTGTGGCAGTTACCGCGCTTACGTACAGACAACGGCCACAGATGGACGGCATGTCAAAAATATTTTTTTCTATTTTCTGAAGCTATATAATGTGAGGCCCGGTCTAAAAACGTAGGTGTATTTATTTTTTTTCAATTAACAAACTTACGCAATACTTGCTAAATTATAAGGAATTAATGAATCGAGTTTTTTCCGTGGTTTGGTAGTTGACCATTAAGCTCAATTTTAAAATTTGTATTTTCAAAGCGTGCAAATTCTAAGCCTTATAAGTTGAATATCACTCGGGATATGATCAACAACTATTTAATATTGTCACCATTTTGAACTTTCATTAGATATTTCTGATTTTCAGTAATTTTCTATATGAGCGTACTATAGTTTTACATACAACAAATATCACGGTCTATTTAAATAGTTGTGACAACTATCGTGCTTATGTACAAACGATAACGGTAAAAAACGAAGGACGAGCGGCAAGTCAAAAATATTTTTCTCGGTTTCCTAAATCCAAAGGTGAAGATCAAAACACGGAGATCGGAATTTTTTGTGTGTACCAAACCTCGTATACTGGGTAAATCAAATCAAATGAAATTCTCATGCAAGGTCCTATTAACTTAAATTAACAACTATTGACTAGATTATATACAACTACTAGAGGGTCTGAAAGAGTATATAGTGTTTCAATATTGTATATCATACAGCCATCACTTTGTAAAATGTCAACACGTCGTCTAACGCTACAATATTTTACAGAATATTCTATGACGTATTAAAACTCTCCGCAAAATAAATTTGTTGAGGAAAGTTTTATATTAAAATCTGTCGTCTCAGTGTGCAGGTAACTGTCACTGACATTGAACGCGCTAAGCTTCTCCCGCGTTACAGCACTCGGTCTTCACTGTATTATCTGCACTTACAAGTCACTTACAAGTAGCCTATAACGAGGATATTCTGTGAAATCATTCCGTCTTTTCCTTAAATCGAATGATCAATCAAGAGACAGCAACATGGGTAGCACATTTAGAGGCTTCCGAAATAAAATAAAACTCGATAGCTATATCAACAATTTTTCTCTTCACCAATCCACAATACTAAATACTAGACAAAAAAAGTTGATGCGCCATCATCGTACTGAGCATGCCACAACGTACAATGTAACACAAGGAGATTCTCTAAATATAACGCACAAGAGTTGGTTTCCTGGGCCATATTAGAAACGTTAAATTGCATTGGTAGATCAAGGAATCTTCAAGCTTGTGTGGGTGACTTAGCTTTGTTGAACTACATGAATATGAAATTTTATTGGGAGGACAGTATTTGAAATTACATTTTTGACAATAACTTCCACATATGTTATCGTAGAGAAGTCAGGTTACGTAGAGAGGTGAAGTGTAAGTTTAAACACATAGAGATGAATAAAAAATAAAAAACTGTTTAAAATGGCCGTCACTTTGAGATTTTCAATTTTATTTGTTTGAATTTCAATATAATCACACTATAGTCATCTCTACCAAATATCACGCTCCTATCTTAATTTTATAACCGCTATCGTGCTTACGTACAGACAGACGGACGTTATGTAGGAAAATACTTTTTTCAGTTTCCTGACAGGAACAGAAGTCAAAGTTATTGACAATTACCAAACTTATTCTGTAATTCATATACTGGGTAAGTTACATTGTTATAAGTTATCATTCAATTTTTTTTTTTGATGTTTATACGTAAGGAAGAAATATTGTAATTTATATTATTACTCGTATTAAGTTCTTGTTCCTGTATTTTTACTGTCACACATATACCACATGATATATGAGGGTGTTGAACTATCCATAAACGTGCATGTCTATTATGACATGTAGTAAGTAGTGCAGTACTTTATATCACAAACGCTGAGATAAATGTTAATACAATTTGATATGTAGGAATAGTTTACTATATCTTAGAACTTATACATCATTAAAAACATTGATTTTTGACTCTTTAAATTATTTTATCTATACTACGTATATATGTGAAACTCAAAATCTCTCTCTCTCTCTCTCTATATATATATATATATATATATATATATATATATATATATATATATATATATATATATATAGACAGTTTTATAGACAGAGTTATAACTCAAAATTTGGGTGTAACTACCGTAAAAACACAAGTTAAACTTTCTTAACCTCGGTTATAAGGATTTTGATGAAATTTTGCTCAAGTAAAATTATAATCCCTACAAAAGAAATTGATCACTATCTCTCACAAAATACCTTTTCTTGAGTTATCGAAAAAAATATAAAAATATGCTGTTATGAAGTACATGATTTCTTAAAATCAACTATACCTATTTCGTTCAAATTTTAGTGAAATCTGAACATTGATAACCAACCTTAAACCCGTGTGTAAAATTGTAAAATGGAATATAAATCATTTAGATAAAATTAAATTTGCGTAACGAGCCCATCAAGACCGTGTCATTACGGCAAATAGGAACCATTCAAAATATGATTAAGCTAAAAAACTAAAGTTCGCGTAACAAGTCTTCAAGAGCCTAGGCCTATCACAGTTTTCCCTCTGCAATTGTGTGGTTATCACATGAAAATTATCTTCGCCGTTGAGACCTCTTTCTCAACCAGAGTTCGCTACCATCTATAGCTCGCCAATTTACCTCACGATGCGGGAACAACACCGTAACGTTTGAGCCTCAACAGAATTTGAACCTAACCCTTAGAACTTTCGTATCTCTCGTAAATATGCTACAAGTTTATGAGTGCCATTTTGTACTTACCCAGCCCCATTATCAATCCTCAAAATACAATGCCCAAAATTTGGTATCTTGAACCTTGCAGGAAAAGTTAAATAATTGTATTTTTAGATAAAGGAGCATTTCTCTAGTATATCTAGTATAGGGTAAGTTTATTTAAAGTAGTTGTTATGCTAGTTTTCTGAATCTCGTAATCGTATAACACTATTTTTGTTGAGGTCAGTTAGATGTGTACTCACATCGCTCGTGTCACTATCTCGACACTGGTGGTCCTGGAAGTTGTGTATGTGAAGAATCCGTCACTCTTTAAGCTCGGGTTGGTGACAGCCTTGCCAGATCTCGTAAATATAAGAATACTACAATTTTTTAGAAGGTCAAGTTTGATTTTGACACTATCATCATATAGAGATGGGATTTATTCCATTACATTCAAAATATAAATCTGTGAATTTTATCTAATTTGAATACATAATTTAATAACACACACGTGATATGAACAAAACAGTGTTTAAAATGGCTTCCATTTTACATTTATAATTCGATTTTCTGAATTTCAATAGTGTCCCTTATACCTAATTTCATGTTCATATCAAAATTTTTGTGGGGCCTATCGTGCTTATATACAGAGATAACTACGACTGACGGGAAGTTAAAAATAATGTTTTTGGTTTATATTTCATTATATTTAATATACTGGATAAGTAAAAATTCTACATTCATTTAATTTTTAAATGTTTGCTTTACAACAGGGTTGGGTATGTATCATAATGCCAAATCTACAAGTCAAACACATTGATTTAAACACATTCTAACGCTTACTACTGCAAGTAAATGGACTCATGAAGCACATTGAAGTGATGTGACCTAATTGTTTTGTATTTCAAGTATGCATTGTTTCTATATCAAGTTCTAAAGGTAACATTCTGTTCAGACTGTACTATGTAGTTTTACAAAAAGGTCTGAGTGTAAAAGATTTCATAATTTGATAGGACGTGGATTTCCTCTCTTTAAATTTTAGTTTTTACAAATTTATTCCTGGATTCAAAAAAAATATTCTTCTTGTTGTTTTAAAGGCGAAAAATCTCTCGGTCGTCATTGCATTATAACAAATATAAGGAAAGAAGATAAAATAAAGACATCCTAAGTCCTTGAATATTCTAATAGCGTTGGGTTCGAAGAGAACAAAATTTGGTCAAGAGAGACCCGATATTTAAGATGAAAGAGCACTCTGTCTATATATAGTAGTCTTACTCAAGACTAGAGTTGGGACTGTTATGAAGTACTTGATTTCTAAAAATTGGTTCTACCGATTGCGTTCAAATTTTAATAAAATAAATGACCCAAATTCGTATATGAAATCTCAAGTATATAATCTGAGTATCTCAAACTGGCAACAAAAAATTAACCTTGAGAGCCGTCATTATAAAATCGAAAAGCTGAGGACATATTTACTGACAAGAGAAGCCAGTTTAGGCTATTATTTAAATATCAATATTATTAAAGACAGCTTCCACGATTCATTTTTCATATTTATGATTCAAAACTATCGAACTGACATTTTTGGTGATGATTAATTTTTATTTGGATTTGGGAACCGGTGAGTGGGAACATTTGTGCAAACGTTTTGCACTATTTATGCAATACTTCGTAGAATGCTTGTCCATGCTTTCGAAGTTCAGTACTGTTTTAGTAGCGGCCATTTTAAAAAGAACAATAATTTTTAAAACCTTGTATATCCATCATATGTACTAATTTGCAAAAAGGACTATTTTCAAATTTTATAAATTTCTTCACGCGTTTGGAAGTAACTTGATAACAAACACAAAACCAAACATACAGACCGAGTCAAAACAGTACGTCGATTCGCTTAATCGAAATTGAACGATGTTAAAACTTTTAAACATTTTGATGTAATTTGAGCCCCCAAAAAGAGACTGTGTTATACGATGTATGTATTTTCCCCTTGGTTTAAAGGCGAAAAACCTTCCGGTCATCAGGCCTTAAAATAAAGAACACGAAATAAAGACTCTTACTCCTCGAATACTCTAATAGCATCAGGGTAGGAAAACAACAATAGTTAGTAAAGAGACCTGATAGGAAAGATAAAAGAGATGGTATCTAACTCGAGACCATTGCAATAAAGTGGATATTATTGTTCGGCTCATTATGTATCTGGTGTGACCTTTAAATCGAAAATTCTCTACATCTTAAAAATAACGATTTAGTCGTTCCACTTTTACACAAGTTGAAACAATTTTCCACACATTAAGTCTTGCATTTGTATTGTTCAAATAAAGTGTTTCTAGTTGAATATTCTGTTACCGTTTATTTATGGATTGATGTTTCTACAAGTGTTTGCTCATTACAATTGAAAAGTCGTTCGGTTTTTAAGTTTAGAAAATATGGTATTATAAATATATTATTTTGGTGAAAGTTTTTAAGATCATTTCAAAGTAAACTTTTTTTAATGTTAAGCTATACTTTTACTTTTTTACGAATACAATGTATAGTGCCGTGTCAGAATATCTGTATCCAGTTTGAGGTCCCTCGAGTCCAATACATTTTTCTTTTTCTTTTATATGTGCAGTAGCCTAAGATAGAGAAGTTTAACATGCGATTTACCGTGTGAGCGGAATTTCATGCGACCACATAAAACACTTACTGACAGAGTTTCGTACAATACTTTACATTATATACTTCACAGAAAAAATAACATACTCTTAACTCATTACATCATTTTATTAAAGCGAAATTTCTTACAATTTTAAATTTACGTTTATAGTCAAACGAAGTAAATATTTTCCTCTATATGCTCCGAAAATATCAAATACTTAAATAAGCTTAAATAATATTAAGTATTGAATGAGTTTGGTAATGGTAAACAATTTCTACCGATGTTTTTTGAATGATATTTACATTTCTTAGCATCAGTAAATAGAAAAAGGAATTTTCAACATGCCGTCCATCCGATGTCGTTGCCGTTGTCATCGTTTTGCCGTCTGTATGTAAACATAATAGCTGCCACAAAAATTAAGAATGCGAAAATTGGTGCAGGGGACTATAGTGTGCTCGTAGAACCCTATTGAAATTTTTTTTAAACCTATTGTAAATGTCAAAATGACTGCTCTTATAAACAGTTTTTTTGTCAATATATCGTGTGTTATTCAACTTATAACAAAATATTAGATAAAACCTATAGTGTTCAATTCTGTATTTAATGGTACCAATAAACCCTCTATAATGACGAAAATAGAAATTATTGTTAAAAATGTAATTTCAAACCCTGATCTCGTAAGAAAATGTGATACTCGTGTAGTTACGACATCGTGTAAGGTTAAAATAATAGTTACTAAAATACCTGATATACCAAGTGTCCCAAAAGTCCCCCCCCTATTATTATTTTTTATTAATGGAAATAGACAGATTTTCTTTGGGGAAAGTTTAGATAACCAAAGGACGAGTTTTTTGAAGTATCGAAATTTTCAACCCTTACCGCCAAAATGGGGTAGTTTTGGGGTAAGTCAAAAATTTTAAATATCAACCCCTATTGACTGATACCTCATTTTAAAGGTCTTTTCAAAATAAGAATAATGGCGCAAACTAGAGGTCTCTAAGTCCATCCTACCCAACATAGCGACCAATCGAATTGTGAATTTTACGTTAATAATTACACCGAAAATGTTACGAAATGTACAACATGCTTTTGAGTCCAGAATCTATTTCTGCCAAGAAGTAAATGGTAGCCATTTCGAGAACTTAATGTGAGTTAAAAAAAAAAAACAAGATAGGGCTCTTACCACCATTTTACCAACATAGAGCAGTTTGTAATGTAATAAAAACAACCGGAGTTTGTAGGTTAACATTCACAATTATATATATATAAGGGAAATTTGCTATACTTGTGTCATAAACTAGTCTTAAACCTAAATATTTTAAGAGGAAATAAAGTTTAAATGATGGCGGTCAGAGTTATTTTTCGACCACAAAAACAACACAAGGAATTACAAATATAAAATTGAACCGGGAACCTGACTGGTATATTTAAAAACCGTGTTTATATTATGACAACGTCGTGGTTACTTAACGGTTTTACCTGCAAAAACATTCTTTGTGTCCTCTCATATTTTTAAACATCTCATGGTCTAGGTTTATCGCAACATAACTTAACTTAGTTAAGTTAACAACATAACTTAACACAACATAACTTAGTCGCAACATAACATAATCAACGTATTAACGTTAGTTGATTTATACTTTCGAATCGTCGTATATGTCCAAACAAATTATGTCAATAACTCCAAAGAAGTTTTTTTTAAATCAAGACAATTTTGGAAAAAAATCGCCTTTTTTAATATGGTAAGTACACAAAATTTTTGATTTAAATATATGGGAGGAAAAAAAAACGTAGGTAAAAATGTTGAACTAAATCAGTCCAACTGTAAAATGTCTGCTAACATAAAAACAGAAATTTTGTAAACAACAGAGAGAGAAGATTATTAAATTACATGACAAATATTAAAACAATTTATAAACTTTTACTTGAAAGTCACGTTTATACGTTTGTATCACAAGTCTTAAGTATAAGTTTACTTTGAAATGAATAATTATAACAAACCTCACTTTGTTAATAACAACTTTGAAGTGACGGAAATGTTTTTCTGTGAAAAGGGAGTTTGGAATTATATTTCAAAGTTATCTTACATTTATTCATGTTTATTTAAAGAACTTTATAAAAGTACTTCTAATTACGAATTAAAAGTATTTTATGTAAACTGACTGTGAAATTAAATTTGTCGGTTAATTTCACATTGGAAATAAACCATATTGAAATGTGGTTCTTAGAACATTTTTTTTATTAGTGGACATTATTTACAACTTTAAAAATTTAGACATAACTATTCAGACAAGTTCTATGGCAAAATGTAGGTTGGCTTATTAGAAGATTTTACATTCTAGAGTTCGTTAAGTTAATCCAGCTTTTTAATAATTTTTGTAAAATATTTATATTAAAAGTAAGTTGATGGACGCCAACATGGTACTTGCCCGGCTTCATTATACAATGTAAAACAAGAAGATCCTCTAAACATAAACCCCATAAGTCTAGTACCTAACACACGAGACTTCAGTTCAATAAAGTTCTAATGAGCACGCTATTGTTCCCTATACGTTTAGACGACAACAACATACGACCGATAACAACGGACGAACGATATGTAGAAAATTTCCATTTCGTTACCTGAAATTATGAAACTTTATTATTAATGAAAAAATGGAGGTAAAAATGGTTTGCGATAACCAAACTTATCCAAATTATTATCCATTATTATTATCCAAATTATTATAAAACTTATTATAGGGTAGTTGTAATTCAAATATTGATATACCTTATTCGGACATTTGTAATGTCATTTGTGTAAACTAATACAACTAGACCTGAGCGGTTAAAATATTCAAGGAATTGTAAACACCCAAATAAAAAAAAAATCGGATATTGTTATATTGAATTAATATATAAGAAGAAGTCACATACCATTAGATAATGTGAGTCCCAATTTTGGGTTGAACTGTTGTAATTTTGTGGGGCCAGGTTCAGAATTCCCTATTGTTGGTTGAGTTTGAGTATTCAATACAGCATGGTGTCCTTGAAATCATAAGAAGTGGGCCGTTTGAAACTGTGTACTACCAGTTTCCAAACTGTGACTCAAGTATGTGAATCTATAGAACCTCAAGTAAGAATAGTTGGTCATTTCTTTCGGACACTCTCTTTCCAACTAGAACTTCAACGGCTGTCTTGGACCAAACCGGTCATGTTTGATGTTTTATCAGTAGTATTTGCTCAATTTAGTATGCTTGGCGATTGGTCACGCCGGGGGCCGATATTTCACTAGAGTAAAGTGTTAAATAAGGTGTATTTCTGCAAAACTTCAGATGACAACGTATATACAGTGAACTGGATATCATCTCTCTAGTGATAATTTCTAGTTAGTATTGTAAGTTTCCTTATTATTTTTATTTATTGTTAACCTGTTTTACCGTGTGCTGGTTGGTTAGATATTGTTTTGAAGTATTGTTATTTGATTAAATATTTAGTTTTAGAAAACACGGGCCGTATAAAAAAGAGTGTGGTCGAACAAATAGGTTACCTAATGGCTTCTCCAAAATTTATAAGTCCCCGTTACGTTTTAAAATCAAACCATCGGGATAGACAATAAATTTAGGTTAGGTTAAGTCAATAATATTACCTAACGTTTTGTGTGTAGGGGGGGGGGAGTAACCTTTTAATGTAGTTTAACGCCTCATCTAGTAGTCACTCTTTTCCGAGAATAAACCAGGTAAAAAAATTCACCACAAAGTAGAACAATTTTCAAATCAGTTTTTATCGACGGAAGCCACAACTACCTCATTTCTCTACTGATTTGAGTGATATGATTGTTCGCTACTTTTATATACAAGACGTCAATTATTTATCGTATATACACATTTCTTCACGTGTGTATTGTCTTTACCTCTTCCCAATTACATTTATGATTTTCGAACCAAATATTTTCGATTTATCTACTAGGTATAATCTCCTAACATTTTAGTAAGCACTAAATTCTTCTGTTAAGAAAGGTCTTTTTGTCTCGATAATATAAGAGTTCGATAATATAAATCACATTCACATATAAAACTGAAAATATAGTTTTTAGTGTTTTGAGTGCCATTCTACGTATCCAATATACGATGTACAGAGCAAGTTGGGTAATCGACAAAATTTCGACCTCCTTTTTATGACTTATGTTCACATTGTATGGACTCAGAAGAATGAAAAGGTGATTTCAAAAATGCATTTCTTCCGTCGTCAAAAAAAAATCATTTTTTGTTTAATTAAATGTTTGATGCTTTTAAAATTGTGTATTTATTCTTTAATTTTAATGACATTTTTTTCTCTCAAATATGAGAACCTTGTGTTGATGCGTCAAAATATTTATTAGGTTTTCGCAGATATACGATTGTGTCATCTGCTCCCTGTTGTATGTACAATGTTATACAGCACAAACGTGTGGACCGTTTTTATACAAATTTAGTTTATGGGCGTATTTTATCTATTACTCTAGATTACTCTTTTAATTCATTTACTCGAATATTTCGGGAGGCTGCTATTACGTTTTATTAAAATAGGTTCTACCGATTTTGTTCAAATTTTAGTTAAATTTAATGACTGAAACTCGTAATTAATATAAAAAAGTAAAAACTATTACTGTTCGGGAATAATTGGTAAAAACACAAAATAAACCTTGAACTGCCTTATTAAAAGTCAATTTTAAACAATTACAATTTACATTAAGGACGTTTGTAGCACATAGGAAGAAAGTTTAGCTCCTTATTTAAATATTACATCAAAGACGGCGTACACGTTTAATTTTCTCTTTTTGATTGACAACTGGCACAATGGCATTTTTGGTGACGATTACTTATTGACGTTATTTGGTTTTGGAGATGGGTAATTGAAACAGTTTGTAAATGATTGTTCACAGTTTATTAATTTTATAGTATTTAAATATAGTAGTACAATGTTTGAAAACATCCAAATCACAGATCAGTAATCACACCCCGTTAGCTTGGAAACGAACCAAATACTGTTTACTCTACTTCTGCCCTCCATAACCAAATTTACACATGTATGACAAGTGTTCTGATTGACTTTCGAATCCGGGATCTGTAAGATTCCAGGATATCTAGTCAGCTGGTTTACACTACTATACTTCAAATCAAATAGAAACTTTTTAGTTTCATCCAAAACAAGTTTGTTGTTACTCATGAATAATGTTAAAACAATCAAGCCTTATTTATTGCTGGAACATGAGCTGTAATGGGAACGTCAAGTTAATAGTACAAGTTATACACAATTCTCCTAATAACTATACAAATAAAATTATACAAATTGAATAATACTAATAATAAATAAAAATATAAATAAAAGAAAATTACAACAAATTTTAAAAACAATATAAATAAATATTACAACAAACACATAATAGGGAATCTAGAATTTTTATTCTCATTATTATTACTTATTTAATTAGTATTATTTGTTTTAAACCTTTTCATTGTCAATTGAATAACTTAACTGAATTATTTGTAAAACTTTTAATTGTCATGTGATACTGACAATGATTATTTCTCAGTTACAGTACATTTTCAACCCTGTGCCAGGGCATTAGAGTAAAGAATTTATTATATTCTTAAATATTCCATAATAAAAATTGATTGAAAAATGCACACTAATACAAATCTTAACTGACACGTACATAAGAAATAATATAGTAATTAAAAGTGTTATTTCAGAACTGTTTGTAAATTATCACTGTACATTTTCTCTTATCTTATCTAGAGATAATCATCCGGAATATAGATTCAAAATCTATATATAAAACTATAATACACTTTCATAAAAAACAAAACATAATTAATTGACATTTAAAAGGTGAGTTATTACATATTTTTTTAAATTTTATCAAATTTTAGTGAAGCTGGAAAATTCCTTACAATTACCTTTACAACAAGGGAAGTCGGTAGGACACCTAATCCCTTAAACAATGGCATACAAGAGAGACTTTGGCCCCACTCTACACAGCAACCTAACTGCCTTTTTTATAATATTAAAGCACTTTTTTCTGTTGTATTGATACTCTAAATAATAGTCATATATTTTATATGGCAGTTTATATGAGAAACATAAACCAGCCTCAATACATCCAGGTCAATCTATAATTTTAATTTTCTTAGCATAAATTACCCTACGCCTTTTTTAAGTAACTTTATAGTACAAGTAACTAAATAATCAACTTTCTACTACAAATAAAACTATATTAATTGGATAATACAACAAATGAATTAAACTGTAAATAACAAAATAAAACAACAAATTATAATACTGTATATTTTAATCAATTATTGCAACAAACACAAATAGGCAATCTGTAATTTGTATTCTCACTATTACTTATTATTTGTTTATGGCTTTCTATTCCCAATTGATTAAAATTTTAAAGGTTTCAATAATATCATAGAATCCATAAGTGCCTCCTCTATTATTTTTTTATAAATGTTTAAGTTTAATCCATTTACAGAATCGGGAAGACTGTTATAAAACTTAATTCAGTTATTTTAGAAACTTTTCATTTTCACGTAATATCAACAATGATTGTTTCTCCGATGCAGTCTATTTCTAGTCCTGAACACATGCGTAGAGACATTGAAAAAATTCACTATTTTTTTAGAAAGATTCCATAAAATAAATTGAATTAAGTGTCAGAATGCATAGTCTCTTAAACAAACTGTTACAATGAGACATTGCACACATTAAATTAACTGCTCTTTTTGTGATAGTAAAAGTTACTTTGCTGTTGCATTGTTACCCTAGATATATGTCAAATCCTCTCAACTCTATCACTAACAGTTCTCTTTCCTTAAGAATGACCACCACAATTATTTATCTATCACTACTTAAAAGCATCATTACATACGATTCACTCGTATGTGTAAATACAGGTGTCTCTTTCTGACATCCATAGACTAAATGTCTGACAACGACTATTCAAAACAAGATTTTGGGAAGAGTACCACTGGAAAGAGCATCAAAGTACACAAAGCTTAGGACCGATAACAGTTTTCTTATTGATAACTCACGAACCACAGTTTTAGGACAGATGGCAAACAAAAGTTTTATTCGCGTCCATAGAAGCCTCTTGGGCATAATTTGATCAAAATAGTAACAGCTATAAGTCAGATTTCACTAATATCAAATGTAGATATCAGACTTTCATCCCCTTAGGTAGACCACTTATATCTAATGAATATGTAACAGTAAACAACTTAGCGTAGTTTCGACTGTGAAGATAATATTGATATGAGAGGTAAAGTTTAAATGTATATAAAATTGGTTTATTTCCCTGCAAATGGAGTGAGTAAGGGGTTAATAACAAGGTAGTAATAGGGCTACTTAAGTTTCAACATGAACTGTTACATACATTACAAGAGTTTGAGGTTTGAAACTAACTTAGTAAATCATGAAGAAGAGACAAGTCACATTTACTAAAGTTGTTTATCATAAATAAACGTTCACATGCATTAAACTTTGTGTAAATCTTTACACGAATCGCCATCATAGTACTTACCCATCCCAATCATACAGTGTATTACGAGCAAATATTTTAAATGTACAAAATAAAATATAAATGCCAAAAAGTTTGTTTCTTGGGCCTTGTAGGAAATGTTAAATTGTATTAGTGGATCAAAATGTTTTATCAAGTAAGGGAAGTTTGTTTAAAAAAGTTGTTTTACAAATTTTCTGAATATCTTAATCGTTTATATCTCCACTTTCTTGACGTTGGATATGACCTTATTGTACTCGTAGATGTGTACATATAAAAAGGCTTCGCTCATGATGGTATTTCAGATAATGCGGAAATTTGTGAAAAAGCTTCCACTCGCTACGCTCCTGTTGGTGACTTGATCCTGCCGCATCTCGTAACTATATGAATATCACATTTTTAGAAGTCAGGGTCCTAACATTTTTAAAATTAACTTCGCTATTTATAATCGTAACGATGTGGGGGGGGGGGAGTTAGTACCATTACATGTAAAATTGAAATCTGAAAATTTGTATCTAATTTACAAAAGTTGAGTAACACGAGATAAGAAACAAATTGTTTAAAATCCTTACAGTTTTAACATTTTTAATACGATTTTTCTGAATTTCAGTAGGGTTTATACGAGTACACTTTAGTCCCCTACACCAAACCTAGTTAAAATTTATATCTTAATATTTGTAACCGCTTGTATACAAGTCGTCAATCGCGACAAATTGACGGAATGTTGAACATATTTTATTTAACAATCTGTTACAACACGGAGGTCAACATATTTTTTAGAATTACCAAACTTACCCTATACCTTGTATACTACTTAAGTAATAAACAAACAGAGAAACTTTAATAACACAATTTAAAAGTAATAGTAAATATTCACAAAATTAAACATTTAATCGATCAACACGTGAAAACAGGGTGAAAACCCTACACAGAGACAAGTACAATTAAACAAAGACTTTAGCCGATTAGATCCAGTTATCCTCACAAATTACATGATCTTTCCTCCCTAGGGGTAGTAACCATTCTATTCTATGACACAATATAGTAATTTTGTAGTATGTATGTATTTACTTACTAGAATTCTTACCAGATATTCGATAGGTTCTTTAAGAAACTTACAAAAACCTTGGGATTAGTGATTCTAAAGATTTCAGACTTTACATGCGTGTTGAGTCTCTGACAAACTGACATTTCACACTTTGATGGAGCCTTCAAAAACTCACTTAAAGTGAGTAGGGCCTACTTGTGTGGCAAACTCGAGAGACCCTAGCTAGATTTACACCATTCTTCGTGTAATCTTGACTTAACTCAATATTAATATATTTTATTTAATTAATATTAAACTAATCGTGGGAAATGTGTCTTCGTTTTATCTTCCCTTCCTACTTTTTTTTTTATATCGCAATAATTACCGAGAGATGTTTCTACTACTTCTAGACCATTCACATTTTCATTCTTGACAGTCCGACAAATTGAAGTCGAATGAACGTTAAAATCATCACGTTTGATACCATAATGTTCATCTATAATCCATGCACATTTTTAAGTAATGCCAGGTGGCCAATAAAACGGAATGATTTTTTTTCTAATCCTATCAGCAAGGCTGTGAAAATACGTAAAGTCTTCAAAAAAAATTATACTGGGTGTGCTTAAGACCACACGTTAGAAGTGAAAACTTAAGTTTGTGCAATATTTTTTGCATTGATTTTAGTTTGACTATGTATATGAGTTTGAGAAAATTAGTGCTATATTTTTCGTAGATTTTTAGTTTTAATATATATGGGTATGTGAGAAAGTTTGTGCGATATTTTTTCATTTATACTAGTTTAACTATGTATGCGAATTTTGAGTTAGTTAGTGCAATATTTTTCGTAGATTTTTGTTTTAATATATATGGGTATGTGAGAAAGTTTGTGCGATATTTTTGCATTGATTTTAGTTTGACTATGTATATGAGATTGAAAAAGTTCGTGCAATATTTTTCGTAGATTTTTAATTTTAATTTTTTATGTGTATGTGAGAAAGTTTGTGCAATATTTTTTGCATTGATTTTAGTTTGACTATGTATATGAGTTTGAGAAAGTTAGTGCTATATTTTTCGTAGATTTTTAGTTTTGATATGTATGGGTATGTGAGAAAGTTTGTACGATATTTTTACATTGATTTTAGTTTAATTATGTATGTGATTTGAGAAAGTTAGTGCAATAATTTTTCGTAGATTTTTAGTTTTAATACGTATGGGTATGTGAGAAAGTTTGTGCAATATTTTTGCATTGATTTTAGTTTGACTATGTATATGAGTTTGAGAAAGTTAGTGCAATATTAGTTTTTTAGTTTTAATATATATATGGGTATGTGAGAGAGTTTGTGCGATATTTTTACATTGATTTTAGTTTAACTATGTATGTGATTTGAGAAAGTTAGTGCAATAATTTTTCGTAGATTTTTAGTTTTAATACGTATGGGTATGTGAGAAGGTTTGTGCAATATTTTTGCATTGATTTTAGTTTGACTATGTATGTGAATTTTGAGAAAGTTAGTGCAATATTTTTGGTAGATTTTTAGTTTTAATACGTATGGGGCGCGCGTATCCGTTGTCTATGTAATAAGGTTGCATTACGCTACTGTGCGTGACGCGATTTCTATTGAAAAAGTCCATCCCAAAAGTTGCATTACGGTACTGTGCGTGACGCGATTTCTATTGAAAAAGTCCATCCTAAAAAGTACCCAACGCGCCAATAAAAGTTTTCACTTCAAAAATACGTAAAGATTGCATCACAATTACCTCCTTTATGATTGGCGTAAGACAGATGCACATTGTGCCACTTTATCCACAGCATACAATCGTAAATGTCAAAGAGCAATGTTTTCCCAATACGTGGTTGGAGAATACAGTAATTTCTTTTCTATACATGCTAAAGAAAAAACCGAACGAGAAAGATACCGTTCTACTTTTCTCACTATTGTCCTTTGCAAGCTGTAAATAGTCAATACCACCACTAGAATGAATGGTCGGTACCTCGAAAGTAATCGGCTGCTGTGTAATGTGACTTTAGGAAAGGTCGATCATATACTGATCAGCTGGTTTCATTACAGTATGTCTAAAAAATGCATTTCTATTGCTTCAGACACTGGATGCAATGTTTTTTGACCTAGAAAAGGCTTATGAGGATGATGAAATTCCTCTCTATGATCTTGGTGAAGAGAAATTCTAATCACTTTAAAATCATGGTGTATAAATAGCAATGTTATTTCATTTATATATGACTACCTTAGAAACAGGTAATTCGGGGAGTGTGTTAGAACTAATTTATCAGATCCTTTTCATTTAGAAAATGGTGTCTCCTAGGGTAGTATGCTAAGCGTGACCTTATTTCTTGTGGCAATCAATAGAATTGCAGCTAATGTCCAGTCCCCTGTCCGTTGTTTACTATTTTGCTGCATCTAACTTTGTATCGATTATTAAATTCGTTTTACTTAAAAGCAATGGGAGGAATAATGGACAAATATACAGACCAATAAGCTAAAGAAAGTGAACTATACTTTTCCTACGATACGATACGTGATTTCCTCTTCTTTTATTTTTCTGGCGCATTTCGGAGATTATACTCCATCCTCACAAAATTATCACTTTTCTGAGATCGTTAAAACATTTAAGATACACATACACATAAAATCAAATACTTATAAAAAGAAATATTTAACGTTGGGAGCGCCCTGTGTAGTTATCCAAGGACAACTGCTGTCTCATGGTTGTGTAAACCTATAAAGATGCTTATCTGAAATCCTCTTGTCTTGTATATTGATTGCCGTATCATAGAACGTATTCGAGAAGAAAAGAAGTTGATCATTCGAAAATTGGCTTTTATTTTCTTCTCGAATACGTTCTATGATACGGCAATCAATATACAAGACAAGAGGATTTCAGATAAGCATCTTTATAGGTTTACACAACCATGAGACAGCAGTTGTCCTTGGATAACTACTAGGGGCGCTCCCAACGTTAAATATTTCATGTTATAAGTATTTGATTGTATGTGTATCGTAAAAAAATAAGAAGAGGAAGTCACGTGACGGATAAAACAAAGTAAGTAAACTTTATGTTATTCCGTGACTTTGATACTAAAATAAACATGAATCTTAAACGATACTGTCCGTCCGTGGATTACATCCGTACGTGCGAGAGGAAGAGTGATTACCCGTGTTTGTATCGGTTATTCCGTGATGACACGTGGATTTTATTAACAGATGTGCGTAGGTAATTTGTCCTACTGATTTCGATTCAGGCGATGTTGGGGGGACAAAGTTGATATCTTTGATCGGGTATTGTCTTTTTTACGTAGCCCGAATGTTTTAGGTAAATTTTAAAATATTTATATCCGATTGTTGTAGGGCCCATTCAGCAATGTTTTTTTTATTTTTCTTGTTGTTGATTAAATTTTATAAAAATTGTTAACTTTTGTAGGGGTTTTTACAGTACTGTAATATTTTAATTGTTGTATTTTATCATAGTTTCTATCTTTGTTAACTTGTGTGAGTGCTTGTTTACGGCTTTGCAACATATTACGTCGTTCTTATTGTGTATTAAACCATATCAAAGTTTACCATTCTTATCTAAATTTAGTGTTGTTATTTTTTTCAAATTTCTTGATTTGTTTTTATTTTTTTATTTCAATTTGTTAATTTTACGTTGAAGAGTATTTTATGCTCCTGGTTTGTGAATACGATGATGGCCGCGATGGTTTTGCCTTAAAACCAAAAGAAAAATTATTCAAAGCAAGTTAGCTTCTCCAAATCCTAAAGCCTTCAAACGTCACCAGCCTGTTCAATACTCTTTCATCACACACACAAAAGTAGCATAGTTAACTACGGTTCTACAACATTTAATTTTTGCCAGCGGAAGGAATGAAATAATAGTAAACGTCCACTGCTTCCAATATACACAGTCACTAGGGATTGTCTAGAAACACTGTTATTCCACATTCTCAGTAGCAGAACATTGTTAGGTTCCAAATTACTGATATTTGGTAATATTCTTCTGTAACCTTCACAATAAGTGATTGATTGCTTGCCTTAGTCGGTTTCTGTTGGGACAAAATATCTAACAAACCCGAATCTCTGAGATTTGTTTAAGCCAATCACTTTTAACTTTCTAAAGGGGGATAACTTTTTGATCATTTCTAAAATAAACGGCGCAACACAATCCACACAATTCAAATATTTCTCTCCACTAATTTTAAATGAAAAATAGTTTATTTCGTTATCGAGTTTTCTCAATTTTGTTGGGGTTTTGAGTTATTATATTGATAAAAGTATACGTTTCAACAACATAACATGCGTGAAAACTGTTGTAACTAAAACTACAATATAGTTTTAAATTGTTTAAATATTTTACGTCTCCTGTGGTTTAAAAATAAATTAGTCAAGTGAAATGATTTCATTTTATGTTTAAGTAGACCCTATCTGGAACTACACTTTTTTTCGTGTAGTATTTGTTTAGGGCTACCCTCTCTTTCATCTTTCCTATCAGGTATCACTTGACAAACACTTTTTCTTTTCCGACCCTGACGCTTTCAGAGTATTCAAAAGATAAAGTTATTTATTTTATCTCCTTTTCTTCCTTTTTTTATAAGGCGATGACGACCAAGAGGTTCTTTACCTTCAAACAACAAGAACAAAATATATACTAAAGTAACAAAATTATTATTTTTAACCAGTTTTTTGGTCTGAAACAAGATATTTAATTTTTACGATTTAACAATTTGGCGACTCGTGGTATTAAGTTGTCTTTAAATATAATTTCATCAGATTTATCTAACAATCCAAAGCAAATTTGTAGCGTTTTAAATTATTTTTTTATTTTATGACAACACTAATGTTATTATCCACGAGGCCCACATAGAACTACGATAAACAAGAAAATCGTTTCGATCTGTTCTTTAATTCCATTCATGTTTCATGTTTTTAAATATATACTTTTGTAAATATAATTATTCAAATTTCACACTGACTTTATGGACACACTGTATTTATCAAGGGAGATAAGTTGGCGTAGAAGAATCTTGTTATTAACTTCCTGACTTTTTTTTCTTTTATTTTTGAAAGTTATTTAATTAGATATTAATTTTGACTTTAAAAAATATATTAATCGTTAAGATTAGTTGTTGTTTTTAATAATTATTCTTACTCCAGTATTTGACTTTACTAAAATGTATGACACTGGTTTGGGTCATGAACCTTCAAATTTCATTATTAGTTCTTGTATCAAAGTACAGGTACGAATTTTTCCAGATTTTTATAAAATAACCCTTACATTTTTCTCATTTTAACGAGTTTTTCCGGGAAAATAAAAAAAAGGAAATGAAATCTTGTAATTTGGTTTTACAACTTCAGTTTATTTCAACTTTTGAGCTTATTCAAACGGCTACCATCACTGAAAATACGCGGTTTTTCGTAAAAATAAGAAAAGTAAAAACTTTTAGCCTATATATTTTTTCACTACCTATAAAAAATATGCAGGTAATTTTCATTTTTGGTATGTAAACAATGTTGCTGTTTATACCAATGATAAATATTCAAACTTTGAAATTTAATTGATTCTGGTTTTGTCTAAACGTTATAATTAAGCAATTCCCTCGGTCAGATTCGACTAGATGGGTTTTTAAGAAGATTTATATAATTTGTATACGTTATTTATTATTATTTATAATATTAGTTTGTAAATAGATAAATTCTACAATATTGATTTCTATGTACATTTACAAACTGCAATAAAATCTCAAGTCTATGGTAATAGTCTATTGCACATTCAAGACTAAACCCCATGGAGATAGAAGAAACAAAACACTAAGTATCTTTGTTCAACTTTAAGAATTTAAACACTTGAAATAAGATGTAAAATCGGTCATTGTTTCATTTCCTTTGATGTAAGAAATATGCCGTGTTTGTGACCGAAGACAATATCGATCTAGTATCAAAGGTGCTTAGTCAAGTGAGAGGGAGAGGAGGGGAAGGTAGGGTAGATGTTTTATTCAGGTTTACTTTGAATAAAACCTTGTCTTTCCTTGTGTCTACTTCAAACTCTTTTAAAAAGTCTTTGAATTATTTTATCCCAACTATTTATAAAAAGTGGCTTGTGGCTTCTGATTGTAGCTTCTTGTAGAAATTCTCTTATTGCCTTAAGATAAAACTCGATTTACTTGACATAAACTAGGTGGATTGAACTTTATTTGTTTGCTTCATTTGCCAATTCGTTGAATTCTTCGAAAAATTCGATTTACTTGACATAAACTTGACGTAAGGCTTCGTTTGTTCATTTCTTCCTATGAACTTTGTTATTAAAGGTTTCACTTCTACTCTCACATAGTTGTATTTTAAATGATTCAATCAAGCGTAATGTCCACTTTTGACAGAAATTGTTTGAGTTTACTACATAATTATAAGTGTACCTATGAAAGATCTATCTTCTTTTGTAAAATATTGCAGGAGTACCTAAAGAGATCTTACTTCTAGAATAGTTATTTATCTTAATTGAGGTACTCGTAACTGAAGATCTTTATTATTGTAAAGTTCAAAATAGTATAGCTCTCACTTGATCTATTATATATTTATCTATTTAAACTTATCTTGTAAGAATGTTACAAATAACTATCCTAAGATAAACCTGCTATTGGGTTATTTCTAAATCAGTAGAAAGAAAATCGAGTAAATATAAACAAGAGTTTATCAGATAAACTTTATTCATTTACAGTATTTAATATATTATTGCAATTATTCATTGATTTAGACAGTATTTTTCGATTTAATAACCTACCACAGTAATACACTTGTTCCGGTGCTAAAGAATTCTGTAAGAGTTTAAGTCAAGGAACTGCATATGAATTCTTGTACGACGTTAACCTTCTCATTGGAATTATGTTTCCCTACTAAAATGTCTTAAGTGGGTCGAAGAAGTGAATGTCCGATGAGCTAAATCTGGACTATACAGAGGTTGAGGTAAAACATCCCACTAGAGTGTCCGCAACGTGTTAATTGTCAAACTTTAATGTGAGGCCGATAATTGTCCTGAAGGAAACAAACTGAATGCAGGACAACTGTACTCTAGGACCAAATTGCTATTTTCACTTCTTCTTTTAAAATAGTATACTAATACCTAACAGTAATACTAGTTCTAGTATACTAGATGAGTTTAGATACAAACAGAAATTTTCATGTTATGTTCTTGCAAATATTTCTAGACAATAATGACTGATTGGGCAGACATTTGCAAGAACTTTGTTCTAGGTGTAGAAATGCACTATAAAATCTAGGTGTAGATATCTATTTCTGAGATTTCTATGTTCGATTTAGATTACATAGATTTGAAATTGACCCTAATTATTTTCCCCAAGAGAAATTGTTGCTTTAGCTTCACTTAATGAAAGTGAGCTTGGATGATCGCCATTGCATGCTTGATAGTTTTAACTCTGAAGAGAAGCAGTACACCCATATTTTATCACAGATTAGTACTTAGTCTAAACATTTGTCTTCAATTCGTTTCACAACGCTATAGAAGTTGTGCGACTCAAACTAATCATCTGTAATGAGCTACACTTGTGGAAACTTCAATCACCAAATGAATGAAAACACAACTTTCCTCAGAAACTACATTGTTTGTGCAATACAAATACAAAACGACATTTCAATGACCAATTAATCAGTTTCAGTTCTTGCATGCACGCCCTCTGACCTGGACTGGGTGTGATTCTGTCTATATTCTTTGTATTCAAGTTTTAAAATACAAAGAACTAATCTGTCACTCACTAAAGTTACCACACGTTTAAGTCCCTCTCCGAAATGTTGATTATAATTAGCAAGTCGGCCCTCACTTACAGTGAGTACGAGTGAGGCATTCCGAAATAGCCTAAGCTGGATCTACACCTTTTCATGTTGTCCCACTCTATCGTCGGGTTTCCTTTTATAGACACTATTCGATTATTCGATGGTTTGGGGTATTTATTTTATGCTCTTTTCAACTATTTTTAAGACGATGATGACCATAAGTGGTTACCCTTTAGACAAAAATAGTACAATAAAACAAAAAACAAAATGGTGGAAAGAGGAACTAGCTCAACTAATGATGTTATAAAAATATTCAAGTTGAGGAAATTGCCTCTCTTGATATCTGTAATATTAGCAATGACTTGTCTATATTAGAACACCCGAAGCAAAAACGGCGAAAGCTTAATGTGGATGAAACTACATTATATGTTACAAATAAAAAATAGAAACAAAACAAATATAGAACATAAAAGAACACACTCACACATTATTATCAACGTATACTATAAATAAATAAATAAATAAATATATATATAATTATATATAAACTTAAATTGATTTTTTTTAAATAACTATACTGGTATATTGAATAAAAAACTAACGACAATTTTGTTCATGCTTCCAAACTTTAGGTACAGAATCACGCAGTTTCATGCCAGCTTATACACATAAACTATGTTTTTGTTTTACAAATGTCGCATTATTTTCTGTATAACTACTATATTGTTTGTACTAAAGGATTTAAATTCCAATGAAAAGAAAATTCCAATAACAAACGTTTTCGTTGAGTGACCACGTTCCATGTTAAATACAGACGGACAGTGTAAAGGGGAGGGGGACCAAAGGATAAAATTTCATATAGCGGTCATTAATCAAAACATACTCAAAGTCAAGTAATTTACTCACTGCATGATAAGTAGTTTAACTTCAATTTAAATAAAAGCTTGGAGTTAAACAGTTCGTCCATCAATGACAGTAAAAATAAAATGAATTACAAAATTGCTTTTCGAGGTTGCTATAATTAAATTGTCATCCTCAATTAATTGTTGTTGCAAACGTTCTCCATCATTGCCAGTTCTGCCTGGGTGGTGGACATCCTTATCTATGCCTTCTCCAACATACGTGCTTATCTCGTTGCAGTTTGAACTATTAATTGAAATGACACTGGATTGCAGGTTCGATTCCAGGTGTAGGCGCTGTATTTCTCCATGTGTTACTTAGTCCCTCGTTTATATTACATTACTCTCTCGTCTATCGGGCATTAAGAGCCATTAAGTTTTACTATTCGAAAAGTATGTTGAATCTAATTAGTGAAAACCATTGACAATTTTAGGTTATGAAATAGGTTTTAAGTTTTAAACGATTCATTTCAATTTCAAGTTGACGGATTCTAAATTATGGCAATTATCCTTTAAAATCCTTTAAAAAAGTTGACCGAGTGAAGCAAGGTCCTGTTTTTACTAGACTATTTGACATTTCCGTCAGTACAGTTGAAATTTGTTGACCAGTCACGGCCTATCTGATCTACCAGTCGTTTTACAATTTTGAAATAAGATTCTTTGAAAGTAGGTCGATCGACGGAAAAACACCTTCTTGGAGACAGGACACTTCACACCATACATTTATGTGGAAACTTCCTTGTTTTTTAACCAACACAACTCTCCATATACTCAGTGATAGAAATAAAAGGAACGAAATTAAATTGCAGGGTTTTATCCAAATTGCTGTTGGCAATGTAATTTGTCAGACTCCTTCCACCTTAATAAACCCATGGAGATGTGACAAACCGTATTGTCCTTTGTAAACACGGTTGGAATGTAATACAAATAAGTGCTGCACTGCACAAACTTTCTCTCAAACTCTAAATTACTATAAATTTCCTTAAAAATGCAGAACATGTCAGGAACATTGTTATTCATAAATTATAAAAACCTACACTTTTGAAAATTGACGTGTTAATTTGAAATGATTTTGTAAGAAAATGTGTAAAATTTAAATAAAAATACTTCTTTATAAAAGGAGCGAAAAGGGAGTAGAGTTTAAGGGTCGTTATTGAACGAGCAATTATTAATTTGTCTTCTTTTTGTATGTTTATTCGTCAATAAATAGTTACGAAATTTTTGAACAAGATTAACTTTGATATAACTAATGAACTATAACTAATGATATAAAAGAGTTTGTATTTCTTTTTCTTTTCAATATGGCAGCCAATCAAACAGTACTTCACGTTTTCAAGGCTGTCTCCACTAGGAAGCAGCTCGCACTTTGAATTAACTCTATAATAAAGCAATATTATAAGCAAGCAATTGTACATAAAATCTAAATTTCATTCTTTCATATATCAATTCATGTATCCCGAACTTTACGACCTAGTCAACGTCAAGAATGTAGATATGCACAATTACGAGGTTTACAAAACCTGTGTAAAAACTGTTTTAAATCAATTTAAACCAACTTACTTTATAGTAACTATACTGGATAAGACCCCTTGATCTACCAATACAATTTAATAATTCCTACAAAGCCCAAGAAATCCACTTTTGGGCATTACATTTAGAATATCTTCTTGTATTACATTCAATGATGGAACTAAAAAACCAACTTGTTTAAAATTTTAAGTTAGTACAGGAAATTAGGGACAAAAGCTATGTTTGTTCTGTTTTGTCTTTTAATTTCAAAAAGGAAAAATAAATTATTGTTTGATTTGTAATAAAAATCACACATGTTGAAATAAATCTCCACGATTTTACATGTAAACAAAAAAAACTAAAATCATATCTTGCATCTGTATCATTTCCAGCTGTACGACATATAATGAGAAATTATGAGCCTCTGTTCACCAAACTGTTGTGATCTTTGTTTTATGAAGGGCTTATCTAACCAACAGACTTCAAGTGTGCACCATTTCTGGAAATAGGTTTAATTAATTATTTTCAGCGAAACGTTGTAATTTGTATCTTAGGAGTTAAAATAAACATCACAATAAGTTGTTCTTATTTGGTTGGTTAGGTTCACACTATCGAGTAAACTAACGTCTACCTATTTACTGGCTCACTTGTGTTGTTCAAAGCTTATATTGACTGAGTACAAGCTCCATGTTGGAAACTAAAACCTAAGAAACGAATGCAGACCTAAAGCTACGTCTGAGCAGTCAAAACTAAGATTAAACTGCACTACACAAAGAACGGAAAAAATGTTGGTGCCTTTCAATTTCATGTTCTAACATGATAACAGGAGTTGATTTATACTCTCGAAATGTCGTGCATTAGTTTGTGTATACATAAATTATAGCAAATATCGCATTAAACAATATTAATAATATGAACAATCCATCATTATCAAAATAACTTTAAAATCAGAATATATAAAGTTATCTTCATTCCAAATATGGCTCATTTTTCATTTGTTTAAATTCTAATCACGTAGTTTGAAAAGTATTTTTACTTTATTAAAATTTGAAAAATGTATAAAGAACACTTGCCCAATAATAGCCTGTACGCTAATAGATCAAGTTTCGCACAACACATTATCGATAACAAGCATTCGTATACAAACTTTGAATCTAACCTGACACCTCTCCACATCATTAAAAAAGGACCAATGATGAATGCCATTGAAGACTATGAAATTTACAAATCATTTAAACAATCACCAAACGATATTCTCAATGAAAAATTATCTTTCCAATCAAACGCATTATTTGAGACGGCAATGAGTTATAAATAAACTGATATGACCAACCCATAGTCCGATAACCTTGGCCTCACCGTGATGCCAGTAGTTCGCGAACCATTAAACCGTGCGCATGTTAAAAAAATGTTAAAATCAACGTATACGTGTATTTATTTATTTGTGTGTATAGTGTTAATGTTTTTGTTGTGTTTAATGTTTTAACGACCTCTACGGGGTGAAATAACTGAAGATGGAGCTACGACTCCGAAACGCGTCTTTGTAATTAAGACAAACGCAAAGTCACATGCCGGAACTATAAAGGTAATATAAATAATTTATTACTCATTATATTAATCGAACTATGGTCACCCTCTTTGGCAAAATATTTAAATAACGCTATAAGCTTGCTTTGCACACGTGATAACAAATTATGTTCAACAATACTTGTATTTTAGATTCCATTTAATATCGACTTTCATGATTGCCTTATTGTTTTCATTTCCTATAACAAATGTACCAATTCATTTTCTTCAGAAGTAAAGTTTAAATTAAAACCTCGACCTTTACCTGTTCCCTATAATTTTTAAAATGTCTTTGACGTTGTGAACAATTGCTTTTATAACGCAATCTTTACTGTTTCTTCAAACAACTATAAAAGATAATTGTTTCTTATTTTTCTTTCTTTAGAATTTCGTCATATCGGGGAAAGTTTGTTGCCTTGACGTAGACAATTTGTTTAGATATTTGATCTGAGGTAACAAATACGCAGTCAGAAGTATTATATGGTATTGATGAAGTTATTTTTCTCAATTTTGTGTGAATTTTTCTCCATTTAATAATATATTCTACAGAAAAAGCTTAGTAATTATAATTATTCTGTTACTTTTGTTTATGTTTTATATTTATTTATGTTGAGTACCTATTAAACAAACTAAAGACAAGGATGTTAATCGTGAATTTTTACTATAAAAATGGGCACACATACAAAAATCCCGCAACTGGTTTTTTAAAGAAATTAGTGGTAACTCTCTAATGCACTTACGCCGCGATTATAAGGAGAGAGAATGGCCCTATCTACCCATTATTATTCAGGTACACTTTTCTCCTAACCCTTTAAAGATACAGAAATAGTTTTTTCTATGTTATCTGCACCAATTTACAGATATATAGACACACATTTATTGATGTAACATGTAGTTACATAATGTTATTTATTAAATAAACTTTCTACCAATTAATATTTTAAGCGAATAAATATTTTTTTAATGCCACATAAATTGTGAAACTAGATACTGCTTCTACATCTTTTATATATTACGTACCATCCTTGAGTAAATTTTCAGCTTTTTATCTTTTTTATAGCACTGGAGTGTAAAAAGTTGTTTTCATTAATTGATAACTTTTATTTTAATGATGTTTACTCCTTTAAAACGGCTTTTTTCCTTATCATTAAAAGTAGCAAATACATCTTTTGACTTTAGATAATTTTAAATTATTTAAATAATTTATTTTAGACATACAGCAATTTTTATTGAGTTAATTAATGGCTTTATAACTCTAGTTGACTCACAGATTTTTTTCATCTCTTGAATTAAATAATTCAAATTATATATTTTAGACATAGTAGTGATTCTAATAAAGTTAATGGTACCACTACCATAATACGGCATTTCATTTTTTGCATCTTTTGAATTTACATGATTTATTTTGCAAATAGCAACTACTCTTATTGAGGAAAAGCTCCATAAGCATTAACTGGTTCAAAATATTTTGAAATTTTAGAATTCATATGGTTATAAATTATTTATTGCTCACATAGGAATGAGTCATATTGGAGTAATGGTGTTATAAGCACTGTCAACATCTTTTGAATTTACATGGTTTTAAATACTTTAAATGATTTATTTGGACATAGTATCGATTCATATTGAGGTAACGGCTCCATAAGCATTGTATGGCTCAACATTATTTTCATCTTTTGAATTTACATGGTTCTAAATAGTATATTTTACACATAGCAACGATTTTTATTGAATTAATGGCTCCAAAATATTGTTAGGTTTTAGATTTTTAGCATATTTTGAAAATACATGGTTTTAAATGTCATAAATTTATGGTTTGCCACGGATCTTTTAGTTTTCTTAAAGAGTTTGTTCCAGACAATGTCTATAAGAAATTTCCTCTGTGTGAATATTACCAAGTAACGAAGTATAGGGTAAATTTTGTAATCGTATAAATTTCGACCTCAAATTTTGACTGATCTGAACGTCTCTGGCCTCAAGAAACCTGAATACTGATTTTTGAAATGCAATCTGTCCGTCGTCATTGTCTTTGTTGCCTCCACATAAGCACGATAGTGGCCAAAATAATGAAATAAGAACTTGAAGTATGGTGTAGGGGACTATAGTATATTATTATATAGTTCATGTAGAAGCTTATTGAACACTTTTTTAATGGAATTGAAACTATCGATTAACCATTATTTTAATCATTTTGTTTTCATATCTTGTGTGTTTATTCATTACTTAAAACAAACAAAACTAAATAAAAATTAGAAAATTTCAATTCTTCATGTAATGATATCAAACTAACCCTACTACGATGACTAAAAGCGAAGTTGTTGTCAAAAATATGAATTCGAACATTGACCTCCCAAGAAAATGTGATATTCGTATAGTTACGAGATCCGGCAGGGCCGAGACTCAAGCATGAGAGAAGCGAGTAGAAGCTCAATCTTATATGTACAGCTTCGAGGTCCGCCACAGACACAAGGAAAGCGAGTAGAGACTTTTTAATATATACACACCTACGATGCCCGTTAGGGCCTAGTTAACATCGAGAAAGTAATGATATACACAATTGCGTGGTACAGAAAAGCTGTGTAACAACTGTTTTAAACAAACTTATCCAACTTTATAAGACCCCTTGATCACCAATACAATTTAACATTTATTACCAGGACAAGACACCAACTGGTATCTAAGAAATCATTTATAAGATTTGCTTGTAAGTACCATGATGGTTCCCATCAACTATTTAGTTTACACGGTTTTGCCATCACTTCACTCTTATGGCTAAATACATAGGTTTTATTGTATAGATGGAAAAATATCTTTTTACGCTCAACGTAAAATAATTTTAACATTTAAATTCTTCTTTCCGTAAGTATATTTGTTGAGAATTCCCCTTTTATTTCTCAAAACATCCATAGAGTTATATGCTAACTGTTAGTTTAATTCTAAATCCGTAGAGGAATTAGTGTTTCTAAGTTTATTGCTAAGAGATATAACAGTGTTTTAGAGAGGTCTGATAGTACACGCATGGTTTCTCAATTACAAACACTGTTCGGGTAAATGCACTGGGAGTTTAAACACTCAGTAGGTGTAAATATGCATGCACATCATTCCCTCAAAGTAAACCATAGGGACAAAGGGAAACCAGAGTGCGTTATACATAAAACTAAATCAAAGCTCTTTGTATTGGATAACCCAGAAGCTTACAAAATTATGTACGTTAAATCTTTTATTTATTAGATTTTTGGAAAATCGTGAAATTAAACAATTATAACAGTTTAGGGAAACACGTTTTCGTTAAATATTAGGTACTAATTTCCCATGGAATCTCAACAAACATTTTTTTTTTCATATGTAGAAAATTTGATAGCCAAATATTATATTCTAAAGTATCCACCACAAAACGGACAGAATGGGATGTAACCTCCAATTATGAGATGGGAGTTATCTTCACGCGGAACCGTGAATTATTTCCACCTGCAGATAGCGTTAATCGTAGTGGGTCAGGCTATGAGTATTCACGACCTATCGGTTTGTAATTGTTTGCAAAAACTAGCACCATTTTATATTTACCCATATTTTTAAGTATAATTTAAGTTTGGTAATCGAAAAAAAATTGGACCTTAGTTTTTGACTGAGCTACTAGTTTTAATCGCCTCAAGAAATAGAAAAAATGATTTCGACAAGCCGTCCATCCGTCGTCGTTGTTGTTCTTGTTATCGTCTGTACGTAAGCATGATAGTGGCCATAAAAATAAATATAAGAACATGATATTTGGTATTGTTTACTATAGTTTGCTCGTATAGAATCCTATGAAATTTCAGAAAAAATATAAATAAAAATGTCGAAATGGCGGCCATTATAACAATTTTGTTTATAGGTTTTGTGTTATTCAACTTATAACACACTAAATTAGATAAATATTTGTAGTTTCTACATATAAATTCTACATGTAATGATATCTCTACGACGGTAAATAGAGAAGTTATTTTCAAAAATTTTAATTCGAATCCTGCCTTCCAAGATAATGTATAGTTACAAGATCCAGCAGAGCTGCGTAACCGACACAAGTATAGCTCTATTACATATGTATAACTTTGATGCCTGCTAAGAGATACACAATAACTATGTTCAGAAAACCTGTGTATCAACGGTTTAAAACAATCTTACTTTGCTGGATAAACCCATTTATATACCAACACAATTTAATGTTTCCTACCACATCCAAGAGACGAACTTTTGGGCATTAGATTAGAGGATCAACTTGTATAACATTGTATGATGGGGCTGAGTAAATATCTTGATGGCATACATCGACTTGTTTATTTTTTCTTGTTCTCTAAAGGCGATAAAGCTCTCTGTTGCCTGTTTTACTTTTAATCTCTAAAACTTCTTCCCAAAATTGATGGTTTACACAAGTTTACAAATTAAACTTTCTCTCATAACCTAATGTATGTTTAAAATATTCACCTAACTAATAGGCTTACTTTACGATGACTACATTTTACTTTTCTTTACAGACCTTGGTGTCCATTTTCATTGCAGTTGTGCAAGTCAACTCTATACAGACCTATAGACCTAATATTTAACAGTCATTAAGTAAAATATTGCGGTAATAAGCACATTTTATAGACTAACAATTATATAATACTATGTTAACAGATTGAGTAATAGCCTGAAATAATTTGTATTTTAGATTTCAACTTATTTATTTTTTTACTCTCTCTTTTGTTTAGCTGCAAAAACCTCTCGGTTATCGGTACCTTATAAAAAAAGGAATAAAATGCATTAAATAAACTTAGTGCTCTAATACTATAATAACGTCAGCGTCAGAAAAGTATAAGAGTTTTTCAAGAGAAACCTGATAAGAAATATGAATGAAGTACACCAGCTAGGTGTACATACATAGGGAGTGTTAAACCCTTACTCACATAATTAAGACCCTAAGGATAAGTATTCCAGGTTGTTCTCTGTTAATGTTTTGGCCTTGTGGTGCACATGCACGATGCGGGATTAAAAGAAAACAATCAACATCACTTTAACTGTTCAGCTTCCTTGTCATACTCTTATGGCCTCGAATATATGTCATATGTATTCTCTGTGACGACTTCACCTTTATCGCCAGTGATCACAATTATCGCCATTTGCGGTGTTCAGCATGACCTGCGAGAATTTCAGAACGGTATTTCTGCTCCGTCATTTTTTAGCACCTTCGACAAGAAATTTACAAACACTCTCCGCAAAGTTACACCCCCGCACCAACTAAAAAGTACCGGAGATTTCTGTCCGTGTGTCCACCTGGTTCATAATTTTAGGTTCGTATATGGTCAATAACTTTGCCATTTCAGTTTCGAAAGTACCTAACGTGAGATGGAACGCTCTCAACACACGTGCGATCTTCTTTGAAACGGTTATACTAGTTTTTAATATACAGGTTGTTTCAAAAATATACCATAACTTCCAGAAGTGATTTATAGCATCAAAATTTTCTTCAACAGTCTGAAACCTCTTCGTTATCCACCTGTCGCCAAATTTGTGTTTTTTAAAATAATGATAACTTTTAAAATTAATAAGATTTTGAGTCGAAATTTAGTAAACAAATATTTTATGCTAGGGTTTAGCATTATACCAAAACTCAAAACTTTTTCTTATAAATTGTAAAAATGGTGGCAGTGTAAAATTTTTAATATTAAATTCTTGGTTTACAGGTAAAACGTGGCACACAAAAGTGTGTTAAATTTCGACTCGAAATCTTAATCATTTCAGACTTGAAGTTGTAATTATTTTTCAAAAGAACACAAAATATCCGACGGAAGAAGAAATGAAGCGTTTTCGAACATATGTTTCTATGAAAGTTTTTCTTTATTCTTATGCCCTGAATCAAGTCCTGAAGTTAGAACACACATTTTTGAAACACTCTGTATATGAGTCTTTAGATAGAAAGTAAGTATTGTTAAAAATTTTACTTTTATTTTGATTGATTTTCACGTTTCATGACCTAAGGAAATAGAAAAAATTATTTTCGACGTGCATTCAGTCTGTCGTCGTTGTCGTCTGTACGTAAACACCATAGATGCCATAAATATTAAGATAGGAACATGAAATTTGTTATCAGGAACATTTAAATATATATGAAAATTTTAGAGTTAAATGACAAAATATCAAAATATGTAATACTTAAATTAAATAATATCCCAAATTTTGCATTTAAAATACCGAAAAAGATCTTAGAGGTACAAAAGAATCTCAGAGGTCCAAATTTGGATTTAAGAGACCCGGGATAAAGTATTAAAGGTCAAAGGGCCCAGGGAAGAATAAAAGATCACAAAACTCATGTATAATTCTGTCGGTCTCTTTGTAGATTGTTCAATTATATAATATACTACATAAAAATTCAATAAATTAATAACTATACTATACTTAGTACCTACAGTGTACTTATTACAACCCTATTTAAATTCAGAAATATATAATTCAAAATGTCAAGGCCATTTTAATCAGTTTTTTTTTCATATCTCGTCTGTTAATCAACATATAAAACACTAAATTTGATAAATATTTACAGATTCAATTCTGCATGTAATGGTACCAACTTACATTACATATGATAAAAAATACAGAACTTATTGTAGAAATGTAATTTCTAATTCTGACCGCCCAAGAAAATGTGATATTATAGTTACTACCGGCCGAGTCACCACACGAGCTTAGCCAGTGGAGGTTTCATCACTTATACCCGTGTCCCACAGAACTTGAACTATGGGGAAATCACTTGATGTTTTGTTATTTCATTAATTTTAAGTACCTTCGATTGAGATTGGTGTTGTTATAAACAGATGTTATTAGAAAAATTATTTATTCATGAATAAATGTCGGTTTCGACAATTTTTAAGACGAATTGAAACAAAGAATCATTAAAATAAAGAAATTGGTTGGTTATAGTAGTTTAATTATATTAAATGTTGAGTTCAGTTTTGTTGTTGTCTTGGACTGGTGGTTAAAGTATCGGACTTGCACCATGAAGGTAACGTGTTCAAAACCTTGCCTTACCTATTTTACCACGTTTTTATTAGTTCGGTTTCCGTCATATATGTCTGTCTGTATGTCTGTCTGTCTATCTGTCTGTCCGGGTGGAATTTTGCAATCGAGTTTAAACTAACTTCCCGATAAGCTAGAGACCTGAAATTTTGAACATAGGTCAGAATTGGATGACAATACAATATTTAGTTGGTTTCTTGTCTCTACGTTTGTTTAAACAACAAGTAATAAGAGGTAAAATTTTGAATTTCAGACATTTGCAGCTAAACAGGATGTGAAATGCATTGGGGATTTCCTATATATGTCCCTGTTAGAGTCTCATCAATATATACAGAACCGATTGAAATCTTTCAGCCGGACATAAGACAGAAAATTATAAAATAATAAATCAAATTTTTTTTTTTTTTTTTAACATACCACGTTTTTAAAACGGACTAAAAAGTATAAAATAATTTTTCATGATCCTTCTACAATTTTGAGGGAGGATTGTTAGTGGCTATGGATATATTTGGAATACTTGGAAAGAAAAACGTGGGACGCAGCCAGTAAATAATACAAATAGACAATCCGAATGAATTCACAGCTAATTTCAGTAAATCGGAAATGAGATTCAATTTATTTAATTTTTAATTTAATTTATTTACTCCTCCTTAACTATCATAGATTACCTGCGCCCCACGTTTTTCTATCTGAGTATTCCAAATATATCCATAGCCACTAACAATCCTCCCTCAAAATTGTAGAAGGGTCATGAAAAATTATTTTATACTTTTTAGTCCGTTTTAAAAACGTGGTATGTGTAATTTAAAAAAAAACTTTGTTTTACTTTTATTGGTAATTAATTTTTTACTTCCCACTTTCAAACATTTTTTATTATTAATTAAATTTTACTGGTTTATTATTTTACCATCCTGATTGATTTAATTTAAACACTTTTTTTTTAAGATGGAATTTTTTTTTCACCTACCAAAACAAAAAGGCTGTGGCTGAGTTAAATATGTTTTGTTCAATAAAGGTAATTGTTGATGATCAACCGTAAACTTTGTTCTTTACTCCTACTGAGTTGTTTTCCCTTCATTGTTTTGTTTATTTTGTTTGCTTCATTTGTTTATTATTCATTAATTATCTGTTGTTTGAAATTTCGTTCAGGTTAGGCCAATTATTTTTGGTTCAATATAATAACAGCTGTTGTTTTTTGTTAGGCTATACTATAGTTGACTCAGTTTCAATTAAATTTAAAGTACATTTGTGGGAATGACTGAAGAAGTAAAAATTCCATGTATGTCCACTTTTCGAAGAGTAATTGAAAAGTTCCAATCTTCAGGTTCAGTTAGGATTACTATGGACGATCTGGTTACTGAACGCCGTTTGGGACTCGAAGAAGAAACTAAAACTGTATTAGCTGCTGTTGCTGTAAATCCTAACATATCTTTAAGAATTATTGAAAAGGAAACAGGGGTTGTCTAAATCTACCGCTCAAATATTTTTGCATGAGCAAAAGTACAAGTCTTATAAATTTCATAACCATCAAGAACTGCTTTCAAATGATCCTGACCGTCGAATTAATTTCTGTGAAAAGATGGCTGAAAGAGTCAACTTGAGCAGGGATTTTTTGAAAAGTAGTTGTTTTACTGATGAATCAACATTTACGTTACATAATGAACCAAATATGCAAAATGATCGAATCTAGTCGAGAAACAACCCGAATTAAATTATAATAACACAATCTCAATAACCACAAAAAGAATGTTGGATTGTCATATTTGGACACCATATCATACCCCCCCCATATTTATAGCCAATCTAACGTGTGAATTGTATTTACAATTATTAGAAAAAGAAGTGATACCAACATTAATAATGTTTTGGGCAAATGTACAGGTAATTTTTTTCTAGCAAGATGGTTGCCAGCGCATTGTAGTAGAGCTGTACATGAAATATTAAATAATACATTCATTGAATGGATTGGTAATCGAGGTACAATACTTTGGCCTGCTATATCTCCTGATTTGGCCCCATGATTTTTTTCTATGTGGTATTTAAAAAATAACTGGTATAAAAAAAGATATAGAACAGTTGAAGAATTGAAGAAATCATTAAGGACGGAATGTCATAAAATAAACGCTTGACATCTATCTAATGACAGCATAGTTTTATACAACAGGTTGCATTATTGTCAGGAACGAAATGGTGAATTATTTTAACATCTTTTATAAGACTGTAGTAAGATTGTATTCCTAATAATAAATGTTTGCAGTTTGAAAAAAAAAAAATTTGCTATTTTAAAGTTTACTTGAAGCCTATTATATAAAAAAAGAAAAGGATTTGGTTATTTAAAAAGATATTTAATTTAGAATTTTTTTTTAAGCAATGAAAAGTTAATGGATATAAAAAAATGTACAAAACAAGTTAGTTGAGGCAAGGTTTTGAGCACGTTACATTCATCGTGAAAGTCCGATGCTTTAACACTAACCAACCTATTTCTTTATTTAAATAATTTTTTGGCTAAATACGCCTTAAAATTAGTCGAAACCGATATTTATTTACACATAAATAATTTTTCTAACAATATCTGTACGTAGCAACACCAATTTCAATCGAAGGTGAAATTAATGAACTTGAAATTAATGAAATAACAATACATTATGTGATTTCCCCAATAGTTCAAGGGGGGACAGCTATATATAGCTTCCAGTCCCACTAGGTCCATAACACTAACAAAGTGAAACGAGTGAGGACTTTTCAATATACTGTTTACACTTTTACAATGATTATTAAAGTCTAGCCTACGTCGAGAAATTTGTGGTATACAATTGTGGAGTTACGAAAACCTGTGTATCAACTGTTTTAAACAAACTTACTCTACTTGATATGACCCATTTATCTAGCAATACAATTTAACATTTCTTACTAACAATAAACTAACATAAAGGCCCAACAAACTAACTTTTGGGTATTAGAGGAACTGTTTGTATGTCATGCATTGTGTAATGGAACTGGACAAGTACCATGATGGCGCCCATTAACTTATTTTTTGTTGTCTGGGTTTCTATGAGGACCGTTTATATACGAAATGGCTTAATAAATAATTAAACTAGAACTATACTGACACCTCATTTAAAATTACAGTACTTCAGGTAATGTATGCCACGAGGCAGAAAAACCTTGTCTCTAGTATTAATCGGCTTTACACACAGTTAGTGTTAATCGCTCTTACTAATAATTTAAGTAGTAAGTCAGTACTGTGATCTCTATATTAATTAAATTAAACCCTTAAAATAATATTTGAAATAGAGGATTAGGTTTAAGGTGTTAATTCGTTCATAACCGAAGCACTAAGACAAGTTTGGTGCATCATCTGCTGCTGTAAGGTTCGCCCTAAACAGGACGCTTAAATTTCTGTTCTTGTTGCTTTAGTCCTAAAAACTTTCGGTAACTATGGCCTTATAACAAAACGAAAAGAACATAAAATAAGACTCGTAGCCCTCGAATACTCTACTATCGTCAGGGTCGGAAAAGAGTTGGTCAAGAAAGACCTGATAGGAAAGATGAAAGAGAAGGATCTAATCAAAGATCACATGAAAAATATGTAGATCCAGTTAAATCGGGGTTGCTACACTCGTACTCATTCCACTGAGAGCGAAACGCTTGGAAAGAAGCCTTCAGTTGTAAATACTCGTATGATTTGACAATTTAAAATAAAATAACATGTTATTTATTAGCCCTACTGATATCAATTTTGGGAAATGAAAATTTGTTGACAATAATACTTTTTTATTATTAAAAAAAAATGTCTAAAATAGTTTTTTCAAACTTTTTATTTGCATTTTTTATATTATTATTTTTAAAGAAATTATTTCCTCATACAATCAGTGAGATAATTCAAAAAGCTGGAAAACGTAGTGTTTCTGATTTTAAAATAAACATAAAAATGTATTTTTATAAACTAATTTTATTTTCCTTTAGTGAAAACAGTAAAATTTATAACCGTAACATGTGTGTGTCTACATTAGCGCTTGTGCGTGCGTTTTATACTTTCACGTATATCATGGGTCTTAAAAACTGGTCTTCAAATAAACCGTTCATCTGTTGCCTTTAACCCGGTGTACATTAACAAAAATTACGGCCACTTATGACCAAGATTCCTTCATTACTAGTTTTAAATTAAATAATGAAGTTAAATGCTTTCTCGGGACATTTAAAAGTCGAATACAGCGTCTGCACGTTCAAGAGTTGATTACAGTCTCGGCGAGTTCAAAAGTAGAATGCTGTCTCTACACGTTGACCACTACAATAGAAAATTATTTTGAAGAAGCGGCCGCACAGGTAGAGGAGTGGGTCAGTTGGTTGGGTAGGGAGGGGTACAGCTGTCAGTTCGCTACTTGGGATTGCTTGTCTATTTAGTATATAATATAAGGTACTACATAACTGGATAATAAACGATAGCTTCTTACAGTTAGAGCATTACACTATGGGGCATTACCAGTTGTCTTCGCTATCTGCATTCCTGTCATTTCTTCACATAATAAGGAAATTGATATATTTTTATTTCTTTATTTCTTTTTTTTTGCTGAAAGGAACAAACATATTTTTGCCGCTATTTCGTCAAACAATTTAAATCATTAAAAATTATGAATCCTTCTCTTAATTGTATGAACATTATTGATAACTCTGCTTTGTACCGAAACTTCACAAACTACAATTACAGTTCAATATCTGTAAAGGAAATCGGATTTCTATGTTATATTTATTGTTAACAGAAATATGTGTTACATGGAGGTGTGGTAGTACACACATGGCTCGTTAATTACAAATAAGGTTCAGGTAAATCCATTGCGAGTTTAAACACTCGGTAAACATGCTTGCGCATCATGTATGTAGAGCCTATAGAGTTTGAAGGGCGTGACCAAAGGCCGAGACAGGTCCACTGTGCTAACGGAGGGGTTCTGATTGCGTAGCAAGGGAAGGACCTCTCTGCGGTCACTGTAATTACGGCTTTTTGACATAGGAATAGCTGGGTAGGGTTAAGTTAGGTCAGGTAAGTCTGTCCACTGGTTTTACCCCAATTCTTCATTCCTGTCGGGATACGATTACCAACGCAAAGCAAACCGTACGGACAAAGAGAATCCAGAGCTGAAGTATTTTGTATTATTCAAAAAAACTAATTGTCTTTGTATTGTATAACGCTTATTGTATGTAACAATTTTTAAATGGTTACACTCAATGTATGAACACTCGTTGTCGTTAATTATGCAGATTTTCATTAACCGAATCTCCGTATATAGGATAATTTCCAAATATTTCGAATATTAAGAACACTATTAAGTACAACAGTGAATCTTTGAACAGTATACTTAGCTGCTTGTATGTTTTAATACATTGGGGTCTTGTAAACCCAATGTGGCTACAGCCTAAATTGCAATGTGACACAACATTAAATAAACGACCAAGAAGTAAGAGTAAATAATACCACAGTTACTGTACACTTGAACAAAACAAAACTAAAATTAGGATATAAAACAAATTAAATGCTTTATGATGGATTCCTCTTACCATTATTATTGTGATTTACCGAGCATGTTCGTCAGCCGGTCACAGTTTTGATACATTCAATAAATCGTTTTTTTGTGAAAATAACGTGGCTACAACCTAGAGAACGACGAGACACAGCATTAATCATAGACCAATTAGTAACAATAAATAATACAACAGATACTGTACACTTGAACAAAACACCTCAAAGGGAGAAATAAAAATAGCTAATGCTTTACGGTGGTATGTTCTTTGCGTTATTATTTTTTATTTACAAAACATGTGCATCAGCCGGTCACAGTTTTAATACATTAAACACGTTCTATGAACACGATTTGCTAAACCCTACGGTGCGACGTGCCCAACTGCAATCATGGAAAAAGAAGTAAGAGTAAAATAATACAACAGTTACTGTACACTTGAACAAAACAGAACTAAAATTAAAAATTAAAACAGGTTAAATTAATCGAGGACAATGATAAATAATACAACAGATACAGTACAGTTGAACAAAACAGAACTAAAATTAAGAAATAAAACAAGTTAAATGTTTTATAATGGCTTCTTCTTTCCATTGTTATTGTGATTTACTCACCGTGATCGTCAGCATAGTCACATTTTTTTAGTAAATTTTAGTTTCATATTTTCATAACTTTTTATTATTAATTTGTAAGGCAGTTTGATTTTGTTTGTTTTTCTCAAACTTATCATGTTTAGAAAAATTTTGACTTATGTTTTCTTTAGTGTTATTTCTTTTAGAAAAGCAAAAAATTGATATCATTTGTAATTGTTTGTGTGTTTATTTATAGATATTAGTATATATATGTTTATAAGGTAAGCAACTGTATATTTCTCTTCTTTCGGTTTTGATTCTTGAGTCCTTTTCGGGACACTTTTGTAAAAACTCCATTACTGGCTTCTGCCTAAGGGATTCCTATTTATTTCACCAAGTCTTTTTTTCTCTTTGTCTTTCTTTTCTTTTTAAAATATTGTCTAAAGCATTGCTTTTTGTTATCTATTTTATTATTGTAATTCAATTTGTTGTGGTGAATAAAAATACTATTTACAGTATATTATTATTATTAGTTTTGAAACTGAACAATAGACCACAACAGCTTACGGCAGTCTGGATATTAGCCAGTATGATTTGATAACGGGAGAATCTTTAACCCTACCCTTTATTCGTAGCAGATTTAAGAGGGAAACAGCATATTTGAAGGGAGGAGTAGGAAGTGAGTATTCAAATGGAATACATTTAGGCGTAAAAAATTAATAGGAGCGGGGAGGGAACAGTAGAAGTATAAACGTTACAGTAGTATAGCTACAATAGTAGTAATTTATTGTTAGTCTAGTTGTATGAAAAACCCTGTAGCAATGCTAGCTGGGTTGAGGTGTGTTAGACGCAGTTTTGGATTTCGGTCCAAAAAGGGGGAATAACTATCACCCATTAAGTACACCAATTTGGCAAATATCACCTACCGCATCCCCCAAGTTTAATGAGATTTTTTAGCATGTGTTCTTTAGTTCTAATGGAGTCTGTGAATCTAGTTCTAGTGATCTGTTCTGTTTCCGCTTTTCATTAGTCTCATTACAGTTGGCTTTAGTGCTCGGAATTTGGCGGATTTTTCTGATCAGTGTCAAATCTAGGCGGTTAATTTCTGTAATTCTTGTAATTCACAAGCTAGTGACAACAAAAGAAAGATCGCCACGTTGTGTCATGTAAGTTTAGAAAATCAACCTAATTTTGCCCATATTTGACTCGTATTTCTGTGGAAACCAAATATTATTTTCCTGATATTTAAGGCTAATTATTAGCTACATTCGATCAAAATCATAGCCATCATGGTATAGCCGGCCAAACGTAAGCTGGCACTTGGGCTTGGCGAGCCGAGGCGACGGACCCTTGGCGAGGGGAGGGTGGAGGTGCAGGTAAAATCCTTTCAGAATACATTGACCCACCCGTCATGTATGGCAAACATTTGCTATGAGTTACATTTATATGCTAATTATTTACTTATTTATTATAAATAATTTATTATAATTATTTATTTACTTATTTATATGCTGAATAGAACAGCTTACTTACGGGCCGATGGTTATGCCCAGCGTTAATTTGGCCGTCGATATTTTCAGAACGACGAATACAGGTTTTCTACCTAGGAGCCAAGTGCCAGCTTACGTTTGGCCGGCTATAGATAACAAATTTCTAATTTTCGGTCTTATAATAACGAGACGCAAATTTTAAATTATAAAATTAAAAGAGAAGTGTTTCATGATATTACACAAATTCTCCCACACATTTGATTTTATGAGAATTGGTCTACACGTTTGGGTTGTAAAATGCTACACTATCGAGAGACAGATATCATTCAAATATCTTAAAAATGAAATATCTACAAAAGCTCCACATTGAATTACTTCATTGCATAGTTTATTTTGTACTAAAATTATCTACTTTAGCCTAAGGGTCAAATTTCGGAAATCTAAAGGAGTGAAATCGTTTCGTAATAACGTCTATATAAAACTCAAATGTAAATTTTGACCATCGGATGCTTATCAGTGTCATAACCAATAAAATTTGTTTTATATACTAAAGAGTGAAACAAGTGTCTTTTGAAGCTATTGTTAATTTTATGGCTCAAAAATTTAGCTACTTAATAGGAGCTTAAGCCCATGGCTTCACAAGTTAGAAGTTTCCGTTCAATCCCTGTTGGGGCTCAAATATTTACGGAGTTAACATAAGTACACGAGGAAAATGTAGAAGTTACACTTAGTAGTGAACTTTGGTTGAGAAGGTTAGAAAAACCGCGTCGGGAAAACTACACATTATCCTACTGTAAAGCCGTCTAGCAGGCATAAGCTCTTTTTACGGGCTGTTGAGCCATTGAGTTTATAATCGGAGCTTCCGATTGGTCAGAAGGATAGGTCATTTATTTGGTGTCTGAAATCTCCACGGGAAAGGAGAGCAAAAGGTTATTTTGTTGACCACTTGTGAGGGCAAAGTAGATTGCTGTGACTAATGTAATTGGTAGCTAATAATTACATGAATATGAGGAAAAATTAATGTACTAACCACACACCCGATTTCAAAGCCATCTGTAGGTCTACCACAAATTAACGAACCGTGAAGAAACCTGCCTCGCTAGTCATGTTGGATTAACTGATTGAAAAATCATCTGGAGTGTAAACCATTGGAAATAGCATTAGGCTTGCAAAGTACAATAAAGTACGACAACACCTCCAAGACTGTCATTTCCAGCAATGTCAAGGATTAATAAATCAAATGTCACGAAATCGGTCTCATAAAATTGTGAATTGTTAATACAAAATAAAACTATAAAATATACCATAAAATCACGATACTGGTACAATAAAATCCTTATTCATCAAAACTAAATAAGTCATGTAACCATTTTAACTAATAGACATAAAGAAATTTAAAAGTCTAAAACCAAGAAAGGAGAGAGGAAAAATCTGTTATAGATGGGGAGCTAATTCTTTCATACAATTGAATTATAAACATGAAAATAACAAAATGAACATAATGTAATTAAAATGTTACATAAATTAACATAATGTATAATAAAATAAATAACGTAAATTTAATTATAATGAAGGTAACTTACAAATATAAATTTATTAAAAGCAAAAGCTCTTAAGAAGCAAAGGTTTCCAAAGTTAATCGTGTATGTTTGTGAAAATAATACAAAAGTGAAAATTGAAATAATATATAAAAGTGTAGTTTTTAAAGGTGTAGTTTAAATATCTATATATATAATAAATTTAAGGCACAATTTAAAAAAAAACCATTATTTTTCAGAATTTTAAAATATATATTTTTTAAAGAAATAGTTGTTTTCTAACATCAAAATAGTTAGCCCCGGGGTTGGATGTATAAGGTACCTAAGGGAGGCAACATTTTGATGAGAGATAGCAACTATAATTTCAATAAAAATTATATAATTAATTAAAAAATATTGAAAACTAAAATTTATAAAACCATACGTAAATAAAGTTGAAATCTAAAACCAATATTTATGTTATTATTTAATATAATTTTGATATCTGTATGCGGTCGTGCGTGAGTGAGTGCTTTAAATTATTTTCGAAATAATAATGGTGTGAAGGAAACATGCATTTTACTTTACTACTCGTATGTAAAGGTATTATAATATTCAAATTTATCTCTGTATTCAGGAAATTTATTCAATTAGTAATACGTGTAGTACAGCCAAGCTGAAATAGTAAGTAATCATACATGTTCTAAAGGTTATAAAATCGGACAAACTTCAATGAGTTGAAGTAATCTTTTCAGACCTAGATATGTATAAAGTATAAAGTCGTACATATGGTATTCACGCAGCCAATTTTACAACTGATACAAGCAAACTCTGTAAATGTAATCCCAAAACGTTGGTTTCTTCGGTCTTGTAGGTAATGTATTGGTAGATCAAATGTTTTGGCTTCAGAATACATTTTATATTGTTTAAAAAAGTTGTTACTCAGGTTTTCTGAACCTCATAATTTTCTATATCTATACATCCTTGGATGAAGCCTCCAATCCCATCTCTAATCTTTAAAAATATTTTGTTTTTACACATTTCAAAAACATTTAAGGTGGGGACTCTCTATAGCAATTTTTGTAGCATGAAAAATACATGAGTGATAAAAGTCAGTCATCAATTTGTATTCCTTTTAACCTGATAAACAACTAAAAATTGATAAAGATTATTGAAGTTTGTTTCCTAATGTTTAGGTTAAGCGGATACAATCTTATTTTACTTTGAATTTATCATTATACCACTGAACATTGTATTAGAACGGGGCAGAGTATGCAATCTCGCTACGTTTCAAGGCGAACAATAGGTAATCTCAATACAAACGAATTATTACAGCACAAATACTGATGTTTCCCATTCTCGTTACACGGGATTGGGCAAAATCTCCCCATATATTGCAATATCGCAGCCTCTAGTTAGCATAGGAAGGAGATAGACACATCAATAAAAAGCTCTTGATTGGGGGTGTCTTTAGGACAGGTTCCATATACAGGATATTCCGAAAAATTATTAAACTTATTTTCCCTCTCTTCCCCTCATTTATTCCTAAAAAGTACCTTTATTTTGATGAGTAGTAATATTTTTATTTTACTTAGATACTACATTATGAGGAATCAAATTCCACAGTCATATATCATTTTTAGTCTGTCATAACTCAGGATAACATGTTACAACTCTTTGGAAACTGTTTACAAGTTATAACTGATAATGTAACTAAATACTATTTTATTGTACAGGATGTTCCAAAATATTTTTTTTAAATACATAAAATTATTTTATTTTATTTTGTATAAAATACAAAACTAAATCGTACAATAAAGTTGGAAGTGTCATTAATTATTTTTTTAAATACAAATTACATTTCTTTTATTTTTTACAAGTTTCGAGATATTTAGCGATAACAAATTTAATTTTAAAAAGATGTCATTTTGTAACAGTTAAGAACCACAAAGTACAAACAGTTTTGCTTGTCATTAAAAAAGGAACGTTTCTGTCCTTTATGCATTGTTTGTAAAGTTGATGGTTATCGAGATATTCAGTATTAAATATTTTAAACGGCTACCATTTTGAAAATTTACAAAATAAAGTCTTCATTTTCAGTACACTTATAAAACTTAACATACAAAATGCGTATACCAAATCTGAACAAAATATATTTTCTATTTCCAAAGTTATAATGTTTTATTTTAAATATAAAAAGAATAGCGGATATCTGGAAAAGTAAGCGTTTTCGTGAAAATGTTTGTTCCTAATTTTTCCTTTATCCTGACCCACAGAATTATTTCGTAAGGTTTGGCAGCCTACTTACAGCATACTCTGTAAATAATATTCGATCACAGACCAACTTTAAGAGTTTGGAGTGAAAATAATGGGGAAAAGATGGCATTTTAAAATTGAAACTAATACACATTTGACGTACTGACGTTATTCGAGACATTTTGGTCTTGCTACAACATTAAATCATATTTAAATAAAAACACACACAGGGTGTTCACAAAATGTTATTCCAGACTTCGGGTGGTGATAAGATACATCAAAGAAATAAAATTTTTTATATAAACTAATGTTCTACAACGCTTCCTTTTCTGTATGCCCCCCATTTTGTTTTTTCTCCAATAACAAGATTTAACTCCACAACGAATAGAGATATTGATACCATATTTTGTAGAACGTTTATATCATAAATTTTATGTTTTACAAAACAATTTTTTACTTAACGACTTTAAATGTACATAGCTTGTTTTTATTTTTTTTATCGATTACTCACAAACCAGGTACTTTTTAAGAGATGGCGACCAGTACTTTATTTGGTCCTTATAGGAAACACTTGGGTAAATTTTATCAAAATCGTTAGTCGATTTTGGAAAAAAAAAAAACAAACAAACGCAATTTTGTGTTTTTACATGTGACAGTCAGTAACCCCCAAAATTTGTGTTATAAAAATACATAGAAAAAAATTAATTAATTAATTAAATTAAATTAAAGAAAAACTTCCCGATATAGGACGTAAATATGTTCATATACTAAATTTGATTAAAACCGGTGGAGTACTTTCAGTTTAGGGCACTGAACATACGACAGATGACAGTCAGACATCATTCCAAAAACCTTTTTTTTTTTTTATTTAGGAGACCTAAAACGGATATCTCAGCGAAATCGATTTTTTGACTCATCACATAACTTCCCTATACTATGTATATATGAGAGAGGAGAAAAATCGGTTTAAAATGTTTGTTTTATCATCCATTTTTATCTTGAGAGCCTGATTTTTTTAATTGAGTATCATTTATCATCAATACCAAGGTCGTCAAAGACGAAAAACATTGAAAGAATTTTTTATTCCTATTCATGTTAATGTATCCGGTATATAAAGAGTATTGAAATAACAAAATGGCCGCTGTATTGATGATAATGGCTTCACATTGTACAACTAAATTGGCTTTGTTAACGTTAGATATTACATAACCTACTTCTTTTGTATACATAACAAGAATCCAGGTTTAAAAGTAAGCGCTCACTAAGTTATAACAAGTCAAAGACATCATATTTTATAACTAATTAAATTTAAGGGAACTTAATGAAAATAAATGTGTAAAAGATAGTTATTAGCTGATCGGAGCGACTTAACATAACTGAAGAAACTAACATTTAGACAAATATGGAAATTACTCCACGCCCTTTGTGTTTGAGATGCCGTCCATCCATCGTCGTTGTCGTCTCTACGTAAGATCGATAGTGGCTACAAAAATTAAAACAGGACTATGAAATTTGGTATAGGAGACTATAGTGTGCTCATGGGTACACAAATAAAATTTTTTAAATATTAAAATAATGGGCTTGCCGATGGGCGAAAGCCGAGATTCAAAAGGAAGTGGACTTTTTGGTAAACAAAAATGTAAATTAGTGGTTGTAAGGATTATCGTAAACAGGTTAGATTAAATTAGTATGTTATAATTTACACTAAAATCAGACAATACAACAATAATAAGATTAAATAGTGGTCACAGAATCACTACGAACATGTTAGGTTAGTTAGATAATACTAAAATCGGACAATATAACAATATGTATATTGTAACCAGTTTGGGTTCCTTTTTGTTATATTTAAACAGGTAATGTGACTATTTCGGGAATCACTTATCTCCTCTTTGATGACTAATAGCAATTTTCCACCGACCCTCACTCCACGAAACGCAAAATTACCTGGATTACCCTCGTAAAACTTGGGGTAGGCTGGCCCTCACTACTACACTCACGCAGAAAACAATACTCCCCTCCCCACAATTTACAGAAAGCAAAAGTCACAAATCCTACCTCAGATGTGCAATGTGCCACTACTGTAGTGTTGAGTTTTCAAAATTTACACCAGATTATATATAAATGTTAAATTGTTTTTGTCTTATCCAGTAGGGTAGATTTTTTTTAAATCGGTTGTTACACAGAATTTCTGAACCTCGTAATTGTCTATATCACTCATTAGCTTCGCTCGTGTTATTATCTCGGCTCTAGTGAGCCTCGGAGCTGTGCACACGTAAAGGAGCCGCCACTTGCTACGCTCATCTCCTCGAAAGTAATGCGGCCTTCGTAACTTTACGAATATCACATTTTCTAGGGAAGTTAGGTTTCAAAAATACATGTTTAACTAACTTCATCATTTGTCATTATACAGATAGGGTTGGTAACATTATATGCATAATTAAAATCGGAAAATTTCTATCTAATTTAGTGTGTTATAATTTGAATAACTCGAGATATGAACAAAAAACTGTTTGAAAAAGTCGTCATTTTGATCATTTGAATTTTATATTTCTGAATTTCAATAGGGTTCCGTAAAAACATTCTATATCAAATTTCATGTTCCTCTCTTAGTTTTTGTGTCGGCTATTGTGCTTACGTACAGACGACAATGACATCAAAACAACAACGACGATAATGACGGACAGACGGCATGTCGAAAATAACTTTTTCTGTTTTCTGAGATCATGTAACACTAAAGTCAGTCAAAAAACGGAGGTTGAAATTTTGACGATTACCAAAATTACCTATACTGAGTTTGTAAAAGCATTCAAATCAGCTGCGGATTAATTAAAGGGACAGGCGGTAGACGTCTATAATAAAAGTATCGACAAATCTCTACCACGTCTCAACAAGTGCTTAGATCTCCGTGAGATTAAGTAGAAAATGCGGAAATGTTATAGTTTATATTTCCAGTTGAAATTTTGTTCATAAAGTTTTCTATTATCTGTGAAGGAACGGTTGGTACTTGGGATACAACTCTCTACGGTTCGTGTAGACTTTGAAACGATAACTACCAATTTAGGAGGTAAAAACGACCAATACATTTTAACATAAATTAACATTCAGGGACTCATTCATAGTTAGTACAGGTGTGGCAAGCCTGAGGAACTCTAGTTTGATCTACACCTTTCTTCATTTAGTCCTGGGTTAGATCCTTCTCTTTCTTCTTTCCTATCAGGTCTCTCTTAATCAAATATTGTTCTTTTCGGACACTATTAGAGTACTCAAGGGCTAGGAGTCTCTATTTTATGTTATTTTCTTCTCTTTAAAAAAAAATGTTTTTTATTTTTAAAATAGAAAAAATAACCTAAATTAAATAAAAATTGTTAGATACGACTTTGTGAGAGTTTTTCCAATGATTGTTACAATGACTTATTTTTTACATATGTGATGTTCACATTATATTCATAAAGACTAATCTAAAACATGAACGCTTTGTTTGAAGGGTTGATTTTTAACCTTCAAAATATTTCTGTACAGTATACGAATATATGTAAAAGTGTGGTCAAAGTCTATCCTGGGGCAATCATCCCCGTAATCAAGTTAGGAATGTCTTTGAGAAGTTTTAAATTGTGGAGTTTTTTTATAACAAACTTGTCTCGAATTACTTTGTTTTGAATAAAGTACCTCACCTTATATTAGTCACTTAACTTTTTTTTAACAAGAAGCGTTTGAGGACATTTACTCTATCGTCAGATAAACAAATAATCAGTTATCTGAGTGATACAGTGGATAAATCGATACAACATTTCCACAAACGACAAGTTTCTTATAAAATATAAAAAGGAATGCAAAAACCTCTTAAGGATAAAGCAAAATCAATCTTTATATCAACGGAATATGACAGCATTCTTCTTAAGGTAATCATTCAACCTTTCAAAAATTAAATACAACTCTAGCTTTTTGAACCAATAATACGAGAAAAAGTTAAAATGAGTTTTAAAGAACACTTACAAAAAAGAATATTTCGGGTAACAAATCCAATTATGCGCTCCACTTAACAACCAAAAATCACTTTTTCATGTACTTTAGCCGAAAATTTGAACCAATTAAAATTTACACCAAAGGAAAATACATGAACTTTTTTTATATTTTCAAGGCATTTTAAAAAAAATGCCTACAACAAACACTGAATGACTAACAAAATTTGATTCGAATGGCCTATACGACACAGCAATGTTCAAGAAGCTCGAAGTAAATACAAGTTTTAAGTTCGGCAACCAGACTGACACTTGCAGTTCGGCAACAACAGAGTACCCACCTACAAAATTTGAATGTGTTCCGTAAATAATTATGTTGTGTTGTAGTTTCTTTTAATGTCATTTATTTTAATGTATTGACGACCACAGATTAGTAATTCTGAGCTTATCTGATGATGATGAGATAGAAGTCCCGAAACACGTCATTTGGAAAGAAGAATAGAGATTACGTGACCAATATAAGATATGGAATTTTATTCAACTAGTGGTCCCGAGACTCTGAGTTCATACTATGTTTTGTTTAAATACTTAATATCCTAAACGCGGACACAATTTAGTCGTTTTTGTTCTATCGTTTGTTTTGACGATAATGTTTATCTATTTTGTAGAATTTGCAGCTAAACCTTTTAAATACTAACTTAAAATTTAAAATTAGAATTCCGCAAACACAACCTTTATTCTTACCCAGTATACGAAGTATAGGGTAAATTTGGTAATCGTCAAAAGTTTCAATTTCCGTTTTAAGACTGATATTCAGGTACATTAGCTTAGGAAACCCATGGAGTGATTTTTTACATGACGTCCGTCCGTCGTTGTTGGTGTCGTCAGCATGCCCCAATATAGCCCCAACAACAAAATAGGAACATGATATTTGTTTTAGAGAGATATAGTGTGCTCATCTAAAGCCTTTTTGAAGTTCAGAAAAATCGGATTAAAACAATGAAAATGGCTGCAATTTTAAACAGTTTTTGTTAATATCTTGGGCGTTATTCAACTTATAACTCACTAGCGAAGACAACCTCCGATGACAATAACGAAGTTATTGTCAAAAATGTAATCTCTAACACTGACCTTCTAAGAAAATGTGAATTCGTTTTCACACAGATTTTCTAAACCTCATAATTGTGCGTGTCATTACTTTATTGACGTCGACTAGGACCTCGAGAGCCTTGTAGATGTTTATACTACTATTTAAAAATCTCCACTCGCTTCATTCGTGTCAGTGTCACGGCATGGCAGTGCTCAAAGCTGTAGATATATCAAGCAGCCTTCACTCACTAGGGTCATGTCGATAACACGGCCCTGCAAGATCTTATATCATAATATTCATCGAATATCATATTTTCTTGGAAGGTCATATCTCGAAAATATATATTTTACAATAACTTCACTATATGTCATCGTAGAGAGGTGGGGTTTGTACCATTACATGTAAAATTTAAATCTGATATTTTTTATCTAATTTATTGAGTTATAAGTAGAATAACTGAACAAAGAATGTTTAATACCAGTTAAACTTCGATAGTAGCCACTTTCATATTTTCAACAGATTTTTGTGAATTTCAATAGGGTTCTATTAGCTGCTCTAGCACGGTATAGTTAGTTCTCTGTACAAAATTTCATGTTCCTATTTTCATTTTTGTGGCCACTATCACATACAAAAGAAAACAACTCACGGACGGTATTTCGTAAATAACTTTTTCAGTTTCCCGATGACATGAAACGTGAAACTCTAGAAATAAACATCACGTCTACCACTGAAAGTAATAAGCTTATTGCCCCCCCTCCCCCACGCCACACAATGAGTTACGTCTATAAAAGAGATGCAGCCATGCACATAATTGGTTCTGTAAACTTCTTTTGCCGAGTCTTTTTATATTTTAGTATATAAGTAGTATAGAGAAGGTTATATCAAAGGTAAAAATCACACAATACAAAACAAACTAGAGTTTTCTTGCGAATTATTATTGCAAGTGTATGTAAATAATGCACAAGCCCAATATAAAGACACGCCCAAATGGTCGAATGATTCAATTTACGGGTAATATTCATTTTATTACCCAATATACAAAATATAGGTTTAAGTTTGATAATACAAAAAGGAACATCTGTACAAATATCAACTATTATTCTCATGTTGTCTGAAAAGAGATATTCTTAGGGAAAATACAGATTTTTTTGAAATATCAAATTATAACACACAGTGGCTCAGCTATAATGAATACGTGCGTGGCAATCCCGAGAGAACCTAGCTAAATCTACACTTTTTCTAGTGTAATCTCGGGTTAGATACCTCTCATTAATCTATTAAGTATAACTTGATTATATCTTGTTATTTTTATACTCTGACGCTATTAGAATTTTCGAAGGCTAAAGATCTTTATTTGTGTTCTTTTCTTCTGTTTTTACTTACCCAGTAAAATTAATGGTAAATTTGGAAATCTTTAAAATTCCGACCACTGTTTCTTTACTGGTATGGCCTCAAGAAACCGATAAGACAAGTTTTGTAGTTGACATCTGTACGTAAGCACGATAGCGGTCACAAAAATGAAGATAATAACAATGAAATTTATTATAATAGACTATAGTATGCTCATATTATTATATAGGTTAATGGGTGCTCATATATTGTTTTACATCGTAATTTTAGTGATGTTTTGTTCAAGTGTACAGTAACTGTTGTATTATTTGCCGTTACTTCGTGTCCCTTGATTAATGTTGTGTCACAATGAACTAACTCTAGGCTGTAGCCACGTTGTTTTCACAAGAACGATTTATTGAAAGTATTAAAACTGTGACCGGCTGACGATCACGGCTAGTAAATCACAATAATAATAATGGAAAGAGGAAACCATTATAAAGCATTTAATTTGTTTTATTTCTTAATTTTAGTGGTGTTTTGTACAAGTGTACTATATTGGTCCTTAATTAATTAATGTTGAGTCACTTTGCACTTTAGGCTGTAACCACGTTTATTTATTCTGTGAATACCCATAACAAGAATATAGGTCACATGACAACTTATATAACAACTGTATTTTAAACGTACATTTAAATTTGGTTATGTAATTATTTTAAAAAAGTTCAGATATTTTTTTCCGATTTAACTCTCACGATCTGGCAACGTATTTCACAGAAGATAAAAACATTAGTCCGGGAAACTCTGAACTGAAGTACAGGTAAATCTATCTAATGGTGCACTTTTTGAAAGAAGTAAGTGATCTCGTATTTTGTCCACTTAGTATAGAAGGAACCTAGAGAATCTAAGAAGAATAGATTCTGTTAACTGAGATTAATTTTATTTGGTTATTACTGGATGCATCTACCAACTCTCCTTTAAGCACTCTGTGCTATACGATACAGGCTATTCCAATTATAATGAAACATTAAGTGTTAATTTAATTAATACCATTTTAAAATACAATCCTTACTATTAACCTAATATACGAAGTATAGTTTTGTAAACTTAATTGTTGATTGATTGAATGATTTAATTTGGAGTTTAAAGGGCTTTTTTTAACCAGCCCTGGCACCGCGACCGATGCCTTGTTGTAAAACCAAAGCCTCATCATTCTAGCTTAGCAGATTTGTTTCCCTTAATGTGTTTGAGTAATCCACTAACTTGGTCGCCCAATGATACTTCCCAGGAATTTGGAATCCCAAGACTTTTTCCCTGTTATTGGTCAGGATATCATAATTGAAAATTATGTGGTTTGCAGTCTCCTCACTCTTCCCCCACAGTCTACATACAATGATGATCTCCTATCCTGTGCAAGTGCACTTTCAAACAACAGTGCCCGTAATTTGTCTGAGTTGTCCCGTACCTAGGGTCATATTTATCCTTTCAGGACTACCTGAAGGGATGTCCTTAAGTAATGATTTACTATGGGAGTGCCCCTTAAGGATTTCCCATCTTTGCTGGTGTTTTGCATGAACTCACCTGTATATGGCCATCTTAGCCAGACACATGGATATTCCTACAGCTGACTCAGGTCCTACAAACTCTGATCCAGAGCTTCGTTTAGCTATATTATCTGCCTTATCGTTACCCTCAACTCCCTTATGTCTTGACACCAAGTGCACCGGGATAAAGCATTGAGGATCTCTCGGCAATTCCATACCAAACTAGATTTAATTGTGGTCCCTGCAACTATAACTTATTATTTGCAGCCTGACTATCTGTATATATGTGGATAAGGGTTTAATATCTCCAAGAATTAACTGCAGAGAAGAATACTGACTATTCCTTATGGAAAGCGGCAAAAAGTATAAAAACACCTGTAAGACAAATTACCTCCGATTAGAAAATCCAATAATAAATGGTAAGGAGTGACAAGAAAAAAATCTGAGATATTTGCAATATTTGAATGAAACTTAAAGTCTTTCCCTAAAAAAGTTTATGATGGAAATGTTTTACTAAATAGCACAGAAGATACATATCTATTACCTTGCCTTATTTAAAAGAACTGAATGTAGTAATGAATCTTCACAATAAAAAATGCTCCGGGATAAGATCTCATCACGTAACACGTTTTGAAAGAATTACGAAAACAGCAACTCTGAAGCTCCTGCACCTAGTTAATGCCGCTGTCATGTTACAATATGTACCAAGTCAGTGGAAAATAAAGGATATTATAATAATTCTCAAGGATGGCGAAAATCCACCCAACAAAACTCTTACTGACCTATTACGCTTTTACTAATTATCTCCAAATTGTTATAAATATTCTCTTATATATCTGCAGCCGATAATAGAAGAGAGGAAATTAATTACTAATCATCAGTTCGGATTCAAGAGTGAACAATAGACCAGGTACATAGAATAAAAATATGACAAATTTGTTCTCTAAAAAAAAGCCATTAGGATAATTAGAGGACTTTCTAAATTTCAATCATACAAAGAAAAATTTAAATTGTTTAAGATCTTCGCCCTACCTTCCATTTATATATTTGAAACAATCCTTTATTTTAAATTTGTGTAAGCACGTTCAAAATAGGGATTTGCATGATTACCATACTAGAATGGCTTACAAATATCGGGGTAAACAGCACAGGCTAAATTTATTTAGTAAGTTACCTTCGCAGGCTGGGGCGCTATTTATGAATAACCTTCCTCCAGACTTGCCAGAGATAAACGATTATTCATGTTTTAAAGGCAGACTGAGACGACTGCTGTTGTCTGGATCTTGTTACTGTGTGGAGGAGTTTGTGGGGCACTGACAGGGGTGTGTGGAGCTTCCATGTTTATATCTTTTATGTTTATGTGTGTTATTTTATTTTAATGATTGACTATTGTTCGGGGCTTTGTAATGTTGTTTGTGGTCTTGATCATATTTTATATTTTGTTGAATTGTGTATGGTTGTATTATATATTTTTTTAATGTAAAAAAACGGGGAAAAGAAGAAAAAAGTGTATTACGGATTTTGACACATGTATTATGGATTTTGTATTTATGTGTACATTCTGCTATTTGTAAATTATGGGACCTGCCTTATACAAATGTAATATTTGTCAAAAAAATTATGAATAAAATATATATATATATAACTGAAGATACATTGGAAAAGGAGAAAATATTTTCAACTGTGTTTCTTGAAGAATTTGATAAGGTGTGGCACGAGGACTTGTTACATAAACTACAAAAAGACTTCCTATGTCAATTCAACAAGATTTTAAAGTCATATCTGATTGACAGACTTTTCATGGTAAGACATATAAATGAATACTCTGAATTCAAGGACATTTCTGTAGGTGTGCCTTAGAGTGGTGTCCTTGAACTCGAACCTTTACTTGCTTTGTACAAGATAAATACTTCAAGGGAAAGAAACAAAAAGAGCTACTTCTCTCGATAATTCTGGTATTATAGCAACAGTAAACAAGGTCGAAAAAAAAAACTTTAAAAATCCATGGATTGGACAAATAAATGGAGCATTTTAGTTAAATGAGTATATCGGCTCAAGATATTTTGTTTTAAAGTAAATGCAATTCCAGTATTTTTGAACTCCCAAATAATCCCTTAAGAAAATGAAGTGAAGTATGTTGGGATTATTCTGGATGCCAGATTAAACTGGCCCGCATTGAAAAAAGAGTTCGACATTAAATAAAGAAAAATGTATCGGTTCCTCGGACGAGGGTAGGCACGCCTAACCATCTAATCTCGTACAAACAAGTAGTGAGACCAGTGTATATATTACAGTTGTAGTGCTGCACGAAAAAGTCCAATATTAGTACAACAAAACAAATTTCTCCGGGCAGTTATCAGTGCGTTGTGTTAAATACCGTACGACAATATTAGTAGAGTGTGGGCCACTTGAGCACAAAAATCGGGAGGGGGAGGGGAGGGGTGGGGGTACCCCCTCCCGATTTTTGTGCTCAAGTGGCCCACACTCTACTAATATTCACAAAGACCTTGGTTTGGATACTATCCGTGAAGTAATAAGATCTACTGCAATTATGTACACGATGAGATTACAAAATCATGTCAACGCAGAGGTGCTGAAGAAACTCAATTGCAGTGATGTTGTGAGGAGATTTTAAAGAACTTAGCCACTAGACTTAATGAAGTAATTAACTATATGTAGTTTAAGGATTCATCCAGTGGAGTAATTTTCTTCAATGTTATTTTATGTAAATGAATTCTATTAGATAAGTTTATACAACGTTTATTTACATTAACTTTATTAATTACTTTGTTTAAATTGTTACAACAAATATAAACTGTAATTTTCTTCCTATATTTTGAACTTGATTGGTTTAAGTTTTATGTATGGAATGTGTAAGAAAGTTTGTACAATATTCTTATTCAATTTATTTAAATTTCTAATTTTAAAAACTGTTACATTTCTTGAAATGAGACTTCTATTTTATTTCTTTTGTTTTACCATTTAGAACTACAAATTGTACAGTATAACGTGTGCATTGCACAAATTATTGAAGCAACGGAGTAACTAGGGCAAAGGTCAGACAATGGTTTTATGTTCCTTGTACATCTTGGTAATGTTTCCTGCAGTAAATAACATACTTAGTGTTTGATATTACACTTTATGTTCAATCTACGTTTCAGAAAAAAGTTCAAATTCACTGCACTAACTTTCCAATATAGAGGTGTATACAACTAAAGCTTAAACAAATAAATACCCGAAATTTCGTTTAATTTATTTAAGCCTTATATAAACTACGGTTTACGCAGTCGTGGTTACGTTTCACTTTGATCAATAAACAAGCTTTTCAAAAAAATAAAGTTGAGGGAAAAGTCTCCATACAAATGGTGATACTTTTTGTACAGATTTTTTTAAATTTATTTATTTTTTATCAACAACAGTTATTCATGCTATTGAACAGCTGACTGTAATGTTGTTTGTTTTAGAATTCATTCAATTAACCTACAAGTTTGATTAAAAAATTAAAATAGCAGATACATATTTGGTCCGTAATCATAAAAATTCAAATGGGAAGAGGCAAACAATACAGCGGGGAAAAACTTAAAGACAAACATTTTCCAAAAACACTTTTTTTGTGTTCAAGGATAAAAAATGTATAAATAAACTACATTTTCAACATTGTTTTTAAATTCCCCCGTATACGAAGCATATGGTAAAGTTGGTAATCGTGCGACATCCGTTTATTGATTGATCTTCACGTTTCATGGACTCAGGAAACGTAGTTTTCGACATGTTTTTTCTAGTCGTTGTAGTCTATATGTAAGCAGGATAGTGGTTACAAAAATAAAAACAAGGACATGAAACATAGTTTATTGGAATATAATGTGTTATAGAACACTGCTGAAATTCAGAAAAATCGAACTGAAAATGAAAATGGCGACTATTTAAAAGGGGGTTTTTGTTCATATCTCTTGTGTTGTTAATTAGACACACTAAATTAAATACAAAATTTTCAGATTTCAATTCTTGGTGGTACCAACTTTATTTCTCTACTATGACAAATAGACAAAGTTATTGTTAAAAAAGTAATTTTGAACCTTGATCTCGACAAGAAAATGTAATATTCGTATGATTAAGAAATCTGGCAGTTCCGAGACACTGACAGGAGCAGAGCGATTGTTGACTGTTTAATATACACATGTATAACTTCCCCTACTGGATAAGACACCTTTATCGATCAATACAATTTAACATTTCCTAAATGGCCAAAGAAACACACTTTTGGGTATAACATTTAGAAGACCTGTTTGTATTACATTGTATGATGGGGCTGTACCGCATGCACACATCAACTAGTTTTTCTTCATCACGATACAATTATTTATCTATTTATAAACGTTATAAAACAAAAAAACACAAATATAAATCCGTTTGTAATGACGTCACAAATAATTTGCATGGCAAGTACAAATCCTAGATAAATGTTCCTCAACTTTAAAGTTGAGGTATAACAGAACAAGTAGACTTAATGCTTAGAGAAGCTCGCTTTTATTGCTCATAAAGTAATTGTTAAAAGCTGTAAAGTTAACACTGTCAGTTTATGAGTCAATATCAAGTACTTTACTATGTTCTATAACTGTATTTACTTCTCAATGCATGAATTTTCTTACACAAAAATACTCTTTAGCAGTTGAAAGGCTGACATTATATAATGTAAATTTCATTTGTTATTTTTGTGTTTGCCAAAGTTTACATTAATATAAGAAAATTGACATTTGCTCTAAATGAGATATTATAGTTATAAATAAATTATATAAAAAAAAACTATTTCAAACTATTTCCATTTTGAAAATTGTCTCAATTATGTTCAAAGAAAAATTAAATTAAATTTACACACAAAATACAGACATTCTGCAAAGACACATTCTCTATAGAATCGTTTTGATTTTTTGGATTTTTTTTTTTAAAGTAATGTTTAAAAGTAATACATTTAACATATATAATTGACGGAAACAGTTTGAACTATGCGACAAAATTAATAAAACTTACTATTTATAATGTATTTTAGATCTAGCCTTTCCGTCAAGTTCCATCTTATGTATCGACTTTCTATACTGAATTATGAAAAATAATAACCCCCACCTAGTTCTACATTATCTGTTAAACATTTGTTAATTAAAGTTCAAACAAATTAATGACTGAGTTACAAATTGGGTACCTGTTTTACCTATTTGTTATCTAATTTTTAAAGTTTCGATATCGCAATAATTGAGGTTTATAACCTTCACTATGAATATTGCAGATGTGCAAAATAACGTTACATTAGCGACATGTATTACAATCTGTCAAAAGTATTTTACCATGTTTATTAACTACATAGTGTTCAAGACTTTTTGTTTCAAATGAGAAGATTAATACCACTGCGTGATGTTATGTTACCTCTACCTGTAATTCGCATATAACAATAATTTTGACGAAATAAATTGGAACAATAACCATCGTATTACGAATGAGCAATGTTTTTTTTTTCTTTTTCTTTTCCTCATTAGGTATACATTATTGTTATATTTTCAGATTTTACACAAAATTTTAGTATTCACCTATTTATTATGATTCTTAATCTAATCTATGTTCTGTTTACCAAAATTCCACGAATAGGTCAGGTTATGTTATATATTTAATTAGACACATGAAATTGTTTAGTTTAAAACCAACATAAGTTATTAAATCTTGGTTACAATTTTATTTGTACCTAGATTTTTAGTCAACTAATGCACAAAACATAAATGCATTTAAATTAGTTTAGTAAATATTGGCTGTAATTTAATTTGTTGTCAGATTTTTTCCAATCAGCTGTTGAATTAAAATAAACGCATTTATAGTAACTTTGGTAAATCTTGGTTTTAATTCAATTTGTTACTGCAATTTTACAGTCACTTGCTGTACTAAAGGAAAAACCTGTTTGTAATTAGTTTTGTATATCTTGATTTGTATAATTTAATTTGCAACACAATAGATTGTCTTTTTTTAAAAATAACAATTACAATTGGTTATACCGTGTGCTTAGTCTCTATTCACACCATCCATAAAGAAAGCAATGTCATAGTAAGGAGTGTCCCACGAAGAGGTCGCTATTTTTGAATTGATATGCCGTTTATATGGAACGCTCTACAAACTTGACACTTTACAGTTATGTTATATAGATATGTAAAAACAGTACCTTCAAATTTCATTTTTGTATGGTCACTCAGACAAAATGGCGAAGTAACAAAATAATGGTACGTTTTCACAAAAATGATTTTATTTTCATAACTATTACAAATTGTTGATTTGCAAAAATGTGTAAAATGTAATAATTAAATGTAAAGAAAAATACAAGTAATAAATTATTAATGATCCAGATTTGACCTTTATTGAAATTCATGTCCGTCACTAGCTATGCACTGAGTCATAACTGTTTCTGATATATTGCCGAGGTCTCAACAGTAATTCCTCTTCAATCAGCCTCATTAATTTATCATATGTTGCATCATAGGGTGAGAATAAACTTTTTCTTAAAAAAAAGCCTCATAGCAAAATATCGCAGTCAAGTTTGGGGATCTTGGAGTCCAGCCCATGAAATTGCTGCCACGACCTATTCAACAGTTGGGAAGATATCGATTTTAAAATGCTTGACCACATTACCATGAGGATGAGCTCCATCCTGTTGGAAAAGACGTCCCTCGTTTCCAGCTGACTAAGATGAGTTACAATGTGATCAGTTAATATTGATTCGTATCTGTCTCCAGTTATTTTCTAATGGAATATGTCATTCGATAAAACACCATCTTTGGTGACGGCAGCCCAAACAGTTATACCTTTTGATTTCACACCCTCTTCGTGTATGATATAACTAATTTATGATATAATAATTACAATTATGCCTGTTTACAGATCCTATTCGGTAAAATGCAGCTTCATCTGAGAATACAATTCCTTCACAACACTCGGCATCTTCATCATGGTTTTCAATTACCTTCGAACAAAATTCCACTCGTCCGTTTGGATCATCTTCCAACAGTCTGTAAACTAAATGGGTTTTATAAAAATTTATTTTGTTTTTCTTGGGATACCTTTGACCTGACGAATTTGGTATCTCAGTAGCGGATGAAACTTTTCTAATTGAAACAAGCCTGTTTGGAGATTTCTATAAAGTAGCACTTGCAACTTTTTATTTTCTGTGTTAGAAAATCTTTGGTATTTCTTTGAAACTGTTTCATTACCATAGTTTTCCATTTTATAATTGATTTCCTTGATGGAGGAATCACATTTAGGTACGATTTTGAAAACACCTTATCGCTTCATATTCGTTTTCAAAAGCAATAGCCCAAAAACAATATTTCACTCTTTGTTCAATTGAAAAATTCATTGTTTTGAGGTTAGATATCACACATAAACTGATTGAACACAACTACCAAATTGTTTCATTGTTGTGTGTTAACAAAACAACAGCTGATCGAGATTCAAGAGATGACAATGAACATTTTAATTGCATTGTATTGTGGGAGGAAGTGGTTTTATCCAGAAATTTTTGTTATTTTTATTCCGACTTTTGATTTGATTTACCATAAAAATTAAACTCGAGGGTACTTTTTTACATATCTTTGTAACATAACTGTAAAGTATCAAATTTGTAGAGTGTTCCATATGTTTGATATATTAATTCAAAAATAGCAACATCTTCGTTAATCAGTATGCTCGTATCGATCCAAACCTTTCAATTCGTAAGCGCTTTAAATGTGCTTAGATCATCATTACACCGTATTTTGCACAAAGACCTAAAGCTGTACTCCTATAAAAATCAATTGTTGCAAGAAATAAAGCCATTTTGAAAATATACAAAACGAAGTCTTAGATTTAGTACACTTGTAAAACGTAACATAAAACATCCATATTCTAAATCTGAATTCAATATCTTTTCATTTCCAAAGTTTAATTTTTTTAAACAATGCGGTTATCTGAAAACTAAGCGTTTCCGGAAAAAAATGTATTCATAATATTTTCTTTATCCTGACCCACAGAATCATATCCTAAAGTTAGGCCGCTATTTTCTGTACAATCTGATTATAACGCTACAACTTTAACACGAAAATTATGTGGTGGCTCAAAAAATCGTTGTGGTGTTTTCTACGGATTTATCCGTTTGGAGGTCTCCTAAGTCAAGAAACGTAGTTTTTGATTGGCGATTATCCGTCTATCGTAAGTGCAAGCCGGTATGTGAACGTTTTTCCATTATCTCGGGATCTTTTACATAACTCAAAATTTAAAAGTAGTTTAAAGTAGATTTTATCAAATAGGCTATAAAAATTATGATCGAATTTTACACACGTATCTTTTAAGAACCCAAACAAAATCTATTGGTCGCTATCACTTAAAAATTCCGATTCGTCAGTGATCGAGAAAAATCACACAAAAATCGTCAATGGAGTGTTAGAAGATACGTAATTTCTTAAAATCAAATGTGTCGATATGCTAAAATTTTAGTGAAAAGTGAAGATTAATAACTCAAACATGTATTCCTCTCATATCCCGCTCGCCTACGTATTAAAATATTCATAGAAAGACTTCGTATTTTTTCGCTTCTATGCCCCTCGTCCTTCCTTTTGAAATAGTCATAGCACCAATTTGTAATGTTTCCGCTACCAAGCTGCTCGTCCTTCTTATTAAAATAGTCATAGCACCAATTGGTAATGTTTCCGCTCCCATGCCACTCCTCCTACGTATTGATATATTCATAGCACCAATTTGTAATGTTTCCGCTACCATGCTGCTCGTCCTTCCTATTGAAATATTCATAGCACCAAATGGTAATGTTTCCGCTCTCATGCTGCTCATCCTTCCTATTGAAGTAGTCATAGCACCAATTGGTAATGTTTCCGCTACCATGCTGCTCGTCCTTCCTATTGAAATATTCATAGCACCAATTGGTAAAGTTTCCGCTCCCATGCTGCTCGTCCTTCCTATTGAAGTAGTCATAGCACCAATTGGTAATGTTTCTGCTCCCATGCTACTCGTCCTTCTTATTGAAATATTCATAGCACCAATTGGTAATGTTTCCGCTCCCATGCCACTCCTCCTACTATTGATATATTCATAGCACCATTTCGTAATGTTTCCACTCCCATATGAAACAATTCATCTCTTATGCGTTTAATCGACAATGACAAAGATCTTTGGTTTCATGTGTGTAGCTCTTTTATTTTACAATTGTATATAACTTCATTTTAAAATAATAATTAAATTATGCAAATAGTTATACATTCTTATAAAAGTATGATAATTACTTATTTCAACTGTTAACCTACATATGAGAACCCCTACTAATGTATTGTATTTTTCTTTTCACAGCTGTGCGCACTAAAGAAAGAATGGCGGCCGGTTCCGTCGTACACTGCACGTGCAAGCAGCGGTAATGTGGGTCCTACGGTAGGTTCAGGAACAGGTTCCCTTCTCTCAGGGGCTGCAAGAACTGCTCAAGAAACACTAGAACTAAGGAAAATAAAGAAAGTACAAAGTTTTTTTCGTGGCTGGTTGTGTAGAAGAAGATGGAAGCAGATAGTGGAACAGTACATTAAGAGCCCTCATGCGGAGAGTATGCGCAAACGTAACAGGTGAGTTTATATCGGTTTTAGGTTCCACTGAGTGCAGACAAATTGTAAAATAAAACTTGAAATTATATAATATTGAAATATTGTAATTTACTTTAAGTCGTTGGCATTAAAGGATTAAATATAATAAATTAAAATAAAACTAACTGTGTCAAAACATTGCACAAACTTTCTCACTAGCCCGTCCCGAAAACCAAATATTTTGTTTCTTTCTCTTTAAAGTCGAAAACCCTCTCTGTAATCATCTCCTTATAAATAAAAAGGAAGGAAACATCATAAAATAAAGACTCCTGGCTCTCGAATATGCTAATAGGGTCAGGGTTGGAAGATAACAATAGTTGGTCAAGAGAGATCAGAAAGAAAATATAAAAAGAGAGATCTAACCCTAGACTAGGCCTACATGAAAAAGTTGTAGATCCAGCTAGATTTCTCGGGATTACACATCCTCTGAGAAATCCCATACGAAGTCCCATAAGAAGAAGTTCCATACGATTATGTGGAAGCTCAATATGTGGGTTGAACGGTTGTAGTTTTGTGGGATCAAGTAGATAAGGCGTTAGTGTGTAGTATGAGTGGGGTCGGAGAATACAATACGTTCGTCATCCCGTTATTGAAGTTACCAGAAGTGGGCCTTTAGATGGCAGCACTAGAGTCTCTATTATCTGAGCTTCAACTTTTAGCTTGGAGATTGGCTACCTATTTTGTGTGTAATCTGTGGCTCACTATAAAATGAACACCCTATATAACAAGTTGATGGGTGCGATCATGGTACCGACCCTATCATACAAGCGGATCCACTAAATGTAGTATGCCCAAAAGTTGGTTTCTTGAGTCTTGTAGGAAATGTTAAATTGTATTGGTAGATCAATGACGGCTTCACTGACAGGCCTCGATATGTACATATGGGTGAAGAACACTCGACTCTCTACGCTCGTATCGGTGACTCGTCCTTGGATTTCGTAATTATTCGAATATCACATTTTCATGGGATATCAGAGTTCGAAATTACATTTTCTGAAAATAACTTTTGTCATAGTAGAGAGGCGGGGTTGTTACTCATTTTGCGGAGTTGAAATCTGTAAATTATTACTGTATCTAATTTAAGATGTTATGAGTTGCACTACACACGAAACTAAAACAGTTTAAAATAGGCGCCATTAAAATTTTTATTTTTCTTAAATTCATCAGTGTTCTATATGAGCACAGTATAGTCCCCTATACGAAATTTCGTGTTCCTATCTTAATTTTTGTGCCCGATTTTGTGCTTACGTACAGACATCAACGACGACGCACGGACGGCATTTAGAAAATTACCGTTTTTAGTTTCCTGAAACTATTAAACGTGGAGATCAATCAAAAATACAGAGGTTGAGGTTCGTATACCGTGTCTCACAATTACGCTATACGGGTGTACCTGACCACAAGGATAACTTAATGAACAATTTCTATACTCATATTTTGTAATAGCAATTGGTTTATATGACATACCCGGGTGCACACCATAATGGCGTCATTAACTAGTTGGAATATTTGATAGTCAGCTGAAATAATCTAGCTGGGTTTATTGAATGCTAATGAGCAAGTAAAGATCCAAGACGCGGTAAATTATAAAGCACATTGTACAAGAGATAATACGGTATTAGAGAAAAAGGGAGTTAATGATACTCCCGCCCCCTGCCTATACCTGTCACAGCCTGCTTTATTTCACTGAGAGACAAATTTAAATGTGCCAACTTGATTTATAGGTAGTAAAAAAAGTAATTACAAACGCTGTCTACTTTAATGATACATAATTTTTTACTCGTTTCTTTAGAAAAAAAATAAACAAGACGGAATTCCATGAATTCATGAGACTTTATTTTCTATTAGTAATTTTCACAAACGGTTCAAAAACATTGCACAAACTTTCTCACTCACCCGTCCTGAAAATAAAATAAAAACAAACAAATACTAATCGTCACTAGTGTCACTTCGGTACTTCCCCAGACGTACCGTACAATTTAATACAATCAGTTCCTCTAAGTGTATTGTCCAAACATTGTTTTTCTTTATCTTGTAGGAAATGTTAAAATGTATTGGTAGATCGCAGGATATTATCCGGTAGATTATGTTTGTTTGAAATAGTTGTTTTCTGAACCTAGTAATTGTTTATATCACGATTTTTCATCGGCTAAATACTAACGGGCCTTGTAGATGTGTATATATTTTAAAGTCTTCACTCGCAACGTTCATGTCAGTGACGCGGCCTTCGTAACCATACAACTCACACTTTCTTGCGTACTCGAGGTCAAAATAACATTTTTGACAATAGCTTCGTTATTTGTCAGCGTGAGGTGGGGTTGATACCTTTACGTGCATATTTGTATCTACTTTAATGTCTTAGTTAAATAACGCAAGATATACGAGGAAAAACAGTTTAAAATTGCCGCCATATCGACATTCGACTTTTTTGAATTGTCATAGGGTTCTATATAAGCACACTATAATCCCCTGTACCGAATTTCATGTTCCTATCTTTATTTTTGTACCTGCATCATGCTTACCTACATGCAATAACGACGACGGACGGAAGGCATGTCAAAATCATTTTGTTGGTTTCCTGAGGTTATGAAACGTTAAGCCAAAAAACGTGGTCGAATTTTTTTGTGAGTCCCCATGTGTAGAGGCAGAGTGGCTGTATTTATAGCCGAAAATTTCCTTATTCTATTACCAATTTTTCTCCCTTCATTAGTAATAGAAATTATTTTGTGATTATCCCTTTTTGTCTTTATTATTTTTATTGTGCAGTTAATTACTAATTATGGGTGCTAGTGCTGTTAACTATCTGTCCTTGAAATATTTACATTAATTTTCACCTTTGTGTTCTTTATTTTGTTAATTTTATTGTAATTATTCATTTTTGCTAGTAACGTTGTTAGTTGGTAACATAACTCCGCCCTCTGCGGCGTCTTAATTTCTTAGTTTTACTCTTTGCAGCCTGGAACTTGTTACTGAAGTAATCTTTTTTGTTTTTTTTCCTTTAAACTGTTCCTAATGCTTTCCCACGGGATTTTTCTCATTTTTGATTCAATCATTTTATTCTAATCGGCGAGAGCTTGTCCTGGAATTCTGTGTGTTGATTATCGGTCCACCCATTCTTACGTAATTCACCCTTACAAGAATTATAAGGCGATAAATGGATCCAGTTTAATCATGTTGAAACTAATAAAAAACCTAATTGTAAAAATTGAATGATTTTGAAAATTTGTATTCCAAGTTTTTTCGTAAAAGTCATATTAAAAAAAAAAAAAAAATAAAATAAAATAAATTTCCCCCTCCCACCCTTTAATATCAACTCTTTGGAAAATTGAGATCTCATCAAAGTTAGTATTTTGAAGCAATTTCCCATAGTTTTTTAAAAATTTTCCTTTTAAAAATATTTTTACCTTATTATATATACTAAACAGTAGTCTATAATTTTCAAATTTAAAATAGAAGAGTTGTCTAGGATATATACAAGTATCTTGACAATTGAGATTCGTAAAAACGAAATAGACATTTGTGGTTTTCACAAAATCGTTTCTATTGAATTTAATTAAATTTTGATAAGGGTAGAAACAGAACGTCAATGTCATTCTGAAAATTCCTATTCGGGATATTAAATTACAACACCTCATGTAAGAAAATTACAGGTCAAGAATAAATTTTAAAATACAAAACTAATCTGCAGTCCGTATGCATGTAATTTATAAAATCAATTCCGTTTACAAACAGTTTGTTGCGTTGGATTTGATTAATAATTTATCTAATTGATTGACATAGTGTTACATAATTTTGAAATATACAAGGTGATTCATAATTGTGCAGCAATAATTCAGGAAATGATTTTAGAGCTATCATATTCCGTCTGTCGGAGAAAATAAATTATATCTTTAAAATATTGAGTGAAGATTTAGTATAGACTACGCTTTATTCATGTAACCTTTTATCAGTACACCAGAAAACCAAGACATCAAAATTGTTGACATTAAAAATGATTAATGTAGACGATTTGAAAGCCATTAACATTACAAAATATGTCGACGAGATAAATTTCGTCTTCTAACGAAAAACACATTTTTTAAAAAAAATTCTGTCAAAGGATAACCTGGTTATTGACAAAAATCTAAAAACGTAATTTCTTGGTAATCTGTCTAGTAATATTAGCCTAAACTATAATTTATTGAAATTATAATCATTGTTAATAATAATATTACAATCCTTTATCCCTTATAAATATTTTAATTGTTAATGATTTTTTGTTATAATCAATATTTTAAATGTCTGCCATTTTAAAAATGTACAAAATAAAGTGTTGTTTTTCTGGAAACATGGTGAAAGGTTACATAAATAATACGTATACTAAACTTTCACTCAATATCGTATCTACTCCCAGAAATGTAATGTTATTTTTTTAACACTAAATGGCTCACAGTTGTACGACAGACAGACATCATTTCGAAATTAACTTTTTGAATCTCAGGAGAGTTAAATACGGATATATTTTCTAAAAACTACGCCACAATTTTTTGACCCATCATAAAACTTGCACCATATTACGTACAGTATATGTGAGAAAGTAGTAACCGAATATTTAGTGTCAAATATTAGTTTAGTGTGTTAATTGCAAGTTTTATTAATATAAAAATAAAACCAAACCCTTATTAATTTTCCTTTGGATGCTTCAAAAGGATTTTACAACTTTGTAAATTAATATAAACTTATTCTGAATACTTACAGAGCTGGTTTTAATGTCATTTTGTAACAAAATACAAAGTTTTTTACCTTATAGTTAGTTAGGTTCAATGTGACTTCCATTAGTCAATTTTGAAGACATCTAATTTAAGACGATTTCCTACCAAACCCCACAGCAGCATGTCAGGCTCAACTGCTGCATAGATTCTGAATTCAGTGAGAAAAGTCGGTAAGGGTTTATAACCTTTTTCCTTTATAAATCCCCAGAAGTAAAAATCGAGAGGTGTAAGATTCTGTGATCAAGGTGATCATGCAATTGGCCCACCTAGATCTATCCGTGCACCTAAAAATATATATGTTTATTTGACAAAGAAATCAATATTTTGGCGCTAGACCGCTTAAAGGACTTCTACTTTATAAAAATAACCTTCTCTATAGGCCTACAGACACTAAGTCTTGTGGTTTTAGCATGACCATTTATTTTTATATTTTATTAGGAACAAAATGCACAACTACCAAATGATGTAGTATAAGAAAAACAAATAATGCAATATGTAAAATTGAATCATTGCCCAGTGATACATTTTCAGGGATAATTACTGTCAAAAACTTTAACTCATTTAAGTAGGTCTCTGCTCCAGCTTCATCGAAGTACAACTCAATGGAATTGTTGCATTTGTGGATTATTATGATATATAGTTTTTACATGAAATATTGAATAGTGTGATTTGGTAATGTTGTGAATGAAGGAATCTTGAAATCTGTATGTGGAGTTATATTATTAATGCATAATGGCGCCTGGATGATTAAATTTAAAACGTTTGATTGAAATGCTAGAATCTTTTGTAGATTACTCTTTTGAGCAGAACCAAATAGTTGTAAGCCTTATTGGTTTGAATAAAGTTTTATAGATTGTTAATTTCTGTTGTAGTTTAACACTAGGTTTTGAACTTATGATAGAGAAGTTTTAGCTTTGCGTTTAAAGTTAGTCACTTTGTCTTCATGTAATAATCGTCTGTCAAGATATTAAAAAATTTTATTTTTTTAAATTATTATTATTCATCAATACCAATCTACAGATCGAATAATGATTTTACTAGCATAACACAAACATGAGTAGGATAATAATTATTTAAAAAATAATTTCCTTAACAATACTAAAACATTTCATAAGGTTTAGTTCTTTTAAGACGAAGCACATTGTCGGTCGCTTGAGCACTGCTCCCATATCGGTGTTCTCATGTCTGAGGAGACGCTCATTGTGTTTAACTGCGTTCTTCTTTATTTCATCCACAACATAATGGATGTGCAGGTCACAATGCAAATCTTTATTTATCACATACCATGGTGCACTCACTATTCCGCGCAACACCTTATTCTGGATGTTTTGTATTATGGTTATGTTAGATTTCTTTGTGCATCCCCACAACTGGACAACATATGTCCAGATAGGCTTCAGTATCTGCTTGTACAGTATATCAATATCTTATTTTCCACTGAAAGTTCAGCAATATATTCAAGTAACTAGTACATTTTTCTATATTTTATACTAAGCTCTTCTTTTTTTTTCTTTACATGTACTTTCCATCTGAGTCTTGCGTCTAACGTCATTCCCAGATATTTGACTTATTTATCATGTGGTATTATTTGGTTATTACTACAACAGGATAAGAAACTATTCTCTTATATGAAAAATGTAATGGTTGACTTTGTTTCGTTAAGTTTGATTCTCCAACATCTAGTCCATCTACTCACATTATTCATTGTTCTCTGCAATTTGTTTGTAACATCTTTATACTATCATCAAAAGCAAGGACAGCAGTGTCATCATGATGTGGGATATTTCGAGTATACAACAAGAATAGTATAGGTCCAAGGACACTTCCCTGCGAGACACCAGCAGTTATTCTTTTTAGTTCTGAATATTCTCTGCTATACCTGACGCGAACATATCTCTCGGCAATATATTACTTTAAGATCTCAAAATACTGTCTAGGCAAGTCTTTATAAAGCTTATACTCTAGACCCTCATGCCACACTTTATCAAATGCCTGAGATATGTTCAGGAAGACCGCTGAACATGCCATTCTTTCTTCAAAAGCATTTTCAATTTTAGTAGTAATCTGATGAATCTGTTCAATTGTTGAATGTTTACATCAGAAACCACATAGATGCGAAGGGATCAGTTTTCTTTCTTGAATGACAGGTTCTAGCCTTTTTAGAAGTAACCTTTCAAAATCTTTTGGAATAACCGGTAGCAATGATATCGGTCTGTAGAATGTAACTTCAGTTGGTGTCTTTCCAGGTTTAAAAAAGAGCAATCTTCCAATGACAAGATACATAATGTAGTTTGAAACAGGCATTTATCAAGTGTTGTAACTTAATAAGTGCAATGTCAAGGAGTTCTTTCATAATCTGCCCAGATATTAAATCGTATCCTGGTGATTTTTTTAAACTTAAATTATGTTTTATAATATTCCTAAGTTCCTTTAATCTAACAGATGAAATTTCCTTTTCATCCACCTTACTAAAAATATATGTTTGTCTGAGTCGAGTTTTGTGAAAATGGCTTAAAAACATCGGCCAAATGCTTTGAAAAAAGATCAGCCTTCTTTTTTGAGTTTTTAGCCCATCCTCCACTTGACATTTTTAATGGTGGTCATGAATTTTAGGTCTTTTAATTTTTTTAGCAGCTTTCCAAAGAGAATACTTGGTATATTTATCACCTGTCAAGTTACTGAGAAATCTACTCACTGCTTCATTTTTAAACTATTTGACTCATTTCTTTAGATTATTACTTAATCTGTAGAATATAACCTTGTCACCAGCATATTATCTTGATTGTTGCCACTTCCTTCAAGCACTCCTTTTTCTAATACTAATACTCTGATATCAGTTGGATAGTTAATGTCAAGTCTCGAATCCTTCTCTCAGAAGGGTGTGCTTTCTTCTGCTGCTTGCTGTACATCAGCAATGAATAGCTCTATTTCCTTATCAATTTGTTCCTTATTTACAAGTGGAGTTTGAATATTTATAAATACTTGAAGTTTTTCCTCTGAACTTGTCCCAGTTAGTTCTGTTGGTACACAGTTTTGGGAGATTTTCAATCTGCATTAAAAAATCACTAATTGTTAAAATTACAGGAGTATAGTCAGAAGAAAGATCATTACTACTTTCAACATATGAATGCTTGCAACGTATTCCCTTTGAAATGAAAAAGTCAATCAGATCCGACACTTTTCTTGGACCTGTTGACCAGTAGGTTGGTGATCTCGTAGAAAGGAAAACACACTTTTGGTCTTGTCCTGGCTGATACTTATTGCCCTGCCTTTTGCAGTTATTAGTCTTGATCCCCAGTGCTATGTTTCACATTAAAATCTCCACCAATTATAAAGTAACATCCCAAATTCTTAAAGAGTGTCTTATAATCGTCTTTTGTTGATGATTGTCTAGGTGGACAGTACATTGGCAACATTTTAAACAATTTTTTTTTTTTGCTTGGACGCTTATAGTTGTTACTTGCATCAACTCATTTTTTATAGTAGACTCAACATGTTGTGAAATAATTTCTTTTATCAATACCGCACACCCTCCTTTTGCTTTATTGGCTGGATGAGGATTGTGATAACAAGCAAAACCACGAATCTTAACAAATGATTCGTTTCTGAATGCCATTATATTTTCTACTTTGTCAGTTCTTTAGTGATTGCTCTATAGGTGTCACTATCTGTAATATTTACCTTCCAAACGTTATTGTTATAGGACACATATTTACATTCTTTATCTGTAACTTGCTGAATCGTATTCTTTAATTCACCAAATGTTTCTATCTTAGAGACGATTATAGGTGGTGGTGTGTGTTGTTTCCTATATATTCCTTTGCTTATTGTTTTCCTTATCAACTTCATTTACCTTTGGTCTCATATACTCATCATCCTCCTTGTATAAAACTCTGTCTGGACTGTTCATTGCCTTCCTTTTCTTTTTTCGCCTTTTATTTTTCTTCAGGATCCAATCTGTCTCCCTAGACAGTACTTCTTCATCAGTATAGTAACTAGTATTGTTTTCTTTTGAATAGGCTGTGGTTCCTTGATCTTTATCCAGCATAGTGACCTTTGTTTCTAACTCATTAATCTGTTGCTTTAAATCGTCTAGAGTTACTTCTAATGCTTTCCTTACCTTCAATTCCTCTTGCCATTCACCATAAAAGTTTTTTTTCACTTGTTTCCGTTTGCTTTGATAATGTTTTATTTTATTGTAGAACCAAAGCTTTAGATGGTGATCTCCTTAACAAAGAGCTTCTTCCAAAAGGGTTATTAGGATCTCCTGTAAGCAATAGTTGGCTCCCCCCCCCCCACAGAATCCTTGGACCCAGCCTCCATAGAGGGTGAATTTCCCAGTTCAACTAGGCTGCCACTTGAAGTAAAATATCCATTAGTTTTACCCATTGCTTCATTTAATCCGAATAATTGGAGATTGATCTTTTTTCGAGGTTTACTCCTCTAGGTTCTTCCGCCTATTCTTCCATTGGGATTTATCCTCTTCTGTCTTCAGAGCCGTTGACCAAAGTTCTTCCGTATCTTCCACCATCGAATCAATATTCTTACGCCATCATAGCCGTTGACCGATTTTCATCTTGGCTGGGACCCTTACAAAGTACTACCATCCAGGTCAGATATACCAAGGTTTTTATAGAGGTCTCATTTATTATCAGATTTATAACAAAAAAGATACGGTACTTAATTAATAACATAGATGCAGTTCTAAAAAGAAATCGAGACAGTTCTATATTGTTCAAGGGGACATCTAAAACCATCCAAAATAAACTTTTGCAAATTATTTTAGAGGTTGCAATAAACACTTGCAACCACCAAGTTTTTCAAGCACCAGCCACCACTGGAACAGTATACTTCACGAAAAAAATCTAAAATCTGCTTTTTATTGCAGATTTTTATGAAGAGATTTTTGTTTAATAGGAATGATTCTCGAAACATATGGCATAAAATTAATTTAATGTTAGGGAGTTATCAAACTAGGGTAGATAAATGTATAATTTCCTCATTTTAATCCAATAATGTACAAGATCTGTTAAATCAATTTGCATCCGTTTATTCCAATCACAACCCAAATTTGTTGAATACTGAAATTTGTTGTCTTTTCAAGAAATAACAATTATTGAACACGTTGTTTTAAATGTCTTTAAGACAAAACAAAAGTTCATGTAAAATTCAAAAAAATCTAAAACATATTTGGCCGTGACTGAGAAATTTACAGATTTTGATGGGTCAATATAAAATATTGATAATAGGCCTGCTCCTAAAACTGAGCGATCTGGTGCTTCTTTACTACTTTTCTACTTTAGCTTATAACTTATTTGTATAAAGGTTTGTAAAATAAGAGATTTCATACCTTATTACATATTTATTTCTTCTCTATGTTTAAATTTTTTTATCAAACTCATTTTTTATAAATGCACATTATTAACTAAGTTTTATTTGGATCATAGTATCAGTTTTGAATTTCTTTCTTTCTTTCGGAACTTTTACAGGTTAAAGGTTGTACATGTATTTTGTAAAAAAATGAGACATCTACAACAAAATTTAATTATATAAGGTTGCAATTTTGTATTAAACATATCTGAATACCTTACGAATTATATCTAGCTGTAATAGTTGTTTGGTTCAATACATTTTCTTGTAAATTAGTCAACAGATTTAAATGAAATTTAACATTCATATAAATAAAAGATTTATATGTATTCTGTAAAAAAATAAGGCAATTATGATAACATTTAACTAAACAGAACAGCAGTTTTATGTTATATATAAAATTTTGATTTTGATATATGGTTTTACTTGTAAATTAAAATAAATATTTCAATGAAACTTAACACACATATAAATAATGGTTAAAATATTATACATATATAAAGAAAATTCACTTAACCTATGAGTTCAGTATAACAATTACAAAAATCTCATTCCACAGCGTCTGTATCAACATTAAAATTAATATAGTAGCCTATACTAATATATGTTATACTCATATTACAAAATAATCTTATTAATTAAATGTTAGCATAAGTAAAATATTAATAACAAAAATTCTCCATCAATATATAGTCTTTAAACATATTGTAACTACAAAAAAGAAATTCAAAAATAAGTTCACTTTAAACAAGAGTAAAATTTAAAAACTGGCATCACTAACTAAAATAGCTCTTTAGGGAAGTTGTTCAAATTTTGGTAGGATTTGATGTTACGTGGCAATTGGTTAAAATACTTAGGTGCAATATATTGAAATGAGTGTTTTAACATAGATTTGTTAACCTTGAGTAATCGAAAATTCTTTGAGAGCTTCTTCTAGTGTTATAAAATAAATTATTTGTATTAGTGTTGGTACTTCTGATATAAAACATTTTTTAAACTTTATAAATAAATAAATGCTGAATGGGCAGTATTTTAAGAGAACAAAATAATTTATAAGAGCTTTCAGTTTTAGACCTAATTAACCTAATTGGATAAATTAGGATTAAGTATTATTCAAATGACATGATTGTGAGATATTCTTGGTCTTTCAATATACCAAAAGTCCCCCACCCTCATTATTGAATACCATATTGTAGCCTGGACTGAATTAAATCAAAATAAATTGGGTTCCCAGATATTCCTCAAAAAATAAAAAGTTCAGATCATGGATTTTCTTTTCTTATGTAATGTTGAAATCTATTTTTATCAATTTAAATTTTGATCTAAAACTACGCCTAAATATTTAAAATTACTACTTTTCCCTATTTTTTTTTTTTACATCCAATTTGTCATAACACAATTTGAAAAGTGTTAAACCAGATCTTCACAAAAGTCAAAACTAATAACTAAAACTAAAATTGTCATATTTTGTTTTACTAAAATTAATTTTCATTTTATTCATAGAACACCATATTCTAACCATTACCAAATCTTTACTTAGATTAGCCCATATATCAACAGGCTATGGTCAAGTCAACTCATATATAAAGAGTTGGTCAAGTGAGACTTCATAAGAAAAATGAAAGAGCGGCATCTAACCCAAAAATACGTGAAACAATATGTAGATCCAGCTAGGACCTCTCAAGATTACCAAGTCCGTATTTGCTAAAGTGAGCCTCTCTTGGTAACAACATTTCAAAACTCAAATATTCGGCATTAAAAACTGATATACGGACCCATCACATAACTTACCCTATACTACATAAAAATGTTTAATGTTTCTTAGATCGCTAGTAACAATATTGTGTAAAAGTGAAAGAGCAAACTAAATGTATTTTTAAAGTCTAATGAGCTGCTACTGATTTGCAAGTGAATAATTTCAATTCCTACTCGGATCGAGTTTCTTATACAAGTAAAGGGAGTAACAGTTCCATTTATTTATTAAAAAAATATTGTTTGGTTGCTAATACATTCAAAATTTTCTTCATTTTTACTATTTTTTGTTATTTTCAGTTTGGTATTCCGAATGGTAGAGGCAGAAGAAGAATACATGGAACAGATGGAGGTTTTAGTTTCATGTTTTCTACGTCCGTTCAAGATGGCAGCCAGTTCAAAGAAACCTCCTTGTTCGCACGAAGACGTGAACTCAATCTTCCTGAACAGTGAAACTGTACTCTTTCTTCATCAGATATTCCTCAAAGGCCTTACATCAAGGATGGAGAGTTGGCCTACATTAGTTCTGGGTAGATAAAAATGTCTAATTTAATATTATGTGTGAACAATAACCTTAGGTCCGTATTTTCATTTGGAGTTTAAACTAATATTACATGTAATTTACGACTTTGTTGTTATTGTTCAAACACTGTATTTCACTGAATTACCGGTTTCGGAGGAACAAACCACCATCTTCAGATACAAATTGCTCTAAGGAGCTTGTTTTCTTTTTAAATTGCAGTTAATATATTATTTTTTATCTTATAAATAAGATACTATGAATAAAAACACAATGGTAAAAATAAACATCTATTTACATTATTAATACTGCATTCTGGGTAGTATTAATACAACATTACATTTTAATATTAAACATGGGTTAAAATAGAATTTACATTTTCAATACCAATTTTACTTTCAACCTCAGAAACTCAGCCTAAGTTAATCTCTCAAAATCGGTAGTGTACACAAATTTACAGATTAAACTTTAAAGTTTCATAACCTAATTTTCTTTTAAATGCAGCCTTAGATTAACTTAACCTACTTTACTTTTCTTAGGGTCTCGAAATAGTGAGTACGGGCATGGCAATCCCGAAGGAACTTACTCGTATTTAGAACCTTCACTTTTATCTTTCCTATCTGGTCTCTTGTGACCAATTCTTGTTCTTTCCCGACCCTAATGCTATTAAATAATCCAGGGCAAGGATTCTATATTTATCTTCTTTTTCTTATGAGGTGATGATGACCGACATAGTTTTGGTCTTCAAATGACAAATGAAAAAATTTCTAATGAATAGGCCTGTCGGTTAACTTTCATTGCAGCTGTGCAAGTCAACTCTATACAGCCAAGGACCAGGCCTAATATTTTAATTAGTCAATAAGTAAAATACTGTGGTAATATTAAAACTGAAATATTGGTGAAAAACTGCTTTTATTGCTCCTTTTTAGTACCTTTAAGATTTAAGGTCAGTCAGTGGAGGTTAATATTAAATTTTTGGCTCCAGATAGGGGAACATTTAAATTTTAAATTCAAATTTTACTTTTCTTTGTATAATTAATATTGAAAATGCTCAACCCTAGTGGCCAAATTAATTATTGAGCTTTTTATACAGAGAATGGGAAATCCTCATAGACCTTTCTACCCAGGGCCTGTCTTTGGATTGTGCCAGCCTCCTACCAGCAGAAACCCCTCCTCTCGTATTCTTGGGCTTAAGTGTCTGAATAAAATGACATCATTGAATTAATGGCTCAGTTTTTTTACCGCCATGTTGAATTATTTATTTTAATAATACAGTTGGGTTTCTTATACTACCCTGATGTATATTTCAATGTTAGTCATCATCATCAGAAGGTTACAGCTAAACTGATCAACCTTCTGATGAATGATGATGATGATGACTGTATACATTAGGGCACAGGCTATACGAAATAATAATGGATTATTAAAACAGTCTCAGTTTTTGTTTCCTGTTTTTTTGTTTTGGGAATGTTTTATTTGTCTTATTGTGAATATTGGCACGGTACTCCTTAATTATTGAAGAATACTAGAGTCTAATGAATACAGAATCTCCTTTAGGGTAGAATAAGAAACATAACTAGTTATTAAAACAGCCTTAGTTTTCATTTTCTGTTTTTTTTTATTAGAGGATTTTTTAAATAATTTTCCTTCTTCTAGTATTCTTGTTTAGAAATAAGAGTAATTTAGTTGTCAGTGTGTTATTGGATAAAGTGGAAAACTATTATGTAAGTTCATTTCCCAACTATAGTATGCATTTCTTATGTCTTTATGTTTTTTCTTTGGTATTTTACCTTTATATTAACGTTCATATTCAAAGATTATTACTGTTTTAAAGTAATCTATAAAATATAACTAAACAAGTTTTAGTATTAACTTTGTATATATTTTTTTATTACTTCCATTTTATAATATGTATTTTCAAACTTATTAATAGTCCATGTATTAACAAAAGCTTTGCTTCGAAAATATGCATTATTATTTTTTTAAAAGGTTTATTTTTCCTTTAATAAAGACATCTTAACATTTAATAAAAATTAATTCAATTTTTCAAATTATACAATTTTCTAATTAAACTAAAAATAAATATGCTAAATCTAAATAAACTAAATCTGAACGAAAAAAAATTAACTTATACAAACAAAACCTGTACAATACTAAATATATTTTAAACTAAAGGGGGGGGGAATGGAGAGCAAAAACTAACACTATCTATAGTCTCAGACACAAAATTTAATAAACTTTAAAAGTCAAACCAAAATTTTGCTTAAATCTAAAACATAAAACTAATAAAATTATTGCTATCCTGATTTTAATACCTAAATATTTTTTATTATTATTTACAACCACACACTCGCTAATAAGACATAAAAACACACAGCTTCCCACAAAAAAAACATACATTAACAGACATTTTAATAAATGCCCACAATCCCTCCCTCACAACCTAGACACACTCTTACACAATACATTTACCCTTACACACAATATACATTCACATTATACATACATTATTTCTTTCTCTCCCCCTCCCTCCTACATCCACTTACAATATACAACTATACAAGCCTCCACTAGTCATGTCCTTTGAGGGAGTAGCCAGTAGACAGCTTGACCATGAAAAAACCAATAGGGAGGGTGCAAGTTTTGCCAACTCATTTCCCTGCTGTGACAGCGCTTGGCACAGCGATTCTACTGCAGTTATGTTCAGTTTTTAAGGTGCTCGTAAAAATCATAGATATTGCATTAAATTTTACGTCACGGTTTCAAAGAACGTAATGTAACTGACTTTTTTTTTAATTTACATCTGTAGCTGCTTTCCTACTTTGTAAACAAATCATCAGAAATTTCTCAACAAAAACAATGTTTTTTTCGACTAAATAGAAGGCACTTAACATGTTAATCGCTTAAGAGCTATAAACGCTCAAAGTTGTGCAAATACAGGATTTAAGGCGTTTTCAGAGGTCCACCATTTTCCATAGCTAAAACAGATGAGTGGAATTTAAAATTGAACCATGGATGAATTGTAATGTATTAAAATATTAAGAGTTTGAAAATGTACTTTTTTTTCGTGATAGAACTAAAAAATGGCAACACTTTTGCGAAATTTATTATTATTTTTGGGATAAAAATAATGTTGGTAATATATTTTACAAATACCAGGTCGTTAGTTGTTACTCTTTATTCCCTAAAACCGCTGTTATACAAATTTTACGATATAAAGCAAATCTTTTAAAATTATGTTGTCATTTTTCGAAGAAATAATTTGACTGACTTCCTTTTATTAAACTTATCTGACAAATTACTGGAACATACACCAGTTTGTAATTATTACTGGATTTATTAGATCTTGTAAATAAGATATTATAGCTGAAAAGATGTAATAACAATGTTTAATAATATAATTTGTCCTTAATTCACAAGGTGTAATACATTTACTATTAATAAAGAGATGGCATATGCCTAGTAGATGATCTAGACCAGCTGTCCTGGTCTCTACCTCCCACTAGTGGGCGTTCCAACTTTCATGGTGGGCGGTAGGGGTTTTAAAAACATTTTCATTAGGTTATCATAAAGTTCACTGTGACAATGTAAATTTCAGAAAATATACTATTTGTATCACCTGCGCATAAGTTTAGTTCACATTATATATGTAACTGCAAACAAAAGAGCCTCTGCCCAGAAAAGCTCGCACATCTCCTTCACACCACCCAGCTGTAACAGACAACAGAGCTGGTACTCGGCATCGCCTAAACCAATCCATGATTTTAAAAAGAGGCATGCACAGACGGCACTACATAGCGCAGGCTCTTTTGTTTTGGTCAGTATGCATACATGCCTTCAGCTTCAAACAAAATACTGTGAAATATTGTAAATCCATATCTCAAAAAAAGAAATACGCTAGTGGCTATTTGATAGAGTATCTGAAAATGGGTTTCATAAAATCTGAAAAACTGTTGTAAATAAACAACATCCAATGTGTTTATTCTGTCATAAAATATTATCCAATATTTAATACTGTGAAATCATGCTTTACAAAAAATAATATTCCTTTCAATAATATTGTTGCATACACTACCGATAGAGCACCATCAATGGTAGGTTGCTTCAATAATGAAGATTATATTATGTTACTTTTGCAAACAGAAGTTTGGTGGCTGTCAAAGGGTACATTTTTGGCTCGTTTTTTAGCTTTTTATTATAGCGTCATATGATTTTTGAAAATAATGAGACCAATCTGTGTCAACAGTTAGAAACAGTAAAGAATGATGGCTTTTATTTGGCAGATATTTTCAAGAGATTTAATTATGTGAATTTGCAACTTCAAGGAGCTAATAAAACTCTTACAGATTGCCAAAGTATTCTATCATTATTTACTGACAGACTTGAATTATTTCGTTATAATCTATTGAAGGCAGAATATTATAACTTTCCTGAATTATTATCATCTATAAAAGATGATGTAACTCCAGATGATATTGACATATTCAGTAGCCACCTCAACAAACTTTAATTGGACTTGGAAAAACGATTTGAAGATATTTTGAAATTGAAGGTGTAAGACTGAATGAAAAATCTTTTTACCATAAATATTGAAGAAGAACTTGCCAAGAAGAACTAATAGAAATTAGATATGATAAAGAAAGTGAACATAAATTTGATAGTGGTTGATATGAAAACCTATGGCAAAATAAAAAAAAAGTGGCTATCTTATACCCAAATATTTGGAAAATTAAATTCAGTTTTTTTATACCTATCCCTACCTCAAATATTGTGAAATCAGGTTTTAGTGCTGTTAATCATATTATGACCAAAGAAAGAAACCAACTGAATATTTAGGAGACCTTTGTTTGCTTCGAACCAAATTTGAGCCAGATATCCAGAATTTAGTTTTGCAACATCAGCCTCAGGGATCTCATTAATAATTTAATAAATAAAATGTAATTTCATCAGACTTACAGCTTCTATGTATGACATATATGCAAAGTATAAAGATAGATTTAATTACAGCAAGTTGTTTTATAAAGATTTATTCTCCCAAACCTAGTGAAAGTCCAACATAAAGTACTTGGTAAGTAATTATTATTATATGCTTTAACTTGCTGTAACTTTGCTTTATAAATTTTATAAAGTAAAGTTACTTCCTTACTTTATAAATCACCATTACTGTGAAACAGGTGGGCGGTTAGAAAATTTTTTACTACTAACAGAGATAAAAAATTGGCGGTAGGTATAAAAAGGTTGACTTCCCCTAATAGATTTTTTTTTTTTTTTTTTTTTTTTTTTTGGTTTCTCTCGATAACTCTGTTATTCCTCAACCTACAGAACAAATAAAAATAACAGTAGTGTTATTACACATATTACATTAGTTCTCATTTAAATTTCACGTGAATTTGACTTTGAAAAATTGTCTCTAGAAATATCTTGAGTTTGTGAATTTTTTAAACATTTAAGTAATCATTGGAGATATTGAAAATACCCTAGAATAAAAAGTCTTAAAATTATAAATGTTATCCTAAATCGCCATAAAACATAAGGAAATTTATTCGAGGTTCCTATAAGAAAATTTAAAACTGACTGTCATATTAGAAAAATGGATGGTGATATGAAAAATAGTATAATACCTTTAGTATTAACTCAAAAAATCCTAGTGAATTTACCTTTTATATATTTTTTAAAACTTTTGTACGATTGTACTTTTGTGCACCTGTTTCAATCACCCTGTATAATATCTTCTCGTACTAATTATTTGGAAAATGCATATTCTATCAGAAACAAATTTGTATGGATTGTAAAAAATTACAAATTCCTGGATTTTTTAAAAACGTTGTTGTTTTCAATATTTTTACAACTATGAAATCTATCAAGGTTGAGTTACAAGCACATACAATCCGTGGATCTGATTTATTCCCTTTGAAAGAAAATAAAGATCCTTACCCTTCGAGAATTTAATAGCATCAGGTCAGAAGAGAGCAAGGGTTGATCAAGAGATATCTGATAGAAAAGATGAAAGAGAGAGATCTAACCCAAGACTACATGAAAAAAGGTATAGATCTAATTCCCTTGGGATTCCCAAGACCATACTCACTATATATGTGAGCCCCTGATAGTTATTTCAGATTATCAGTACCACTGTGTATAGTTTGGTTTTCATTACAAGGCTGAGTAGCTACTGTAATGACATCACCAACTAGTACCATATATTTATATAGACCTGAAAATGCAATAATTTTAGGCAAAAGTTTAGAACTTTATGATATAAAAAGTTATATATTTACATACATTATCATCAAGAAAAGAACTTGGCAACCCTGTGTTAATGTCAAAATAAATGTGTTTAACGTTGTCATTTTAACTACAGATACACACTCATCACTTTCAACACAATTTTCTTATCTAAGACACTCTCTGTTATGAAACTTTTCTTCGGACATAATAAATCATTTTCATATGAAAATATTACTGGAAATATATGGTTCTAACACCATTACGCCATTAAATACATTTTTAACTTGTTTACAAACAAACCTTAACACAAACTTTAGTGTTTATTTTCTTACATTAACATAGAATATAGAGTAAGTTATGTGTTGGGTCAAAAAACCAATGTTGAGTATTTGGGGATATATCCGTTTTGAGGTCCCTTGGCTCCAAATGGTTTTTTTAAATGATGTCATCTGTTAATATGTGAAAAGTCTACAGCCCAAACATGTGACCAATCAATCAAATTTAGTATGTGGGCATAATTTTAGCATATCACAGATAATTTTGTTTGTAACTCAAAATTTGGAGTTAAAGTAAGAAAAATTACAATTTCTCAAAATAAGCCCGTAAGATTTTGATAAAACTTTTGCTTATGTGTAGACTCCAAAAACCCAAACAAAACGTATTGGTTATCGTCTCTCAAAAATGCTGGTTTGTAAGTTATCAATAAAAACAAAACAAATTGGCCATGCGACTGTTATGAAAGAATTAATTTCTCGAAATTGACTTTTTACCTATTTCTTTCAAACTTTAGTAAACTATGTAGATTAATCACCAAATTCCGTGTACTAAATTGCAAGTAAAAAAATATTATGGTTCAGGAATAATTGAAAAAAAAAAAAATTAACCATCATTATTAAAAGCTCGATTGTAATCAAATACCCATACACTGAGGAGATGTTTATGACATAAATGAAGCCAGTTTAAGGTCTAACTTAAATACATTAATATTTTTTCAAAAACAGAGTCCATGGTCTATTTTCACTTTATAAATTGACAACTACCGAAATGACATTATTGATGATGATTAGTATTGGTTTTTTTTTGTTTTTGTTTTGGGGATGGTTAAATGAACAGTTTGTCCAATGTTTTTTACACAGTTTATTATACAACAGTTCCATCACTTCAAACACCTGACACATAAATGGGGCGCAGTATTTATGAAAATTTAAATTTGTAAGAGTATGTCCCATGCTGTTTTTAGGCATGCATGGTGTTTTATTAAAAGTAGTAGTATTGAATTACTTTTCATAAATGAAAAAACTGGTAGTACATTATTATCAAATAATTTATTCTATATTCAAATTATTTTTTACTCTTTAGTTAATCATTTTTTACTTTAAAAAAAAAAACCATTAAAAAGTAGGACTGTATTTATATCTAAATTTATTAAATATATCTGATTTTAATTATACAGCATATAAATTACATAAAAGTAAATAATAATCGTTTATGCACTTACATTCATATATTAAACTATAGTTTTAGTTTTTCAAATTATGCTCGCATGCACACAGACCTAGCAAAAATGTAATGTGAGTCCCTTCACAAAGTTGTGACATTTCAGAATGCAACCTGCATAAACATATAGACTTTCCGTGGACCGTATCCCATATCAACCACAGTGAGTTAAAGAAAAGCATATAAAAAAGATACGAAAATTGAAACCCCTAAACCTTGAAGACTTTAACACGTTAAGTGCCATGGGGGGCTGATTGGTACGACAGCAAGCTCATAGTTAAAGTGGCGTGTCGGCCGATCGGTACGACATTGCCATTAATGCGAGATTTTATTTTAGAGTCTTTTACCAGTAAGTGTTGCAACCTAGCGGAAAATGAGCTGAATTAAGTTTATCAGAAAGAGAACGGATAAATTTATTTCAGTATAGGTTTCATCAATTACCACACCAAGAAAATTAGTCTGCATTTGAAATAGTTTTTTTCTGAAAACAAGGAAATTTTATTTATGAAATTTTTGAGCCAAAATTAATTTATTTGTTTTAATTGAATTTAACATCAGACCATTTACTGAAAACCATTTTTCTGTTATTATTAATATTGATGTATAAATCTACATTTTTTTTTTAAATAATCAGAGTGATATCATCAGCAAATAGTACAGCTTTTGTTTTATCAACATTATAAGACAAATCATTTACATAGGGGACCCAATAAGGGACCCAATGAGCCTTGAGGAACACATAGTGGATTTCCCAAGATGAACAATAGGATGTAAGATATTCTGTATATACTACTGTTTGTCTTCTAGCAGCTATGTAAGATTTTAACCCTTCATTTGACTTTGCTTAAGAGAATTGAATGTTCAATATAATCAAATACTTTTGAGAGATCACACATTACAGATTTAACTACGCTTGATAAATAATAAAGGGGAGGTTTAAAAAACAATTTTGGAAACCTTTACTATAACAATCAGTTGTTGTTATATATTTATTTTATATTTAAATTATTTTACTTTAATTTAATCTATTTAATTTGTTTTGAATTATGAAACATTTATGAATTTACTTTTAAACTTATTCTTTATTAGCCACACTTATTTTGCGCTAATCTATTTCTGACAATTAATTTTATTTGATTTCTATCGAAATCTTACCAAAACTAGGATGGTTGAATTAAATTAATTCCACAAACAACTTCTACTTTTTTTAACCATCTTCTGGATTTATTCTCATCTAGTTATTTATATAACAAGAATCACATTCAATTAAATATTCATATCAATCTTAAGACTACTCATTCTTTCACACTTTCATTCTTTAAAACTAATTTATGCTAATACACAATATTTAATTGTTGACAATTTTAAAATCTTAATTTAATTATTCAATTTACATAAAAAACTCTACGAATGTCTCTACAGATTTTGTCTTAATGTTCTTATTAATTTATAGCAAATCTATTACAAAACAATTTTCTTTAATTTAATTATATTATTTTCAAATTACTTTTATTTTGCCGGCTAGCTCAATTACTTTCTCTTAATTTAATTTATAAAAAAACTTTACTCTTAATCTCGGGCATGGGAACTTTTATGACTCATCAAAGTGAAATACTAGATTCTAAATGATTATTAATTATAAATTTTGGTACTTATCAACAGTTACGCCTCGTCCTCTTTTGGCACTTGTACACAAACACAATCACCCACTGCTTTTATTTATTTAATTTCTCTTTCTTCACTAACGACGCACTAAACACATGTATATCCTTATCCTGGGAGGTCGGATGCTGCAAATCCTGGTTCCTTGACGAATGGTGAAGCCCTGGTATTACTTCCGCTAAAACGCTGCTTGGTCTCTTAACTCGTTCTCAATTTAACTCTTAATTCGACGCGATGATTCTCTCCTCTTCCTTTACAACTTTAATACTCCTTGACTTTAATTATTATTACAAAAACGACAAAAACTACTAAATTTTGTGGCAACTCTGCCTTTAAGTTATTCGACGACTTTGAATTAAACCCTCAGGTTCTCAGTTTAAGACTCTTAACACCTCCTTACTCTGATTCCCAGCTGTAGGCCAAGACCTACACACTCTCACCCCCAGTTTTAGACTGTCTCTTCTTACTGTTGGATCTTGCCTCCCCCGATTTCCAAGTTCCGCGTCTTCCTCGCCTATTGGTCTATATCTAATTTTTTTTGAAACTCAGGTCTCTTCTGATTGGACATCCAAACTTTCTAAAAACGGTACTTTTTTTTACGTTCTTTGACTTCGCCCCTCGGAGATACCGTTAGGTATTTACTTTCTCATTTTTTCTTGGTTCCCTGTTTATGATATGCAGCTGCTTCTGGTAGCAAAACTCCGTTATGTTTGTGCCTTTTTTTATGTATGTCGGCGAACTTTCTTCCCTCAAAGAAAACAGAATGTTTTCTTTCCTTGTATTTGTCATGTTCTTCAAATTAGTACTGTTATCTCCCCAACTTAACTTTGCAGCTGCTATTGTCGGTATAGTTTGCTTGGTAACATGTGTTTTGTCTCAATTTACTTATTCTTACAATTATTTATTAATATTAACCTTTTTATCGATTATTATTATTTTAATATTTTATACTAGACATTAATTAATTATTTATCAATTGTTGATCCTTTGAGATCGTTATATTACTTTATTAACTATAGAAAAATGATTGTTGAAACTTCTCGAGGGTCTGGTTTTGTCCAGGAGATTTGTTCGACATGCTTCTGCCAATGCTGAGTATTTATCAAGAGTATGTTAGAAACCACCATTATAGTCTTCAAGTATTGACAGAATGTAAACAATCATCACCATTTGCTGCTCTGCTGGCCAGATTGGAGAACAAGCCAGCATGTCAGGGCAGATCTTTGGAGACATTCCTCACCTATCCAATGCATCAGGTAGGATTTACAATCTTATAATAATTTATATTACATGTACTTATATTGTAAGGAAACTATTTTAATCACACAAAAATGTTACATACTTACTTCTTGCTATGGGTATCTGGCATCATGTGATGACGATGACCCAATGTCGATAGTACACAGCCAGTACCCAGTATTGTTTATCTGTAAGGATTGTTCCTTCATCCAACCGTGACTCTTAGAGTCTCTTAGCTCAGCTCTGAGTGGTAACACAACAAAATTTGCTTCAGGGTTTCTTCCTCTTTCTCACATAGTATTGCTAAGTCTTTAATATTAAAGTAATGCAGATAGCTACCAGTGAATATATGGCCAATTATTCCCATTACTGCAAAGCTGGCTCTGGTTCTTGAAACATCTCTGTATCCGTATGGATATGTGGACTAATTCTGAAACTGGAAGAGATGAAGGCCCTTCAAACTTACCCTCTATGATTAAATCTGTACCCTCCTGATTCTGTTCTCCACTGTCCTCTTACTTACTGAAAGGGAATATTTTGGGAAGGATGTAGACTCATTCTTATGGCCTCCTTTGTTATTCGGTTGGAGTTTTCATTTGCCATGATTACATTATCATCTATCCTTTGCCTCTCAAATTCTTCAGCAGGACTTTTAATTCCACCATGCAGAAGAAGTAGTTGACTGGATCTCCTGTCATCCTTCAATGGCAAATTTTGAATCTATAAAATTTATACTATTTTGTTGTTCAGATTTTTATATGTTTTTGACATTGTAAGCTTATCACATTTATATAATTATTTGCATGATGTCTGTATGTCCACCATCTATAATATTTATGTCACTAATTAAAAAAAAATTATAACCTTTTATAGATTTTGACCTGCTCTACAATTTTTCTCTTTACATGTCTTTCAGCAGCAGCCATTTTCCAGTCATTCGGTTTCGTTATACGCAAGTCTTCTTCAACATTATCACTTCACTTCATCCATAGCCCTCACACCTTATTCACTGTTGGTCTTTGCTCATATATTTTCTTGACATCCCTTTTCTTGATGATTTCCTAACCAACATAACCTATAAAACAGAAAAATTTAACAATATCTGCCTTTCCAATCACAGATTAATTTCTTGGTTGTTTCTAATTCTATTTTGTTTAAGAGCACCACTAATTAGTCAAAAGACTCTTACTTTATCCTCTTCGACTTTTATAAAGTTCATATTTCAAAGACATAAGTCACTGCTAGTCTTACTACCCTTTTATACATTTATATCTTTAATTATCTGCTTTACATCTTAAAACATATTATAAGGTTTTTAGAAGCAAAGTAACAATTAATTTATTCAAATGATCTCTTTTCTAATAATATTATTCTTGCTTAGTATTGATCCGTGAAGCTGTTAATATTCTCAAAATTATATTGTCTTACTTCTAAAGTGTTTATGCTGCATCCTGGATGTTTTTAAGTATTTGGTTTTATTGCCAATCTCAAAAATAGGAGGTTATATTGACTCAAAATTTTTAGTTTAATATGAGCTGGATGTCTCATTAAATAATTATATTACAGACCTAATTTGTTTTAGTGTTAGGGTTAAAATAGGGATAGGGTAAATATTTATTTAACAGGTTCAATGCTGACGCGTTAAACAATCTTTTCAAAGGTGCTGTTTTTTGAAAATTAAAAACTCATTGAATTTAGTACATAACTACTATAATATAATAAAACACAGCTAGAACATTTAATTTTTAAACATATTTCACGGGAAAAAAACTTGTGCGTCATTAGCTTATACCATCCAGTTGTCTGTTGTATGCGGATGACACACATATGCATCTGTGTGATTTAGGGAGGAAATAACTTTGGAAATGGTACTAAAACTACATTTAGACTTACATTTTTGTTAGAAGCATATCCAATTTTATGACAGCACTTTTTAATACACTAAATAGTAAATTGATATTTTAAACATTATACAAAGAACACTTGTATTTACAATATATACACTTTTTATGGTTTGATGGTTCTTACATATGGAATGCCTCAAAACATTTCTCAAGACACAATGCCGCTTTGTCTTTACAAGCCTCACATAGGTAAATTGTATATTTGCATTTTCCATTGCAATAACATACAATGCATCGTCCTCTTAGTGTTTTGTTATTTCTGACAACAGGAGATTTAGTAGGAAGGTGTTCTGTTGATATAGCCCTGGGTAGTGCATTCTGTTCCTTCAAAGGTGTTATGAGTTAACGAATTATCATCAAACGGTAGTCAAATAGTGACATCTTAGGACCAACTGTATTTTGGTTGTACAAAAAAATAAGAATTCTGAAGAGGCATTTGTAATATATAAATTTTTTACATCAGCGAATTGGCTTCCTCTTACACAGATAGTAGTTAAGTAATTGATTTGTCCATCAACACCTTTTATGAATTCGATGTATTTTATCACCGGCAAAGAGTATTTTATCACTCTTGTTTATAGCTACTGACATATCATTTTCCTATTTACTTGACACATACAACACATATCTCTTGTCTCTCCATTTCCCAATTATTACTCCTTCACTGTACTGTGCAATTGATTCTCCTTTCTTGAGCTTTTTTTTCTGTGACAGCTTTTGGATTTCTTTTTCTGTCAGTCCAGAATGTGCCTGTTACATAAGTTTTTCCTATAAGAAGGCGCTTTGTCAGGTCAACACTATTATAAAAGTTGTCCATGTATTGAATGCCCTTTACCCAATCTCTCTCCCATTAAATGTAATACAACTTTTTCAATATGATCTTGACCTGATAAATCGTCAAAAGCTCTGGCATAAACACAAAATTTAATTTTTAAACCATTAGGTTCAGCTACAATGTAAAGTTTAATGCCGTATTTATGACGTTTGTTTTTTATATACTATCTAAATACAAGCCGGCCCCGCCACAGTACCATGGCTTTGTCGAGAGATAATTCTTTACCTGGGCTGTACACACATAACAATTTATTATTAAAATAATCAATAATTGGTCTTATTTTCAGCAATCTGTCAGTATTATTAGTATCATTTTTGGAAAAATGTAAGTAATGCAAGATTAGTAAAAAATCTGTCGCGAGAGAAGTATTCTCCAAAACAGGTTTTGAACAGCTTATCTTTACGCCATTAATCTTGGAATATTGGTATTTTTACATTGCCTGTGTGGAGAAGAAGTCTGATAAAAGTGGTAAATTTTTTAATAGTTAGATCTTTCCAATGACTTATTCGTGATTTCTCCTTGTTTCCCGCTGATAAAAACACTTCTTCAGCATACCGATTTGTTTCTCTAACAACAGATTCAAGCAAAACAGGGTCTACTAATAATTGAAATAATCATACTGTTTATTATTTCCAAGCAATGAAACATGCATTCCACAAGGTGCTGAGAATATATGTGTTTTCATCGAATCAGGGTTATGAACCTATACCTGAGGAGAAGGGTTATATTAAGTTGGAAAAGACAATTCCTCATCATTCTCGATTTCAATATCGGCATCACTAGATAAATCACTTTCTCTTTGTCTATAACTGTCCCTACTACTATAGAATTCAGATTCTGAGTTAGATTAGTTAAAAGTATTTGTTTCACTTATTGTTAAAAAGCTATTATCTCGAGAAAGCGTATAGCTTTCGACAGAAAAGACATGAATGCGTGTCATCCGCAGTGAATGTGTTAAAACTGTAATCTTAAGAATATATAGTTTAGATTATTAAAAACTAATTGGGTGGTGTAGGTGTCACATAGAATTATTTGATTTTTGACAAATTGACTTTATAATTTGAGTAAAAATAGGAATTGACCATAAAAATTTTTATTTTTATGTAATTTTTTATTAGACATTGGTAATATAACAAACACTAATTTATATACTTTTTCTAATAGTGTGTCTGAGGACTTTGTCAATTAGTTAGTTGTAAGAATAGTATTAATAAAAGTGACAAGATTAGTTTCAGTACATTCATAAGCACCCATGAGTATGGGCAGGGGCCAAGGCCCCCTGGCTCAGAAGAATATATGCACCAAATGTTACAGATGTGTTAGAAGTTGTTCTTGAAATATTATTTCATGAACCTTATAAGCAAATGAGTAAAATGCTGAAAGCCGGAGTTATTTTCACACCACGCTATGCTCACAGTCTATGACTATTCGATAGCCTACGATACGAATTAAAAACGTTTGATTTATTTTATTATTTAATATTTAGTATATATATGAAATTTAAAATTTGAATCTGGGCTCTACTGCAAGAGAATTTTGAGCTATGTGTCCTAAGGGTTGCTAGCTGTCAAACAGTCATGACTAAACAGTGAATGTATCACCATCTGAAACCAAACCAGTTGTGCGGGTTGCTCACTTTTGTACAAGATGCCAATAACTGTGAAGCCTTTTCATTATTTTCTGATGAAACAGCTGATATTAGTGGCAAAAAAAGCTGTCCAAAATGATGGTGATGTAAATTCAAAAGTAAAAGAAGAGTTTCTTGGTTTTGCCGAATTTCATGTGCTCAATGTCGAAGATATCACAGCAGCTATTTTTGTAATTTACCACTAATATAGGTTTAGATATGCAAAAGTTTATAGGTTTAGGATTCGATGGATGCTCGACAATGTCAGGTCACGAAAGTGGTATCCAATAAAAAAACTAGGAAAAAGTATCCTAATAAATATATTTCCACTGTGCACCCTACAGATTTAATTTGGTTATAAATTATCTAAATAATGTACAAGAAATTAGGAACTCAATTGGCATGGTTAAACAACTGATAAGATTTTTTAAAGAAAGCATTTTACACAGAAAAACTATTACTAATATTTCCTTGCTTTGTGAAAGTGGGTGGTCAGAGAAGTATAAATCTATTCGAATATTTTCAAATAACTTTATAGCTATTATAGAAGCACTATTCCCTCTCTCAACTAATCCTAAAGTAAACCAAGAAACCCAATAGCTTCCTACTCAGCTGAACAGTGCAACATCTACAGTTAAGTTTATTGTATGTTTGAGTATTATATTAAAATATGCATAATATCTTGAACCAGTTGTGAACAATTTACAAAAGTTAGATTATGATTTAGATTGCGTACATAAATATGTAACAACTGTAATAGTTAAAATGTTCCGGAAGCACAGAGATAAAGATACAGATGAATTTTCCGAGCTATTCATGGAAGTCACAGCAATTTGTGAAAAATTGGATATTGATGTAAATATATCATGACTAGCTGAAAGGCAGAAGCACCAATCAAATTCAAACATACAGAATTCTTCCCATTTCGACTATTTCAGAATTAATATTTTCATTCCTTACTTGGACTATTAACTTCTATCAATACAAATTTGGGGAAAGGAATGAAATTCCACTAAAGCATATTTTACATGCTCTTCATTTGAGAAACTAAAAGAAAGAAGTGTATATAGAGACCATGCAATCATTAGTAGTCTTATACAATATAAAAACTTGTGAGCAGAAGCCAAGATATGGTATGATATGTGGAAAAGCAAAGAATGTGGTGACAATGTAAAAATATTTGATCTTCTTCATGACACTACATTTTTTCCAGCAGTAAGAAAAATGCTCTTCTACTACCAGACAATACCTTCGACGACCTGTACAGTGGAGGTCTTTTAAGTTCACTTTGCCATGTAACAACGTGGCTGAGAAGTATAATGTCAGAGGATCGTCTTTCAAATCTCTGCCTTCTTAGTGTTCATAGAGAAAGAGTGAAAGGACTTAACTTAGAGAAGAAAGCTTTAAACAGATATTCAGAAAGTAAAAGAAACATACAATTTTCATTTTCTGAGAAATATTAGGGCAAGAATGATATGTTTAACGCTTAGTTTTATTTTTATTCAATTGAATTCTAGTAACTCTAGATTATAATTATAATGATACCTACTATTCTATAATATTTATAACAATAGCTACTATTTTTTGCAAATCTTTTTTATTTTTATTAATTTACAATGTTGCAACTGAGGACTTCTTATCTAGCAATTCTAATTACAAATAGTTCTATTTTTATGGGGGGTGCAGCCCAATGGCCAGTCCCACTAGTCATTTCCTACTGGCTGGAGAGGTCCCTTGGCTTCGTCCTCTTCAGCCTTTCAGCCTCCTTGCAGTGAAGTGGTTACTGTTGTACAACATTTCCACGATCTCCGAGTTCTTATACTGGTCCAGCCTCTGTCGGTGTTTCATGGCTAACTTCTGTAACCGGTTCAATACCCAGGTCATTATGAAGGTTATCATTCCTTATGTACCATGGTGCGTTAACAATAGTTCTCAACACTTTATTTTGAAAAGTCTGAATCATGTTGGAGTTACATGTTTTAGTACAACCCCAGAGTGGAGCACCATACGTCAATACTGGTCGAATAACTTGCTTATATAACAATAGTTTGTTATTTGTAGCTACTACTGAGTTTCTTCCTAATAACCAATACATTTCCTGAACTTGAGATTTAGCTCTTCCTTTTTTGTTTTTACATGCTCCCTCCACCGGAATTTGGTCCAGGGTCATTCCTAGATATTTGGCTGTGTTTATGCATTTTATTTGCCTTTCATTCAATAATATGGTGTTAGGTTCAAATTTCTTGTTAGTAAAGTTAATGTGGACAGATTTTATTTCATTATGCTTTATTCTCCATCTCTTGGTCCATTTACTCATACTATTGGTGGCTCTTTGAAATTTTTCAGTGGCCTCCAAGAGATTATCTCCCACCGTTAGGATCGCCGTATCATCAGCAAAGGTTGCTAATGTGGCATCGTGGCTGTCTGGAATGTCTCTGGTGTACAATAGGTACAAGAATGGACCAAGCACGCTTCCTTGTGGCACCCCAGCAATAATTATTTTGATTCTGGAGTAGGCATCTTCATATTTAACCCTAAAATGCCGATCGTGTAAATATGATTTAATGATCATGCAGTACTGCTCAGGTAGGTCCCACTTTATTTTATATTCCAGTCCCCGGTGCCATACTCTATCTAATGCTTGGGCCACATCAAAGAATATTCCTGAGCAAACGTTTTTCTTCTCTAGTGCTTCCTCTATTACTTCCACCACTCTCTGAACCTGCTCCACGGTAGAGTGATTTGCTCGAAATCCAAACTAGTGTGCAGAGATAAGCTTCCTGTCTTCTATGATTCCCTTGAGTCTCTTCAGGAGAAGCTTTTCAAATAGTTTAGAGAGTACGGGCAGTAGCGATATCGGTCTGTATGATGTTTTCTCATATAGTGGTTTACCCGGTTTGGGTAGCATGATAACTTCCGCTACTTTCCACTGCCTGGGGACGTGCTGCAGCCTGAAGGCTTCGTTGACAATGCACAACAATTTCCTCAAGGCTTTCTCTGGTAGTTCTTTGACTATCTGTCCGGTAACCAAATCATATCCCGGAACTTTTTTTGGGTTGTAATTTTGTCTTTTGGTTCTTGAAATGTTACGGGTCTTATTTCTTGTTTATCTACCTTGATTACTTTAGGCAGGTGTTCATCTGCCATTTGCCTGGGTAGGGGTTGAAAAATTTAATCCAGGTGATCAGCAAAAAGTTCTGCTTTTTCTTGAGCACTTCTAGCCCAGGTTTTAACGTCTAATTTTATTGGTGGTATATGTACTATAGGTTTTTTGATTCCCTTCATGGCACCCCACAAAGAGTAGTCAGTGTCTCGTTCTGCTGTTAAGTTTTCTAGGTAATTATTTATTGTTTGGTTTTTAACCTTTTTTATTAATGCTTTGAGCTTGTTGGCTAGACTGTTAAGTCCTGTTTTGCTTTCAAGTGAACGATTTATTTGCTATGCTTTTTTCCAAGTGCCAAATTTTCCATGCCTTCCACTTCAGATCTACTAGTTCTCTAACTTTAACTGGATAGTAAATGTCAGCCTTTCTTTTATCTTGCTTGGCCGGTGTACTTGCCCTTGCCGCTCGCTGTATGGTTTCTATAAGCAGTTTGGTTTCTTCTTCCAGTTGATATGGTGTTTTTATTGGTACCTGAATCTTTATATTCTCCTCCAACATCTGTCTGAAGTTTTCCCAGTTGGTCCTGCTGCTTGACAGTCTCACTGTGTTGTCTTTCCTGATAATTATGTCACTAATGGTCATGACTACAGGGGTATGATCTGAATACAATCCTTTGTGGTTTTCAACCTTCATATATCTGTCTCGAAGTCCTTTGGTCGCAAAGAAGTCTTATTAGATCTGGAATTTTGTTAGTATCAGACGGCCAGTATGTCGGTTTCCCGCCAGAGTGAAAGCTGCACTGACATTCTTAACCAGCTGCAAGCATCTCTTTACCTTTGGCAGTAGTAAGTCTTGATCCCCAATATGTGCTCTTGGAGTTAAAATCCCCTCCAATTATACATCTGTCCCCCAGAGATCTAAACAAAGTGATGTAATCTTCTTTCTTAATTTTGTGTCTCGGCAGGCAATAAATAGACGACACAGTGAATTGCTTACTTTTACCAAGTTCCACATTGACAGTTGCAAATTGCATAGCTTCCTCTTCGATTTAGGTGTCCTCCCAATGTTTCAGATGCTGTTTTATTAAATTGAGGACCCTCCCTTGCTCTGTTGGCCGGGTGGATGGAATGGTAGCAAAGATATCCACATATTTGAATATAGGTCTCACTCGTAAAGTGACTTTCTGATATTGCGCAGATGTCTATTTTCTCTAAATTGAGGAACACTTCAAGCTCCGGGATAAGTTGTAAAAGGCCGTTAGCATTCCAAGTGGCTATTTTAATTTTGTTATTCATATTATTGTTCCTTTTTATTCGCTTTGTTCTTTCTTGTCTCCAGGTTCTGGAGCTTTGCAAATATCTTCTTACCTGTTTTCTTCTGTTCCTCTAGTCTTTCAGTCAACACGGTTAATCTTCCCAGGATATCTTTAAGTGTTACTGTATTGCTGCTGCCCTTTACTTCTTCCGGTGTCAATTTCCTCACTGCGCTTGAATACAATTTAGGTTCTTTATCCTCATTTTCCTCCTGCAGTTGTAGTTTTTTTTTTACACAGAGTACCTATTTTGTAGTTTTTTACTTTGATATCGCATTTTCTGAAGATGCTTGGCTACCTCGCATCCACGGTAATTGGTTGGGTGCTGACCTCCACAGTTTGCACATTTAGGGGGTGTATCTCATTTCACCACGCAATTGCCCGTGTCATGTTTTCCAGCGCATTTCACTCACCTGTGTTCGTTTCTACATTATCTTTGGGTGTGGTTTTACCTTTGACATTTCTTACACTGCGGTATGAAGTCCGTTGTTTTCTGCAAGGGTTCTATTTTAACTTTCATATTGAGAATTGTTTTAATTATATATATATATATATATATATATATATATATATATATATATATATATATATATATATTATCTACCTTTTCCATATTGCTGAATGTTAGAATAAACAGCGGTAGGCTTCTCTTGATAACATTTTCATTTCCAAGTTTGTCTGTTTGCCTCTCTTACCTTCGGTTGTTGACAGAGTTCACTATATTTAACCCTTTAGACTGCTGTCTTCTATTATTTCTTCAATCACACATGTTGGGTGCAGTCCTCGAGCCATTACTTTTAACTGCCTGTCCTGTTTGCTTTCATACGTAAACCTCTCATATTTCTCTATAGTCAGTTTGTTTGCTAGCGCTCGGTAAGTGTCTGTGTCCATCACATTAATTTTCCTGACAATATTATTTAATACGACAACCTTGTATTCTTTATCTGTTATCGACTTCATCAGGGATTGCACTGTTTCGTCATTCTTTATTCCCCAAACATTGATTGGGGGTGGCGGTCTTTCTTTTATTATCTTTTCTGTTTTACTATACTGATTTGAGCCGTTTCTAGTTTTCGCTTGATACAGTTCGTGTGAAAACTCAGCTCGCTGTTTTTTATTTGGTCTTCTCTTTTTAAATAACCATTCAGTCTCTTTGGTTAGCTCATCTTCGTCTGTCCCATACTATGTAGTTCCAGCTTCGTTATTACTCTGTATTGGGTTTTCAATGTGCCCACTTTTCAGAGCCTCATTTTCTTTCTTTAACTTCATAACCTCATTGCTTAGTTCCTTGACTAGTAGTTCAACTTTCTTAAGTCTCTCCTGCAACTCTGCATTTTCCTCTTCGCAATTCCTAATAATTCCAGCTTGAGGCGGAGTTCTTGTTGTTGTAGAACGTTTTAGAAACGGATCATTTGTAGAACGGATCGTTCTGGGGCCCTCCCCAGAATCCAAGGGGCCAGCCTCCCTAATGGAGGGTGGATTCTCTAGCCTCGCAGCCAGATTACCACCTGGGGTAGTATTACTCGTTATATTGTTGTCCATTGCTTCCATTTTGTTCTGTTTGGTCCGCGGGAGGTATTTTATTTCCCTCCTACCACTCAGCGGTCGAAGCCACTGAAAGGCACTCCTCTATCCGCCACCTGTGGACGCGCTCCCTAGCAGTTTACAGCTCCGCTGAGAGTTTTGCAAATCATGATAATATTAAAATACATTCTTAAAATATAATACTACCTCTTTTTGTTATCGCTGACCACTTTCAATTTTTTTTTACTAATATTTATTTCTAAGTAAAATTGTTAAAAGCTACAAATAAATAGCCTAGAAAAATTACACTACTCTAGAAGCGAACCCTTTTGGTGCACTGTATATATTATAACAGTACAAAGAGACATGCGAAGATTTATGGGAACCTGTAACCCATCAATCAGCCGATGCCAGATAACAATAATTAGTGCATAATTTCATGGAGTCGACAAAAACCTTTCAAACCAGGCAGATGTTCAGAGACATAATATGTATAATTTGGCCCCCCCCCCCTGGAAAATTTAACATGCATGCCCATAAGAACATTGTTACTTTGTAAAGACTGAGACTAGGTTCACAGTTCTTTTATATTAGTCTAGAAGGACAGGTCAGTGACAATTTCTTTTATTAGAATTTAGGCCAAACCGCATTGAGCCACATCACACCACCATAGAGTTTTTCAAAACCACATATTTCCTTGTATACTAAATAAAATAATACTTCAAACACTTCATGTTTTTGCATACTAAAAATATACTTTAAAAAATACATATATAAATTACTAAAATTACAATGAGGATTAAAAATGAACTCAATTTGTTGTCTAAATGATCATTGCCAAGGTTTTTTTCATAACTCAAATGTGCGGTTTACTTTTTGGTTGGTTTTGCCTCTTCATTAAACAAGATTCACAATTAGCCATTGTTTCTATATCAAAATCTAGTCTTGGCCACTAAAACTAAGATTTAACTAATTTCATTTCATTTATTGTTGACAATTTTTTTTTTCCATATCACGTAAGGAGATATTTGATTTTTCTCAATAAGTTCTACAAATATACAACAACAAAATCAAATAGTGAAGATTTGAAAAATTGTGGTACAAAGAAGTATAAAAAAATTCTATGTTATATAAAATGTCACACCATATCCACCATAAATGGCTTCGAAATTATCAAAAATATATTCGAGAAAATTGAGGGACTTGTCAGAATTCCAAAAAGACCAAAATCACCAATACCGAATGTCAAAAGGCTTAACGGATACATCTTAAGGTTAATGCAACTGAGTATTTTGAAGTCAGTTCCATGTTATTGGAGCCCCAGCTGAGCACATCTAGTACCTCAGTGGTGGAAAATGATTTGGAACTCATGAAATTGGATACCAATCCCCCTGGTAATGATGAAGAGGATCCAGTGCAGTTATTATCTAATGTTATACTTATTCTTCCCCTTAAAAACTTAAGGCTGTGACGCCAACACATCCATGTTCAAATTGTTTTTGTTTTTGCTAACTGCTCTCTAAATAAAATTATCTTTTGCTTGTGATTTGGAGATTATCAATTTCATATTTCAACAAAATATTTTTCATTATGTATAATTTAAGTTATTTACACTATGTTTATAGGTTCCGAGGTACATCATTACACTTCATGAACTTCTAGCACACACACCACATGACCATGTAGAGAGGAAGAGTCTTCAGAATGCACGGCAACAACTTGAAGATCTATCTCGACAAATGCATGATGAGGTAAACATCAACTATCATAGTTTTGTTCTGATAAGTAACTAAATGTTTTAAGTTCATAAAGAATTTACGAAGCGTTATAAAAATTTTATGTAACGTCTATATTTAACAACAGAAAAAACTTTATGATAAGAAACAAATTCTTCATCTCTGAATTTGAGAAAAAGTTATACAATGTGTGTTTTGAGTAAGGACCGTTTTGAAATAAAAGAATACATTAAAAGATAAAAATAATTTATTATAACCAACAAAATCTACACAAGTTCTTTATTTTTCACCATTGACTTCCATCATTGAATTTATATCTAAGAAGAAGTCATATAGTATATGAAAATGTGAGGCTCAATTTGTGGGTTCAGGTTCAAAATGGCTAGTATGGGTGAAATCAGACCAAGAAAAATGGATTGCTGTTCTTATAAGGTACTAAAATTGGGTTGGTATATAGCAGCAGTACACCCTTTAATTTTTGAGCTTCAAACTGTACCATAGACTTTGGCAAACTATTTAGTAATATGTAAAATAAATGGCTCCACACATTTTGATATTGTTTCAACAGCTTCCTTATTTTCTTAAAAATCCGCCAAGATTTCATTGAACTAGGTGGATTCAGTTCATCATTTTAAAAGTATTTCAATCCAAGCCATTTTTGTTTTAATATAAGAATAAGTAGTAATCACTTTGTGAAAGACCAGGACTATAATGTATAGCGGCTGATAGAAAATTCCCAACCATATTTTTGTAACAATTGAATAATTATCATGCAAAAATATGATCCCACTGGATAACAAGCCATGTATTCAGTTTTGTATGGTTCATCTAAGTTTCGCAAAGTTTTACAGTACCCGACAACATGAATAGATAGTCATTCCATTTTCCATCAAATCAATGAATAAGATATCTTTCTTATCTCCAAAACTAGTGGCCATGATTTTTTTAGACAAAAAATGATTCTGAAAATTCTTTGATTTCAAAGATGATAAGTGTCTCCATTCCATTAAACTGCCATTTTGGCTTAACATTTTTGTATGAAACCCATCTCCAGTGATGTGTTCGAACAGCCAATCCCTTTACTTTGCAAAATGCTGCGAAAATGATTCAGCTGAAACCATACATTTCTATTTGTGTGCTGGATGTCATTTTTGGAACTTATCTGCCTTATTGCTATTTTGTAATAAAGTTTCTCTGTCTCATTGTTTATTAAATTTACTGGGGAGTTTTCGACTCGACGACCCTGAATGTCAACCAAGGTTTATTTTGCTAGCCTCAATGTTATTAATTACTGATTGTAAAATATTAGGAAAATGAAGACAATTCCGAAACCTTAAATCACCTATTTTCATGAGTTGTCACATTCAATTCTTCCAATAAACCATATTTTATTACTATTAGGCGACCGTTATGCTATTCATCGTGAGATTCATTTGTCCATCCCTAAATAAACGACACCATTGCCTGACGACATTGCCTATCATTCATAACATTTAGCCTATAAACCTCAACAAGTTTACTATGAATTTCAGCAAAACTGTTTTATTTTGCTAACAAGAAACATCACATCACAAAGCTCACAGTTGGTAGGATTATTTATTATAGTATCCATTTGAAATAGGTCACACACCACAATAATTGTATTTAAAATGCAGACAAAAAGGACAACTAGTTATTACTTCACAACAAAACACAGCATATACTCAATCCCACCAAAGTAAGCAGTAATTGCTAAATGGACTATGGTTTGAAAACATAATTCTTCACATGGTTCTTCCATTTCATAATGACTGTCATTAAAAATGTTTGTTGTCGTTAACATTTACTTTTAGGTCTGAACAATGAATGCTAGAGATCATTTTATACAAATGTATTTCTGTATCCAATGATACAACTCGTTATCACTTATAATGTTAAAGTAAGTTATTACTCAGATATGAAGTTTTAATGTACCATTTTTTTAAAAATACAGTAAAATAAGAAGAAAAACTCAAGAAGTCAAAATTTTACTCAAAAGCCATACATAGGGAAGCAATATGTCAATTTTATTAGTAGCAGCATTTTCATTGTCATTTTTAACCTATTGATGCCAACTTAAAGAACCATTGCATTGAGCGCATGCAGGATTGAATTCAGACTTATAGAAACATTTTGTCTACTGTTGTTCTATTTGTATTATTGATTTAGTTCCAATCTCCCCAAAAGATTGTGCTTGAATACACTTTGTATTGGTATACAAAAAAATGCATCTTCAGCTATATAATGTAAAGTATCATATTAAATATGATTTTTGAGAAAATACTACTACAAATGTCTTATCATGCAAGTCTAAACGTTCTAAAATTTTATATTTTATAAAAGTGATTGTAATATTTTGTTTTGCAACACTTACCCACAATGCCTTCAACTCTCAAGGGCTCACTTATAGTGAGTATGGGCATGGTAATCCCGAATGTCCCTAACTGGATATACATTTTTTTCTTGTAGTCTAGGGTGGGATCCCTCTCTTTCCTATCAGGTCTTTATAACTAACTCTTATTCCTTCCGTCCATGACACTATTAAAATATTCTATGGCCAGGGGTTTTTATTTTATGTTCTTTCATCCTTTTTTTATAAGGCGCTTTTTTATAAAGTGATTATGACCCTGTTTGGCGTCGAGAGAGTGGGAAAAATATATTTAAACTAATTAAAAAAATGTTCACTCTAAAATTAACTAGTCGATTAATTTTAAAATATTCAAATTAGTTCATGATAAATTATGAGCTCGGAGGACCATCCACAGAAAAGCTGTGGAACTTTAATGTTTATAAAATATGTAATACACACAATGAACAATGAAATTTAGACCAATTAATAATAATGTTATTTGTACTGAAAGATGTCACAGTTACCTTGAATAAAATGGCGAGTTTCCTCTGCACGTGTCCGATGCTGAAGAGAAGATCTGCGTTGATACCTAGCTAGGTGTGGAGTGAGCACAGAGTATACAGTACAATTAATTACTAATTGGTCTTGTAGTTAATAATAAAAGAAAAACACAAAATAAGTTCACTTTCGCGAAATAACACGCACACTGAGTTCGCACACGCGTAAGAGTCTAGAGTAGAGTTCATAACTAGTTACAAACTAAAGAGTCTTTTGAGCGAACGCTAGTTATGGTTAATTAGCGCATATTTCAAATAAAGTTGAAATACGAGAGAGAGAAGAGATCATAGTTCATAAAACATTTTGAACTAGATTCGTAACCGGCGTCACCACACACGTCGAATTACGCACACATCGGAGTATATGTGTTCCTTTTGAGTTGAAAAACCAGACTACCCTTAGCGCTTGTAAAGCGTCGCGTTGGCTCAATAATTAGCCCCTTCGTTCTCGATGTGAGAACCAATAGGAGATCGGTTTACAGCGACTCACCAATGGTGAAATATTTTAGAGGGACTTTGAGGAATGATGTATTGTGGGCTGACGTCATTGACTTTGCAACAATTTCCCATCGCATGGTTTTCACACGGGAAGTATCGCGATCATATTGAAGGGGCACGAAGAAAATCAATAAATTATCGATTCTGCACTTAACATAACGGCGCCCTTGAACCGGTGTGTTCAACAAAATTAACATTGATTTTTCCTTCCTTGAGAAGTTCCCAGTGAAGCGAGGAGAATGGCATCCGAAGATACGTTGATGCGAAGAGAAGCGTTGAGGTGTGATGCGATGTAGAGAGTTGCGAGAAGGGTTGAGAAGAGTTGCGAAGACTTAAGATGAGAGGAACTGGAGTTGTAAGTTCCAGTCCTTGAGAGGTCGGTCTGACATTTTCCAAGGCGAAGGAGAGAAAGAGCGAGAGCGTAGAAGTGGTAATGGTGAGTGAACCAACGAGAGCGAAAGAGAGAGAGATGACATGAGAGACAAGGCGCATGAGAGCGAGCGAAGATTTAATATCTACCGAAGTCTGCTGACGTAGCAAGAGAGTATGACTAGTCAGCGTACCATAGCAGAGAGGTTGAGAGAGAGAGAGAGAGATGTTGTCATCTTGTTACCACTTCTATTACAAAAATGTGAGGTCTCCAGAGAGCAAGTAGAATCTATTGGGAAAATGTCAACCGAATCGAGAAATTAGTGTTGTTGTGAAGAGTCCTCCGTCGGCAGCTTGAAAATTTTCACTGCTGGTCGACGTAGAATCCCTGATGAGGTGCGTACCGAAACCACTCTGGTGATGCCATCCTTTCCAGGGTGAACTTCGACGATCCTTCCCATCGGCCAAGAGAGAGGGCGAGTGTTGTGGTCGTGGATTAAGACGAAGTCTCCCACCTGCAGGTCTGCTGAAGGTGAAGTCCACTTGAGGCGCTGCTGAAGCGTGTGAAGGTATTCGATATTCCAGCGTTTCCACAGCCTTTGGGTAAAGGATTGTACCAGCTGCCAGTGTTTGAGTCGGTTAGATGGAATCAGAGAGGACTCTTGTTCCGGAAGGGCAACAAGAGGTTTACCAGTAAGGAAGTGACCTGGGGTCAGAACTTGGAGGTCTGCCGGATCACTAGAGAGCGGAGTGAGAGGTCGAGAATTGAGAATAGCTTCTACATTGGTGGTGAGAGTTACAAAGTCCATGAGATATAATGTTTGTTTCCCGATAACGCGGGTGAGATGGTGTTTCGCACTCTTGACCGCGCTTTCCCAAAGGCCTCCTTGATGAGGTGCGGCGGGAGGCAAAAAATGAAATTTAATATTCCGCGTGGCGGTGAAATTAGTAACATTCTCCTGAAAATCCGGCAGTTTCTGGTAAGCAAGAGACAGTTTATCGAGCTTAGCTGCGGCGCCCATGAAGTTCGTACCGCAATCGCAGTAGAGATCAGAGCAGAGACCTCTTCTGTTGATGAAGCGAGTGAGTGCATCCAGGAAAGCTTCGGTGGTTAAATCCATTGCGACTTCCAAGTGAACTGCTTTGGTGGAAAAACAAACGAAGATATTAAGATATACCTTGACGATCTTGGCGTGACGCAGAGTGTGTATCTTAACCAGAAAAGGTCCAGCGAAGTCGGTTCCGGTGTGAAGGAACGGCTTGGCAGGAGTTAACCTTGATGCTGGAAGGTCTCCCATCAAAGGCGAGCTGTTGCGTGGTCGAGCTCTGAAGCAGGTGATACATCTGTAGACACTTGAGCGAATGGTACTTCTTGCGGCGAAGATCCAGAATTTCCGGGACAGCAGGGCGTGTAGAAGTTGCGGTCCGGCATGTAAATAGATCACGTGATAATGAGTAATCAGAAGGTTTGTTACGTGATGGTTTTTCGGCATCAGCACGGGGTGTCTTGAGTTAAATTTTATAGGAGCGTGTTTTAGTCGTCCACCTACTCGTAGAATTGAAGTTTCGTCGAGAAAGGGTTGAAGTCTTGCGAATTTCGTCGAACATGGTTGCTTGGATTTTAGTTTTGCAATCTCTTCCGCGAATTGTTCTCGTTGCACGAGTTCCACGATTTTTAATTCAGAACGTTGCAGCTCAAAACTAGTGAGAGGGCCAACAACTTTACTAGAGCCTTTACAGTTGTTGATGAATCGCAGCACGTGAGCCAAAGTGCGATGCAACTTGTTCCATGTGGAGAACTTGGTGAGAAGATCCCAAGCCACGACAGTAGAAAGCCCCACCAGGAACGGTTGAGCACGGGTTTCTGGCAAAATGTCCAGCACCGGAGTAAAGGTAACTGGCCATTGGGAAACCGGAAGTTGTAACCAGGGCGGACCGGACCACCACAAAGGGTGATCTAGAAGCGCGGTGGGAGTAGTGTTCCTGGTGGCGCAGTCGGCAGGGTTGTACTTCGTGGCGACGTGATGCCATAGTTCTGGAGATATCCATTCTTGGATCTGGCTCACACGATTCGAGACATAGACTTTCAGTTTGTAGGGAGGCGTTCTTATCCACGCTAGAGTAACGGTGGAGTCCAACCAGCACCGCACCATACTGATGTCGGCGACAGGCTTAACTAAGCTTAAAACATGAGTGGTTAATTTTGCAAGTAAATGAGCACCGCATAATTCAAGTCGCGGTAGTGATATGCGCTTGAGAGGAGCTACCTTCGATTTTGCGGTTAGTAAGTGGACCTTAACTTTGTTGTCTGGGTCGACGAGACGAAGGTAAACAACAGCCGAGTAACCTTGTTCACTGGCGTCGCAGAAGCCGTGGATCTGAACGTCGGTTGCGTTGTCTATGTTGAGGCAGCGGGGAATCGTTAGGTTTTGTAAGTTTGGCAAATCTTCAATGAATTTTTGCCATTCTTGAGTTACTTTTGGCGGGAGCGATTCGTCCCAAGAGACACCTAAAGTCCAAAGAATTTGGAGTAGGCATTTAGCGAAGAATATGACCGGAGTTAGCCAGCCGCACGGGTCATAAATGCGAGCGATTATTGAGAGCAATGAGCGTTTATTATAAGAATGATCTGGTACTTCAATCTGGTAAGAAAATACATCCGTGACAGGCAACCATTTAATGCCTAAGATGCTTAACAAAGGTTGGTCAAGTGGTTGAAAGAATATTGGATTTTCCTGAAATTCTTCCGGAATATTTTTTAATAATTCCGGTGCATTAGAGGACCATTTCCGGAGTTCGAATTGGCCTTTGTTTAACAACTTTATGAGTTCTTGTTGCAACGAGAGTGCAGAGCGTACATCACTGGAGCCGGTCACAATATCGTCCACGTAGATATTGTTGGTAATTACCTGGGCGGCGTTAGGAAACGCGTGTCCTTCATCCGTAGCTGGTTGTTGGAGCGTGCGTATAGCCATAAACGGAGAGGGTTTTAGACCATAAGTGACGGTCATCAGCTTATACATTGCGAGAGGTTGAGACGGGTTTGAGCGCCAAAGGATTAGTTGAAAGGGTTGATCTTCTTCCGAAACCTTGATCTGTCGATACATTTGCCTGATGTCACACGAGAAAACAATATTGGGTTTACGAAAATGAAAGAGTACATCACAAATGTTGTTCTGTAATTTAGGCCCGCAGTGTAGGACATCATTGAGCGAAAGGGTTGAAGAAGTTTTAGCACTCGCGTCGAAAACTACACGAATTTTGGAAGCAGCACTGCTTTCTTTAAAAACTGCGTGATGCGGTAGAAAATAATGAGGTTTATTTAGTACTGTAGAGTCCGTTAATGTCATGTGACCTGAGGAAATATAATCGTCCATGAACTGAGAGTAAGCGGTTTTTAGTTCTTGGTTAGCGGTTAACTTGTTTTCTAAATGTTTAAAGCGAGTTTGAGCCATCTCGAGAGATTTTCCAAGTTTGAAACTTTCCAGTTGAAACGGAAGTCGCGTGACGTACCGTCCGTCGGACTGACGTGAAAATGTGTTTTTGAAGTGAGATTCGCATTCCATATCTGATGAGGTTAATTTAGAAACGAGCGGCGGTTCTTCCACGGTCCAAAACTGTTGTAAGATCTGAGTTAGATCGACGTCTTGAGTAGTAAGGAGCGTAACTGGAGGTTTAGCGGATTTGTTTACGTTAATTGGCCCGATGATAACATAACCAAAGACGGTTTCAATCGCCGTGGGTAAGTTGTCTGCTAGATCTAATTTGCGGCCAGTGATTATTTTTCCGTACAAATCAGCGCCGATCAACGCATCGATTTTATGAGGATTTGTAAAGTCCGGATCCGCCAATTTTAAAAACTTGGTTTGCCGGTCCAATTGCGCAGAATATGGTAACCTGGGTAAGTTAGAAGTGATGGTATCCATTACCAACACTGAGTGATTGGAAGAGACCAGTTCCTCGTTTAATGTTGACAAACTAATAGTGGTTAACCCTTTTATTGGGGTTGAAATGTTCGAGATTCCCCCAACCAAGATATCCACCGGGTTTAATTTAACAGACAATTCTTTTGCACACTTGGATGTAATAATGGTCGACTGACTTCCGGGGTCCAATAGAGCGGTGTAAATTTTGCATTTATATTGTTTAGACACGATTCTAACTTTTAAAGTGCCCAATAGGACGGAAGTGTTGTCAAACCCCTTATTAGTTGCATTGTGAGTGGAGATGGAACATCTAGGTGAGACAAGAGACTGTTTATTGTTATTGTCTGGCTGGGCAGACGGGATTTCCTGTTTCCGAGTTGAGGTTGGTCGTTGTCATGTAGGCTTGACCTGTGGAGAGCGAGAATTTTGTGAAAAATGTAGAAGCGTATGGTGTTCTAAACCACACGTTTGACATTTCCTTTGAGAGTTACAATTGTTTAACGTATGACCTGTCCCTAAACAATTGACACAATAACCCTTTGACTTAACAAATTTAAAACGTTCGTTTACACTGAGGCCTTGAAAATCTTTACACTGATAAATAGAGTGAGATTGAGTTTTACAATAAGCACACGAACTTGTGAACATAGTATTAGCATGAAACGTATGTTTATGTTTATAGTCAGGCTTTGGAGAAGTGTTTGATTTCAAAACAAGATGAGGTTTACCGGGTAGCGGTTTGCTTGTCGCGTTCTGAGCTGCATTCTCGAACTTCATGCATTCATCCATGAGAAAGGTAATGAGCGAGGTAACCATTGGCATTAACTCTTTGATGTCACGTTTATCTTCGAATCTCTTTGATAATTCGTTATCCAATTTGCGAAAGAGAATGGTGAAAAGGGTTAATTCTTGTGACACATCGTAATTTAGAGCACGTAGGGCCTGTGAGTTTTCGTTAAACGTGTCAATGAATTGTCTTAACCCTTTGACGGAACTAATAGATACCGCCGGGAGGTCAATCAATTTTGAGATATGTAAATTGATTAATCTACGAGGATTCTGATAACGTTGTTGCAAGTTTTGCCACGCGATATTGTAATTAATTGATGAGAGAGGTAACCCTTTGAGCAGGTTGAACGCTTCACCGTGTAAACACGACAGTAGATAAGAGAATTTCTCTACTGGTGAGAGAGAATTGTTGAGATGTATCGTGGTTTCAAAAAGATGATAAAAGGACGTCCACTCTGTTAAATTACCCGAGAAATGAGGTAAATTTATTTTTGGTAACTTGACAGATTGTCGTGGCATGGTGATAGGAGTTTCGTGAGATTCATTGGAAGCATTAAGCTCCATGTCAATAGCGTCGATATTAGGTAAAATGGCTTTAATGTCTGTCTTGACATCCAACACCGCTTCCAAAAACTCATCTTGAATTTCTAACACTTTCTGTAAGTCAAAATCTGCCGCGGTGGTCTGCGATATCTTGTCCACCAATCCGTCAAAATCGTTAGCATTTGTTTGTACCGACGCGTAGTAAAGGTGTAATTTAGTAATCGATGCATCCGCTAAGGTTTCTGCAGCATGAAGAGTCGCCAGCTGTTTAACATGCCCGTGAATATTTTTAACCCTTCCGGCGATTACTGACGATTTTGTAATAAAGGTAGTGAACTTCATTGTGAAATTTCAAAAAACAAGAGTATTTGTTTTAGAAATTGAGATGAGAAAAACAACAACAGAAAATATTTTGCGCAAAAAATTTCAAAGTCGGAAGAGACAAAAATATTAAACACCCAAACCGTAGTTTAATATTCAAAATAATTTGATAATATTTAAAATATCTAATAATGGTTGATTAATAGTCTAGTTATTGAATTTAGAGATTGAGGTGAGAAAACAACAACAAAAATATTTTGTGCAAAAAAAGAAAAAACTTCAAAGTCGGAAGAGACGAAAAATATTAAACACCCAAACAGTTGTTTAATATTCGAAAATGATTTAATAATATTAAAAATATCTATTAATGGTTGATTAATAGTCTAGTTATTGAATTTAGAGATTGAGATGAGAAAACAACAACAAAAATATTTTGTGCAAAAAAAGAAAAAACTTCAAAGTCGGAAGAGACGAAAAATATTAAACACCCAAACAGTAGTTTAATATTCGAAAATGATTTAATAATATTAAAAATATCTATTAATGGTTGATTAATAGTTATTGAATCAACACACAAATGTTCAAACACAATGATGTAACAATTATTGTTTACACTTGAAGTTACAATTTTGAGGCTATGTTATTGTTTATTATTTTGACAGTTGAGACAAGATGGCGTCGGAGAGATGGGTTTCGTATCGTGGCGTGTGACGTAATACGTGTGCGGTGAATGTGACGTAATATGCGCGACTTTACTGAATTTTGCAAAGTTGACGCATATAGCAATGGCGTCTTTTCCAAGCAGGGTCCAAAAACATTAAATTTCCAACTAAATTAATTAGAAACTTATCCGGCCCGGTAGGACCAAATGTTTGGCGTCGAGAGAGTGGGAAAAATATATTTAAACTAATTAGAAAAATGTTCACTCTAAAATTAACTAGTCGATTAATTTTAAAATATTCAAATTAGTTCATGATAAATTATGAGCTCGGAGGACCATCCACAGAAAAGCTGTGGAACTTTAATGTTTATAAAATATGTAATACACACAATGAACAATGAAATTTAGACCAATTAATAATAATGTTATTTGTACTGAAAGATGTCACAGTTACCTTGAATAAAATGGCGAGTTTCCTCTGCACGTGTCCGATGCTGCAGAGAAGATCTGCGTTGATACCTAGCTAGGTGTGGAGTGAGCACAGAGTATACAGTACAATTAATTACTAATTGGTCTTGTAGTTAATAATAAAAGAAAAACACAAAATAAGTTCACTTTCGCGAAATAACACGCACACTGAGTTCGCACACGCGTAAGAGTCTAGAGTAGAGTTCATAACTAGTTACAAACTAAAGAGTCTTTTGAGCGAACGCTAGTTATGGTTAATTAGCGCATATTTCAAATAAAGTTGAAATACGAGAGAGAGAAGAGATCATAGTTCATAAAACATTTTGAACTAGATTCGTAACCGGCGTCACCACACACGTCGAATTACGCACACATCGGAGTATATGTGTTCCTTTTGAGTTGAAAAACCAGACTACCCTTAGCGCTTGTAAAGCGTCGCGTTGGCTCAATAATTAGCCCCTTCGTTCTCGATGTGAGAACCAATAGGAGATCGGTTTACAGCGACTGACCAATGGTGAAATATTTTAGAGGGACTTTGAGGAATGATGTATTGTGGGCTGACGTCATTGACTTTGCAACAATTTCCCATCGCATGGTTTTCACACGGGAAGTATCGCAATCATATTGAAGGGGCACGAAGAAAATCAATAAATTATCGATTCTGCACTTAACAGACCCTGAGGTTTTTTCACTTTTAAACTTACTTCTTACTTCTTATTACGTGCCTCCAGTCTCAACGCCGATTGCACGATGTCTTCTATACAGATGGGCAGCATGTTGCACAAGTTTCGTGGAAGTGAGTATGGATGACATAAGATCCTGTGTGGCATTGTCAACCTGAAGATGTCTCAGCATTTCCTCTCTGACTGCTCCATCACCATGGGTACACTCAAGGACCTCATGCTCCAGACTCTCGCTCCTCTGTCCACATCTAGTGGAGAGTCCATCATACCGAAACGGTACAGGTATTCCTCGGTGATGATGTGTCCGGTTCTGGATCGGGAGATGAAAGTTTGGGTATGCCTATTGTGGTTCCTGTATATCTCCAAATCGTTTGGCCATTTCAGCAGTTTGAACAGTCCTCTGCCGGTTGTATCATTCTTCCACATGTCGATCCATTTCAGTTTGAGAGAGCGTTTCGCTTCCTAAATGCTAGTAGTTTGAACCGGGGCATGTAGTGGCTTTGGATGTTGCTGAAGAGCAGTTCTTGCTATTTTGTCGGCCTCCTCATTACCTAGTATGTCAAGGTGCCCAAGGATCCATTGGAAGTGAATGGTTTTATGTTTTTGTATATTCTGGAGTTGACTTTGTATTGTCTGTGTATAATGAAAGGAGGGAGATGGTTTATACATGTTTATTGTAAAGAGGGCTGCCTTGGAGTCTGTAAGAATGCAAATCTGTTACTTGAATAAATCGTCACAGTGTTGGAGAGCAGCAAGGATGGCCAGAAGTTCAGTCTCCATGCTCGAGTTACTGACTGAAGAGACGTAGAAACTATATTCCATCTCTGGGATATAGACACCTGATCCCGATTGGAGATTTTCCGGATTGTGTGACCCATCAGTATAGATTTGTGAAAAAGTTTTGGTGTTCAGTGTCGATTGTCTACAGTGCGACCTGTCTTAAGTGCAATATACTGTCCTGATTGGTCAGACCACCTGCTATGTCTGTGTATATTGCTGGAGCGATTCAGATCCATGGAGCCGTAGGGTTGACCGAGGGAATTCTCAGGGGGGGGAATTGCTATGGCCGAAACAAAGTTGTTGGATTCTGGCTCTGAAAGACTGTTTGCACAAGTCAATGGTGGGGATCAGCTGGCTGGATGGGTTGTTATCGTTTAAGGAGGTGTTTTTGAGATGTTTGAGCCAAGCTCGTTCTTCGAGATATAGGAACAGTAGTTGAATGTTGAGCTCCATTTGCATAGCACTGATCGGTGTGGTTTTGGGGCATCCCAGGCAAATTCGAATCGCTGTGTTCTGGATTGTTTCTGAGTGTCTCAGGTGTGTCTTAACTGCGCCTCCCCAGACCTCGCAGGCATATGTAATTTTGGGTCGGATGTACTGAAGGTAGAGTTTTAATAAGGTCAACGTGTCTGCTCCCCATGATTTGTTGGCTACAACCTTAAGTAGATTGATCCTTGGTAAAATTTGGTCAGTGATTGAGGAGATGAGTGGCTTCCAAAGAAGTTTTTCATCAAGTGTTACACCCAGAGTTTTGGATTGGGATTATAGTTTAGTTTCCAGCTGCCCAGAGTGATTTGAGGGTGGAAATTTTTGAGTTTGTATCTTCTTGTAAAAACTTTGTACTCTGTTTTTGATCTTGAAATGGTGAGGTACCATCTTGTTGTCCACTTGTTTATGATATCCACTGCCCCTTGGATGTTTTTAAAGGCGGCGTCCGCATCACTGCACCTGGACCCGATGGTAATGTCATCTGCATAGGTAACGATCTTTACATTTGGTGGAATCTGTTTTTTCAAGTCAAACTTTACGATGTTGAAAAGAGTCGGGTTTAAAACTGACCCTTGAGGGATGCCATTATGGACATTTTTAGGAGATGAGGTAATGTTGTTGATTTTGCGGTTTTGTATAAAACTGTGGATAAGACGCACCGGCCTTTGCGCACTGTAAGGCAAGAGTTGTAGGGGGAACTCGTTGAAAAGCAGCCTCCATATCTATCATTACTGCTATTGTTACCTCATGATTGTAAAAAGCCAAGTACACGTCCTCACAAAAACTCAGGAGAGAATCCATGGTGCTTCTTTGAGGTCTAAAGCCAAATTGGTGTCTGCCTAGTATGGTGTTGGACTCCAACCACCAAGTAAGTCTGTTGTTGATTATTCTCTCAAGTAGTTTGCCCAGGCTGGACATCAATGAAATTGGTCTGTACGAGTTCATTAGTTCCTTCTTCCTTTTTGGTTTCAACAGTGGGACTATAGGGGCTGTCTTCCATTGATCTGGATAATTACCCGTGTGCCAGATTTCATTAAAAAAGGTGGTGATTTCATCCAGGAGCAGCAGCGGTAAATGCTTCAGCATTTCATTATGTATTAGATAAGCGCCCGGAGTTGTGCTCTGGAGCTGAGAGACCACGCTGTAAACTTCATTTTGCTGAATTGGTGCGTCACATTCATGCTAATGGCGAAAAATGTGGAGGAGATTGATTGAGAGATATTGCTCTTCTCTGGTTAGTGACATTGGATATGAGACTCTTTTGCCGGATATTTGGAACAGTAGTGCTCAGTGAAGGATTCTGCAATAGCTTGTTCGTCTTGTGTGAGGACGCAGTGCTGTTCTTGAAGTATGAAATTTTTTAATAGGTCTTTCCCTCTATTGCTCTGAAATTCTTCCAGACTGTTGCCGAGGGTGTGTTTTCGTTTATAGAACCTACAAACTTTTGCCAGCTACTTCTTCTTGCTAACCGGCACACCTTCTTAGAGATTGCATTGGCCATGTTATATGCTATTCGGTTGGTCAGTGTATTTGATCTTCTCCACTTTCGTCTTGCTTTCTGTCTGTCTTTTCTTGCCTTTGCGGTCTCAGCATTCCACCACATGTTTAGAGTTTTGTTTGTGTGATGATCCTGTTTAGTTTTCGGTATACTGCTGTTGGCTGCGTTGATTATAGCTTGAGTTATTGAGTTCATTTTATTGGCTGAAGAGATGTTGGGCAGCTGATTCCTTAGCTCCTCTTGATAGGCCTCCCTGTTTGCCGATTTTATTTTCCATTTTGCTGCTTATGGGATAATTTTTAAAGGTCATGAACTGAGGGAAACTGTTGTTATTATTGGTAGATGGTCACTTGACATGTTGTTTCCCACCCTAGACCGCTTGATGTGAGAGAATATGTGCAATGAAGCCAGAGCAAGTTCGACTGTATTGCACCTGCCGGGGCTTTCAGACTGATATGTGGGCTTCTTGTCGTCTTTAAGCAGAATGATACTATTTTCGGCAATCCAGTCATACACTGTGCTTCCTCTTTGATTAGAGGTGCCTGTGCTCCATAACTGGTGGTTTGCATTGAAGTCTCCTAGCATGATGAAGTTTTTGTCATTTGGGATTATGCTGTATAGGCTTACCTTGGAGATGCATGAATCAGGAGGATTGTAAACATTGACCAGGGTGATATCTAAGTCTTTTCCCAGTTGTATCTTCATTAATATTAACTCCATTCCGCTCTGTGAATGCTCTTTTGTTACATTGCTCACTGATAGGGAGTCATGTACCAAAGTAACCACTCCACCACCTCTCCTATTTGTTTTAGACAGGCTATACATTGAGTAGCCTTTGAACTTCGGACGTTTTGTTTCATCTTCATATAACCAGGATTCCTGTATGCAGGCAATTTTAACGTGGGATTCTGTTATTTGTTGTTTTAACTCATGTCCCTTTCTGGTCAATCCTCTAGCGTTCTATTGTAAAAAAATTATGTCAATGGGTACACCTTGAGCTGATTGGCTGATCTTTTTTTTCTTCTGGTGCTCTCTCCACTCTGTTCCAAGAGAAATATGATGTTGGCTCTTTGGGATGTCTTTCTTGAATCTTTGACATAAGTTTACAGCCTCTTGTCTAGACTTACACCACACCTCCAGTCTCCTGAGATGTTTAGCTCCTCTTTTCCGGATTATCAGTGAGCTGTCAAGATTTAATTTTACTTAAATATTTTTAGGAGGGTGGTCTCCGATGTTCCAGACGTTGACCTTGAGACGATTTGGGTGAGACCTAGCTTTGCTGTTGAAATGAGATGGGTTGCAAGGATCAGTCCCCTGATGGGTGAGGTTGCATTGTGAAGAAATAACTCAGTTGAAATTACCACATTGGGCTTCTGTACTAAGATTATTATTATTAACCCTAGATTACTTTTCTTAATTCATTGTTACGTGATCACTTTTCATTCGTAAATTTTACTACATTCTGTTTTTATTTTTATTATTATTTTTTAAACTTTACTTTAGTGTTGACTATTTTTTTATATTAAATCCTTTATTGTTTTTATGTTTTTTAAAAATTATTTAACAATGAATTCCTACTTATTTTAACTGTAAAAAAAATTCTTTTACTACCACTACAAGTACGTTTAAAAAAATTAATTAATCTGGAAAAAAATATAAATATTATTTTATTGGAAAAATTAATCGGATATATATAAAATACATCATTTATAAGTGTTTAATTTATATAAAAAGAGAAAAATGATTTACAATAAGTTCATTAGGTAGAATGCCAAAAATACCAAAATTAGAGTCCTGTCTTCACTGAGAATCACATTCCTTGCAGTGATTAATATACACTTAGTAGCTAAATCAAACACTTTGAACTGTAAAATCACTATTTACACAATAAACTATTTACAACACTAAAAACTAACAATATAAAAACAATAATTTACAAAATAAATTTTCAAACACTTAATAGTTAAAACTTTCGCAAACACTATTCTTTCGTAAAATATACGGCGCGAGCTTGAGTACGGTGATAACGGTTCAACCATGAGCTTAGCCGAAAAGACACTAGCCTCTATTCACAATGTCGGAAAGGTAAACAAAAAGACAGAGCGTGTCCGTCTTTTGTCTACGAGTTCTCCGAATTTTACAAAGGGCGGGTCGTAGTTTTTACGAATGAGTAGTGTTCTAGGGTTAACTAATGTTTCTTGGTCAACAGAACCACGTCAGTGTTGGTTCTGAAAAGAACCTTTCGGATTGGTTGAATTTGACAAGCTTGTGTTGTTGCTGCTCATTGTTAAAGATGGCTATCAAAGACAACTAATGCTGATGTTCAGTTCACAGTCAGTGACTGCTATCCAGGGGCACAAACGAGGACGGATCAGATTCATCCCCTTTCACTTTTAAGCAAAAAGAATAAAACATTATACTGTCTACAGTTTGATTTGTTTACAGAGAAATAACTATGACTCACCTTTTGAGTGACACATAATATTGTGGAGACTTGTTATTGACCATGAAAACATTTGTCTTATTTTGTGATGGGGAAAACGAGTTACAAAGTAATTGATTTTTGTCTCACGTTTTATTTACGTTTCAGGGTCTCGAACAACAAAAAATTTCAACAATACTATGGCCGAGTTGTGATTGTTGTTCTTGCTGCTGATTTACTTGTTAAAAGTAAACTTATGTTAAATAAAAATATGTTTTCTTGTGAAAAAATGTTGTCAGTAGAGAATAGAATATGTCTTCATTTTAAGGCCAAGATTAGGACTCAAAAATTCTCTCTTCCACCTAACCTTTAAGAATGGTAGAGGAAATGCAAGAACTACGAGGCCTTAAGACATAAACTTATTATATAATAATTTTAATGTCAATTTACATCAGGTTAGATAGAATAAAACTTGAACACAAGTTATCACAAAAATTATGTTTACTAAATCAAAAGCTGAGAATAATATTTGTAAAATTTTGGGAAATCCAAAAGATAAAATTCAAGAACAAGATAATTCAGGAATTTATTGTATAAATTGTGAAATATGTCTGAAGAAATAAATAGGCCAAACAAAACAAAATATCAGGACAAGAGCAAAAGAACATTTTGCCCACTTTAAACATAATAGGCCTGTAGTTTAGAGAAAAAACATTATTTCAAAATATCAAACTCTGTGTTGTTGAAAAATGTTACAAAATTAAATACAATATATGCATGGGAAACTTTTTATATTAACAAATACCATAATATAACTGTAAATAATGAATTAGGGCCTATACAAAGTTCTATAATAATGTAAAATATAAAGTATAATGTTATATATAAGATTATTTCAGAATATTGTATTAGTTAGATGTTAACTCTTAAATTATTTAGAATGACACGAGGCACTTGATAACGCCTTACTATTAGAAAGTAGTTTTAGACCACTCTCCTTTAGTTTTGTCTAAATACGGAGTTTGGCACAGTGCTAGGTTAGTTATCGGTTAGTTATTGTAGCTCATGTCTCACTGAAGATGGTGACTTCATCGTTGAAACACGTTTGATATAATAAACTAAATTTTGTGAGAACTTGTGTTCGAGTTTTATTCTATCTAATACTATCTCACAAGTCAAGCTCTACATTTATTTATTACATCAGCATGATATATTATTTAAATTATTAAATGAAGTAAATTTTAAGACTATGACTTCATAACTAAAGCATGTTTCCAAAAATCACACATAACAGAGCACTTATTCATACTGACTTTCTTATTGTGTACTTTTCAATTTACTCACCTTTAACTCTAATAATTAGATTCTGTCTATGATTTGATGGCCCTTGATTTGTTTTATTAAAATAATGTATGTATTTTTAGTTTCCTGGTGAATGTGTCACAAAAGTTAAAAATATTTCATTTTATTAACAATATGATAAATATATAGATATATTTACAGTAGAACCCCGGTTAACCGAAAGAAAGGGGGGAGAGCCGTTTCGGATAACCAATTTTTCGGTTAAACAGTCATATGCTAAAAATAGCCTATTAACATGGTGTGTAGTAAACATGAATTTACAAACAATATCTATATAATACAGTGTTTTATTTCAGCTACAAAAAATGTTATAATGGGTTAGAAAATACTATAAACTGAACAACTGAACTTACTACAGCATTGTACATTACGTATTACAGAAATCAGTGATTTTTGTTTGCTTTTTCGTAAGTCCTTTGCATCATTTTCGAGTGGTGTGTCCTGCCATCTTTTAATTAGAACGACTTACTTAGTAGGCGTCGACTCGCTGCATCGTTCCGCAAATTTTAGGGCAACATAAAATAATAAAAGTAATTGTAGTTTAACTCGTTTAAATACGAATCTCTATTAAAATTTCTGTGTTCTGGGCCATACAGTAATGTTTGACTTACCTCTAATGCATTAAATCCGTCGTCAGGTGTCACTTTGCTGATTCTGTCATCCATGTCATCTGCTTTATTTTCTGTTGCGTTGTCAGCTGGCTGCAACACTGCCTCTACAATATCTTGGTCGGAAAGTTCATCAGAATCATCGGTGACGACCTATTCGTCCACGTCACTTGCCTTCACATCCAGAAATCCTACGAACCATCTCTGTCTTATTTTCAAAACTTTCAATTTCTTCTTTGTCTAGTCCGCCATAAATCTTCCTCCAGCACCTTTGAAGTGTTTCATCTTCAATGATAGCCCAACCCTCCGCACACCAATAAATCACGTGTTTCATGTTAACTGCCTTCAGCGCGTCATTAATCAGTTTATTTTGTGTTTCGCAATCTTGTAGGATAGTTCTCAACAACAGTCCTCGATAGTGCCGTTTGAATGTTTCGATCACTCCTTGATCAAGAGGCTGAATAAGGCAAGTGACATTTGGGGGAAGAAAGCGAACAACAATATCGCCTTTTTTAAACTCACTGGGATGCAAGGGCGCATTATCAATCAATTAAATAGCTTATTTCGGCAAACCTTTTACAGCTAAAAACTTTTCAAGTTGCGGCACAAACTGTTTTAAAAACCATTCTTCAAATAAGTCACTGCATATCCAGGCACTTTTTTGCACTCTATAAAACACTGGCAAGGTGTTAGGCACAATATCTTTCAGAGCTCTAGGTTTCATTGACTTGCCGATGCACATTGGTGGCAACCTATGAGTGCCAGAGGCATTTGAAGCTAAGAGAAGTGTTATGTATTCGTTCCTTTTTCATTTTGTGACCGAGGGCAGACGTTTCAGTTGCTGAAGCTAGAGATTTTTTAGGCAACATCTTAAAATTAACGCCAGTTTCATCGGCATTGTAAACTTGGTCCTTACTGTAGCCTTGAGTGTAGTCTGCAAACATTGTTTTGAAAACATCTACCGTGTCTGAATCAGCAGATAACTTTTCACCGCACAAGTTCAGTTGACGGATCCCATACCTCTTTTTAAAGCGATCTAACCAAACTGAGCTGGCACAAAAACTTTTCCCTTCGTCACCTAACAACTCTGATAACATTTTAGCATTTTCTTGTAGTAAGGGACCTGTTAATGGCATGCCTTTTTCCCTTTGTTGCGGAACCACATGAATAAGGCCTCGTTAACTTTCTCAAAATCTGACGTCTTCAAAGTTTTTCTGTTACCATTTTTTACGACTTGCTCTAAAAACTTAGGTTTAGATTTTACCCAGTCCGAGACAGTAGACACGCCAACTCTGTAACTAGCCGCAACAGTCTAGCAAACAACCTTCTTCATCTTGTTTGATAGCAGCTAATTTATCAGCAAAAGAAATAACCACACGCTTTTGCTTCGATGCCATCACACACACACACCTTTATGGTACACTACTGTACATAAAAACACCCGAAAACATACACACTTGCTAATCACAATCAGTACACTACTGCAACACGCAGCTCTATTGTGACAGTGACTGAGGGCGGGGAATGGGGAAATTGCCAGGTCGGTGACCTAAAGGGGTGAGTGGGGACAGGGTGGGGGAGGTGAATCATCTCAAGGACACATCAAACGTCCCTCGCATCGCCGAGCATCACCGATAAGTCATGTAGGCACTCTTTCTGGAGAAAGAGGCTCAGCTCAGCACCTCCCTGTTTACATATTACGTACTTATAATTATTTACGGAATCGTTTCGGTTGACCCGGGTTCCGGTTAACCTGATTTCGGTTAACCGGGGTTCTACTGTATATATATATATATATATTTAACATAAATTATAAACCTTTACTTTTTCATTTTCAGGTTAGTGAAACGGAAAATTTGAGAAAAAACTTGGCAGTGGAAAGAATGATCGTAGAAGGCTGTGATATTCTTCTTGATGTGAATCAAGTTTTTGTTAGACAAGGTAAGATGAACAATTTTTGTTTGCAATTTATATTGTTGCTTATCATTTACATATATATGCCACCTATATTTATGAGAGCAGGAAACCTTTAGACAAAATAACAATAATATGTTTATTTCACAGAAATTTACAATTCATTCTCAATATAAATCTAAAATAAAAATTGCAACATTATGTCTATACTTAAACTTAAAAGTACAATATACTACACATTAAAAATAACATACATTCATTTATACACAAAATGATCCCATTGACTTTGCCTTATGGTTGTTTTTGCGAAATTTGATAACCCTTTTTTAGATTTTAAAAGACAAACAAAGCTATAGTATCAACTCCTTTATTTCTTTATTTCCACTAAACTTAAAATACTGATTCAGTATCCTCAATAATTAGCAGCTATTGTCTTATTAATATTACAAAATTTTATATTATGGGGTGTAATTTAATTTTTTGGGTAAATTGTTAAATAGTTTATGAGACACAATCTGAAAATGTTTAGTATTTGCCTTTGGTAAATATCTGTTAGATTTGTCTTCTACAACAATCCCTCTCATCATTATGTTTATTTCACCAATTTAAAAAAATTTAAAAAAATAAATAAATAATATATACGTATAAAGAGAGAAAAAGAATGAATTTATGAATAATGACTTTATTTTGGGTGAAGTAAGGACCATCAAGTCCTCTCTTACCCCCTCAAAATAAAAATATAAAAGATAACATTAAATATAGAAGAAAAAGCTTATCCCCAAAAGCAAAAAAAAAAAAAACAATCAAAACTATCCATCGCCAAAAATGTCAGTTTGGTAGTTGTCATTCAAAAACTAAAAATGAACTGTGTTTTATTAATATCATACTATTATTGACAGTAGTCATGGGTCATTATACCGGTGCTTTCAACCAACTATACCGGAACAGTAATATTATCTTATTTGTGATTTTCCAAACTGGTTTGGGTCATTTTTCTTCATGATTCACTAAAATTTAATGAAACCGGTAAAGCTTATTTTAAGAAATTATGTATTTTATAAGGGTTCATGGAGGTTACACTAGGATTAGCCATTTTATAACTATAAAAATTCAAGTTTATGACTAAAACAGTAATCTACAACACAGACCACTATAGGCCGTAATCCGAAACATACGGTAAGGTTGACCGAAAGCCACAAGCTGGTAACCGCAACACACGGTAAAACTGACTGACCGATTTTGAACACAGAGCTGGTCAGGGTGATGCCAACAGGCAAACTAGACAGTGACAAGCTAATAAGCTATAAGTGGACTCAAGAAGAAGGTATGGGGAGGGGCAGCCGTTTAGGCCACGCAGTTTAGACACTATTAGAGCACAAAATTCCCTATTGACCGATGTTTCGGTATACGTGTTAAAGCCGATTTTGAGAAAATCATAATTTTATGTTTTTTACATGGTAGCTACTTTCAAATTTTGAATTATAAAAAAAAAAAAATTTTAAATCCTGCGATATGGCTAAACTATGACAATATATCCAATTTGATTAAAATTGGCCTACATGTTTAGGCTGTTAGGACTACACAGACATCATTTAAAAAAAATACTTTGTTCATAGGACTTTCGTCCTCTCTAATTCGGTTCAGGTGATGTTAAGGGGCAATGCTAGGATTTTTTAATCAGGTGTTGTCCTTCTTGCATATGTTACTTCATTGTTTATTATATTTTATATTATTTACTAAATTTTGTGTTGTTGATTTTGAAAAATTTGTATCATCTTACTTGACATTTGGGTTAATTTGTTAGTTTTCTATTTTATGTTTCTTAAGCATTGAAGAGCGCAATAGGTTTTTGTCTAATAAAACAAAAAAAAAAAAATGAATATATCCTTAAAGAACTATATCTTTTTTTTGACCCATCTTTCTCTGTACCACATATATGTCAGAAAGTAAAAGTGACATTTCTTTTTGTTTATATTTATAAAATTTGCTGTTACCATGACTATAATTATGCGGTAGAGCCAATATTTTGTATCCTCTGTTTTCAATTTACTTGGATAAATATGGATATGTATCCTCACTAACATAGAAGAAAAATTTGTTAATCATCACTACCTCTGTTTTTTAATGATCTTCGTGTTTCATGACCTCAGGAAACTAAAAAAGTGATTTTTGACATGCTGTCTATCCATCATTGTTGTCGTCATTATCGTCATTATTATTTTCATTGTTATCTTTATGTAAGCACAATTGCGGCCACAAAAATGTAAATTAAATTTGGTATAGGGAACTTTAGTTTGCTCATATAGAATCCTATTGAACTTCAAACAAATTGAATTGAAAATCTCAAAATGGTAGCCATTTTAAAACAGTTTTTAATATACTAGTGTTATCTCCTGTGTTTAATCACACTAAATTAGATAAAAATGTGCAGATTTCAAATTTGTATGTTATGGTACCAACCCCACATCTCTAAAATGACAAATAGTGAAGTTATTGTTAAAAATGTAATTTTTAACCTTGACCTTCCAAGAAAATATGATATTAATACAGTTACAAAGGCCGAACCATGAAACAATTTTAGTGAATGGAGGCTCTCTCAAATATGTACACTTTCAGGCAATATACGTATATGCTATAGTATGTGCTGGAAATAAATATAAGTGTGAAAAATTACTAAGGAGCCATTTAATTAAAGAAAAAAATGTTAATGTTTACTTTAATATTGTTTCATAAATTAATTAATTGTAGGAATGTATGAATGATATTATAGATTGTGTACAAGTGAGTGCTGGTATGAGTGAAAGTAAGTAGTTCATATCCCCTAACAAGCCTTATAGATGTGTATATATTAAAAAGTCTTCACTCGTTTTGCTTTTATAAGCGTTTCGGTTCTAGCACATCTCGTAGCTATACAAATATTACATTTTCTTAAAAGGTCAGAGTAAAATTTTCGCAACTGACATTGTTCGTTATTTGACATTGTAGAGATATGGAGTTTATACAATTAGATATAAAATTTTACTTTGAAAATTTGTATATATATATATTTATTTTTTTTGTGTATTATAAGTTTAACAACATATGAGATACGAACACAAAAAATTGTTAGAAATGTATGCTATTTTGACATTTTCAATTAGATTTTTTTGAATTTAAATAAGGTTCTATATGAACACACTATAGTTCCTTATAATAAATATTATTTTTTGTGCCTGCTAGACTGCTTAAAGTAAAAAACAAATCTTTCTTGCATTTAATCAATACAAAACACTCCCAAATAACAATACACAGCCACCTCTACAATATACTAAACAACATACATTTCCAGTCTATAAAAGTACTTATATATTTATTGTTTCAGTAAGACACCTGACAATAAACATACACTGTATTAAGTAAACAAAACATAAACAAACAAATAAGGATATACTCATTATAAATATTATTCTATCCACAAAACTTTATCAAAAGTTAGAACAATACAATTCATGGCATTAATAATGATTATTTGCCCAGTTGTGGCTGAGAGACTCCTCCATCAAATAAAAGGTCCAGAGAGTAATAACTGCCTTTTATTGTTTAAAGGGGTTTCTTTCCTGAATTTGTTTTAATTTGTTGGGAACCTTATTCCTAAGGGCAACACCAGCTTGACTTGGCAGTGTTTAACTTCTTTTAAGTCTGTGCCACCTTCGTTGGAGGTCATAGACTTATATCCATGAACTTATCTTTTGACAGTAGATATATATTATTTAATTGAGTACTACACAATGGCTTCAAATATGTACATACATGGGAAGATCAATATTGACAACTTCTTAAATGCTGTTTACAAAATTTCGTTTGACCATGCCAACGATAAGTCTCACAATTCATTTTTTTTAAATGCAAACTTGTTTTACATTACTACTTTTTAAGTTTCTCCAAGTGGAAATTCCATAATTTTAACAGGAAAAAAATTAGCTTATAATAGGGTACTAACAGTGCCAAATTTTTTCACTGTCCTCATCAGACATATCTTTATAAATAATTTTCTTCATTTGCTGTCTAACAAGTTCCTCCCAAATTAATTGATTATCTATAATCAAATGTAGGAACTTTGTTGAATTCACTTCTACCATAATTTGTTCATCTAAATTAAATCTGCCAGATTTAGTAAATACAATTGCTGATTGCCACAGATGCAACAAAACAATTTTATGAAGAAAGAACCTACATGGTGTGTGAGCTTGTTGATCCTTACCCTGACCCTGTATAGCTGTGTTGCATTTAACTAAATGGCAGCAGTAGCTTTCTCTGTGAAAGTCCTAAGATTCATTTATGGAATTGTTCTAGACAAAGTATGAAGGATATATGAAAGAATTACTCTATTAGTAGGAGGATAATAGTTGGAGAATGAGGAGTAAGTTTTAACAAAAGAACTGAGGTTTTGTATGTCCTACTAGGACTTTGACAAACGTCACATTTCTATTGAACAATCTCACAGAAAAAGGAAAAGGGGGAACAAATATCAAAACAACCCCCTTCATTCAGTTAACTTTACAGTTAGTAACCATAATTATGAATCTTAATTTAATGCACTGAAATGCAAGATCTTTATGTAGGAAGTCTGATGAATTGAAAGAAGTAATGATAGATGAAAACATAAATATCATTTGAATCTTCTCTTTCTATAAGTAAGTAGTATCACATAAAGTTTAAATATTATAAAACATTCAATCTGTCATGAGTAGATAGAACTGGAGGAGATTTGATTACTCTGGTGTATGACTTGTGCATGGAGGATGTGATATGAAATACAGATCGAACCTTGAGTATGTTATGATCAAGATTAGGACTAACAAAAATGCAAATTTTACATTTGTTAATTTATACATACCATTACAAGCTGGAGTACAAAGTCTGAGAGTCCAATCTTTCAGGTCAAGTACTATTTAAAAGGATACAATCATCTGAATTAATTCTTTTAAACCAATTTAAAGCACCAACAAATTAGTCACCTTCTAATGGTACAATCAATAGCTTAGATTTAACTATAGTGTCTCCAGAACTTTGGTGAATAGTGAGTGGAAAGAGGAAAAAGAACTTGGTAGCAACCATATCCCTGTGTTTTTAAACTGGAAACTTTTAAGAAATAAGTTGAAAATAAAAGTGTTGTGTATAGCAAATAGCAAACTAAAAACAACAAAAGGTGGGTTGAGAGATTTTTATTTCTGAAGCAAAAACCATCTTAGATGATGAAGAATGTAGTTTGCAAAATATAGAAAATATCATTTATAAGGCAGCTCAAATGACATTACCGATTTAAAGGTTACATATGATTTCAATCAAATTAATGACATATGTAATGAGCAAATAGATGATCTTATGAAGAGGCCTCAGAAGACTAGAAAGAAATGGAGGGAAAACTGTAATTGAAAAAATTGCCATTAAATTATAATGAATGTAATGATACACTAAGAAAGATTATAACCAGGGCAAAGCAGAAATGATGGAAAGACTTTGTCAGCTAGATAAATTCATACTATAGTATAAATTCATACTAGATAAACATACTCCCTATAGTATGTTTTGAGAAAATTTAGATTCATTGAATGAGTGACTGGAAAGAAGATATACCAATTAAGGAATGAAAGGAGTGACATCATAGATGAGACCAATGAGTAAGCAGAAATGTTTAAGTAGTATTTACTTTAAAATCCAGCTCCTAAAATACCCTGTCCAAACTCCAATTGAAAGACAGTGTCTGATTTACCAACTTGAACATTGATTTATGTGCTTAGGTGTAGTGGACCAACCTTCCACTTTCATGGAGCTAAAGGAGGGACTAATTGAACTTCATATGGTGCAAGGTGAATTTAACATCCACATTGAGATGCTATATTTCGAACTGCTTGTTGAAGTATTTGCCTTGTTCAACAATTTATGGGTGACGGGTGAAATATCCCAGGTATGGAAAACTGTAACTGTTATACCTTTTCTCAAGCCAAGAAAAGACCCATCTAAAATTGCTTCATACCACCCAATTTCATTGAAATCATGTATGAGAACCCCTGATGAAAGTCTTGTTAATAATAGGTAGACATGGAGGATAGAGATGACCAACTGCTTGAAAGATCTACCGTTTGGATTCTACTGACAAAGAAGTACAACTAATGTAATTGAATTACATGCTGTTAACACAAAGCAATCAACTGTAGCAGCAAAGGTTGAATGCAAAGCAGCATTTGAAAAAGTACATATTTTTGAAGAATTGGACCGTATACTTTTAGAATGCATTGCTCCAAACAAGAGACTTACAGAAAGAGATGATAGGTAATAGATGAACTATTATAACTATTCTTTAACAAGCAGCTCTGAACAGTGGCAATTGCAGTATATAATGGACATCAGACTGTAGACATTACTTGATGCTAGATGCCTGTGTTAAGATATAAGTAAACAATGATCTGGTTTAGAACTGAACAGTCAGAAAGAAAACTAAAAAACCACACAGGGGTACTTTCAAACTGTAGATTGAACATGATTTCCTTCCAGTCCATTTACACAAAGTTAAACTGTTTCATAGACACAAAGTATTAACATATTATATTAAATAATGAGACTGTTGGTCCTATTTTAGCCTAAATAAGAAAGATGACAACAGTACTTCAATAGTTACTTTTGGTGAGAAAATGATTGAAGAATCACCAAAGTTTCACAGTATGATTATTGATAGTCAATTAACATAGAATGAACGTATAGATGTTATATGTAGAAAACCATGTACAAACATATATCTGATAAGGACTGTGAAAACAATAGGCAGTGTTAGTACCCTACATATAGTATATTGCAGTCTAATGTTGCCCTTATTTTAATTATGAAATTTCTGTGTGAGAAAAACTCAACAAATAATTACGTAAAACAAGTATACATGCTACGAAAAAGATCTATGAGACTTATAGCTCACCTGAGCCAATGGAATTTTTTAAACAAACCTGTCAATATTTCATTTTTATTCTTTTTTGTTGTTTAAAGGCAAAAACCTAGAAGAAAAAACATAAAATAAAGACCCCTTTTCCTCGAATACTCTAATAGCACCAGGGTCGGAAGAGAATAAGAGTTGATCAAGAGAGACCTGATTGGAAAGATGAAAGAGAGGGATCTAACTTAAGACTAGATGAAAAAATGTTTAAATCCATCTAGGTTCCCTCGGGATTGCCACATCCGTACTGCCTGTATATGAGCCCCCTGTTGTCCTGTTGAAATTCCCATGTATGTAAATATTTTAAGTCATTGTGAATTGGTACTACAGATTTAAATATAGTATATAGCTACTGTCAAAAGACAAGTACATAAATATAACACGAGGAAAGCAAGTGAACTACAATGGAGGTAGCACAGACTTGAAAGACACAAAAGAAGCTGGTGTTATTCTTATAAAATAATCTTTTATAAATACAGGACATAAAGAAAGTCAGGGCACGCTTAAATATCAGAATGAAGGATGTTATTTACTGTATGTAGATGATGTTTGTATCTGTTAAATAATCTTACATGTTACGAGAAGTAAAATTCTTTCTTGTGGTTTAAAAGAAAAAAATCTTTTGGTCATCGTTTTAAGAAAAAGGTCCAAATTAACATAAAATAAGTGTTTAAGTATGTGTGTTGTTCATAATAGTTTTGAAAGCAATCAATAGATTGTTTTTTCATTAGATTTTTGTTCAACTAATTTTCTATTTTTCTTTCATCTTTAAGTAAGTTAATTTCCTCTTCTATCTTTCACAATACATTTTTTCTTATTGTTTAAAGACGAAAAACCTCTTGCTCATCATCATCTTGCAAAAGGAGAATGATAAAATGAAGACTCCTAGACCTCAAAAGAGTATCGGTGTAGCTTGGAAGATTAACCCCGTAAATTTTACCCCCTACTGTTTTTACGGTGTTCTATTTTACAAGTTTTCGCTTCTATATCGAAATTAGATTTGAAATTTATATAAGTAAGCTATGAAATGGTTACAACTAGAGATGTAACGGATAGTCGTTTTGGCCGGATACTGGATACCGGATATTCGGTGAGGTTCTAGGCCGGAGCGCCGGATATCCGACTTAGGTAGTGTGTGTAGTTCTAGCGATGATTCACGGAAAGACAAGTACGAACCTGTCTCTTGGACCGTGGGAGTGGGCGGCTTGTATCGTTCATGCGTCAAACACTAGTATTCAACGGTCTGTCAGTGAGTTTTTCGGTATTTGTTTTTTGTGGTTGAAGTTTTTTGTAGTTTAATGGCGACCGCTACGAAAAGATCACCTATTTGGAAGTATAGATCACCTATTTATGTAATTTCATTTACATAATTAAGTATCCGGTACCCGGCCGGATAGTTGCAACTATCCGGCCGGATACCGGATACTAAAAAAAGGGGGGCCGGATACCGGATATCCGTTACAACTCTAGTTACAACACTATGCCTACAATTGAATAATGAAACATTTGTACATCTTTCCTTTTTCCCAAACAACATTTCTAAATAGGTTATTTTACAATATTTCGTTAGTGGGGTAAATATTAGATGCTACACCGATGTTTACAAATGAGCATCCAATTTGTTTCCTGTCAAGTTGTTTTCTTTTTTATCTGTATGGTTCATAAATTACCAACTCTCTTGTTAAATATTTACCTCTCTGTACCGCATACATATTGTTGTATGATAAACTGCTGTTAAAGTATATTGCGACTAAGATAACACAGTGTTAAGAATCTTCTTTTATTAGGCCTGGGTTCTTTAAAAACATCATTAAAAACAGTGGTCTAGTTTTTTTATTTCTTTATTCACTCTAGATTTAAACAATGTAAAGTTGTTTAATAATCTATGGCTCTATTCTTATGTGTGCCTAATCAAATACAACTTCTAACATTAATACAACAAATTCAATATTACAGAAATAAACTCTAAACAACATTAAATAGAACATTTTTTTATAAACATAATTTTAATGAAACATACAAACTCAACATTAATTACATAAAGCCAGAATGGTTCCAACTATTATTACTTGAATTGATTTTACTTTAATAATTGATTAACACGTTCGCTACCAGCTGCCGCATATATGCGGCTGCCGGGTCACTCCCACAGCCTACGAAAAAATTCATGAACTTCTCTGTAGACTGGTCCTAATGGTTGTGACCGTCGCCACAGACCACGAATAAAATTTGTTCAAAATTTGTATGTCCAGTGACGTCAGCGATAGTCCTAGCTACAGACTAAGCGTCGCATATATGTGGCGGACTATCCTGTAGACCGTGCCTAAACGATCTAACCTTCAAAATAGACTGTTGCGAAGAAATTTCTCATTTAGTATCAAGAAATCAACGCCGCAGATCTGCGCCGGCAGTCTATTTTAATGAGCCCAGCCGCCGCAGATCTGTGGCGTTGGGCTAGGAGTAGGACAAGCCCGCAGCAAAATTGCGGCGGCAGTCTGTGGTTACGATTTTTTTTTAACATTGTGGTAGCGAATGTGTTAAAGATTCTCTATACGATAAAAAACTTTACTCATCCTAGTGAATATTCGAATCTTCCAATCTTCCTATGGTTCTTCCTCTCTAAGCCGATGTCTTCACTTGCCAACAATCCCTTGGGTGTTCTCTGGCACTACATCTAAACGCAGTCGGTCCCCTCTGACATCAAAAGACCCCTTCTTCTTTTTGTCAGTTGCTTATATAGGTTTGCCCAAATGTGGTGTTCTACTGTCGATGCAAGGCAAGCATTTCAACACTTTTTTTACTTCTTTCATAATAATTGTTCATTCTAAGTTTCATACGATCATATATTACTTTACATATATTAATTTTATAATTTAAATACATTCTTGACATTACCGACGTCCACGAGACATCGACCTGATGTCACACTTAACCCTTAGCACGCTGAATAACAATTTAGGCTATTTACTCTTAATGTGCTATTAGGGATAAAAAACGTTTTGTAATTATTTAAAGTTCTATTTGATTTTGGGTTCTTACAGATATATTTGGTAAAAAAAAAAAAAGTAGATTGGCTTTAAAATTAAAAAATATTTTTTTTTACAGATTAGCCTAAAACAAGAAAAAATACTTAATTTCACATTTTTGAACGCCCTATGAAACAGATTATATATATATTTACAAACAAATCATATATATATATATATATTTTTTATATATATATAAAAGTAGGCCTACTATTTAATTCAAAATAATCTGAATTTCATCAAACAAATAAATTTTACTAAAAAAAGATTTTGAGAAAAATCAACATAGGCCTACCGTATCAAAAATATCTTTCTACTGCTCATAATAATTACCCACATTCAGGACATCAAAAAAATTACTGATATAGACTAAAAATATACATATAAACACACAAACAATATTTGACGATAATACCGTGTCCATAGAAACTGTCTATATTTCAAAATATATTCTGTAGTTGAAAAAGATGCATTCATTATTTCATTGATAAATTGATCAAATCCATGGTCGTCAGGGTTTGCCATTTTTATAACTAGCCTATTCTACACAAAATAAAAATGTATACTATAACCTAAAATATAAATAATACGGCCTAAACAAATCAACAATGAACAGCTATAGCAGTTATAACGCTGACACAAAACATTTCACAACTGACAGTCGTAGCTAACTAGAACGAGAAATCATACAAAAAAGGTTTAAATTAGTTTACTGTTTAAACTACACTTAGTAATTCAATTTCCGACACACTCCAGTATCCCTCGGTATCTATTAATCGTCTGCTAACATAAGCCACGGGCTGGAGTGTACTTTCTTCCTGCTATTGGGACATTACTCCCCCTATTTGTGTCCAACTGGCATCTCATGACACAACTATCTCTCTAATTTTTGTTAAAATTGGCCTACACTGGTGGCGTAATTAACACTTTTTCAACCTTTGAAGGCTTTTTCATGCTGCCCTGACCATTTAAAGGTAATTTTATATGCATTTTCTTTTTTTGGTTAATCCATTATAGGTTTAGCTATGTCACTAAGCCCCTGGACAAAATTTCTGTAATAAGATGCTGTCCCTAAGAAGCTCCGCACGTCCTTTGTTCACGTAGGAGTTGAAAATTCTGTGATTGCCTTTGAATTTTTTTCCATGGGTCGAATTCCATGCTCAGAAACATTGTGTCCTAATACATCAATGTTTTGATTTAAAAAAGTTTTGAGTTTCAATTGTGCTGCCTCTAATAGTTTAAAAACCTTCTCTAAATTAGTTAATCAATCTGCAAATGTGATTCCATACGCCACCAAATTATCCACATAACTGACCATCCCTTGGTACAACAACTTTGAAAATAGGCAATTAATACTTTGCTGAAAGGAATTGGACGATTTGCACGTTCCCATGAAGAGCCTTATATATTGTTATAGGCGTTTATGAGTTACAAACTCTGTATACAGTCTATGGACCAGAACAATTGGCAGTTGAAAAAATGCCAGGTTAATGTCCATAGATGAAAAATATGCCGTCCCTAATATATCAAATATTGTTTCTGCCCTGGGCAATGGAAATTTATCAGCCTCCATGTTTTCGTTGAATTGTCTATAATCTCCTTCTATCCTGTATTGGTCACCTAAAAATGGGGGTGCCTCAAAAGCACTTTGAGAATCTTCTATTACCCCTCCCCCTTTTTTTTCAATTCATCAACCTGCCTATCCAATTCAACTCTTTCTATGTTGCTATATGGGGACACAGTTACTGGGTTGTCCATTTTCATAAATATATAGCATGTGGTGGCATATTGGCTTCCTGTAAGTAATGCGGCCCATGTGCAAACAAATTTATATACTTTTGAATAAATGCTTGGGCTGCCTCATACTCTTTTTAGACAAATCTTTGTAAATCTTGAGTCCCCCTTTTCCATGAAAAGTTACCGGTAGGTGATTGATAAGGTGGTCATCGTTTGCATTGTTATCCTTGAAATCTCTTTTTGAAAATTTAAGTGATTTGCTAACGTTATTTTCTGTGATTTTTGGTACCGATGCCTCCCTTTATCTTGTGTTGTTCAATATTGTCTTTGTCATGGATGTTGGATTAGGGTAACAATTGTCATGCTTATGGGTGTTTCTTCCATGTTAATGCATACAAATACACCCTTTTGTGGAAATAAGTCTTCTCGAATATTGAAGTTATATTTTATATTTACAGAAACGAAATTTTCTAAGTGTACATCAATTTTTTTGCTAACTCGTGGGGATAAGGTTATGTCATTTTTTGTGTATATTGGCATCAAAGTTGTTGTCTTGTCATTGTTCTCTCTCAATGAAAGAGGGGGATCTAACCCAAGGCTATGTAAACAAAGTTGTAGAATATCACGTTCTCTGCTATTCTTAAATCTAATTAATTAAAATAACATGCTCAGAAGCTAAAATCATACCATAGGAATACACAATTGTATGATTTCATACCGGCCGCTTAGGGTGTGGAAAGCACCTGGTACTATTTCATACCAGCCTCACCGAACGTGTTAAGCTGCGTACTTTAGGATTGCCTTACTCGAACTCATTGTAAATGGGCTCTGAGAGGATATCAAAAGATATCTTTTGTTTTTAAATATGTATTTTCAAACATGTATTTTTGAGATCTGAAATACTGTAGGTTAGTCTATATTTTATTTTTCTATGTATGAAATACATAGGCTTTGATTGGTCAAAAATAAGTTAATGGCAAACCATTAACAATTTTAAAAACAACATGAAAAGGGTTATAATATATATATATATATATATATATATATATATATATATATATATATATATAAAACATGTTTCACTTATAAATACAGTCTTTGAAAAAATTGGAATATATTTATTATATAATTTCATTCTAAGGATTTTAAAATTTAAATCAAAATCAATTCACAATTTTTATGTTAATATAATTATTCTCTATACTCTACACCAAATTTTATTAAAAATTTGGTTTGAATCTATTAAGTCTTAGCTGATCAGAAATAGTCCCATATTATTTTTCCCACCTTTACTATCCACTGGACTCAAAAGACCCTATTTTTTTATAACCAAAAGGAAACCTATATTGTAAGATGGTTGGGAATATTTATTAAAATTGTTTCCTATAGCCTAGGGCCTAAGTTAATGCATAAACACACTGCATTTACAATAATTATGCACAGTCATAATGATGGAAAATCGATATCAATGTAATTTTTGATACTAATTGTTAGACATTGAACAAAAAAATAACAAAAAGAGATGAAACTGAGCCAACCATGTGACTGGTATTTTTATGTTTGAAAGGAAGATGTTTACAATTTATTGCCTATACAATATTTATTATGTTAAAATGCACAATTAAAATCAATTTTATGTGCAATTTAAGGTATAATACTGAATACATAACTTTTAAATAAACATACATCCAAATATTTTGACAGTTCTCCTATCTTTCCCGCGCTTTCAGACCATCCCCCTTTCAATTGATTAAAAGTCCGTGCGTCAACGCGAGCGCTAATAGTATGGAAAACAAAATGAACATCAATAAGTTATAGTGGTGTTTAGTAGTTACGGATTTTTAATAATCTCTCGTTTTAAATATGGCAAGGTCCAGTGTAGCATATTCGTTATCAACAGTTCAAATGATTGTTTGTTTACATTGAAGATTCTTATTTAGGTTACACACGAAAGCTTCTAACCTTATTATCAGTAAATTGTTCATTTGACGTAGGCCTAGTACATGCCGGATCAACCTGTTTGTAAAAGGGTGTTTACCTTACATTACAAGGATGTAATGTTTTGATCAAAGTAAGGGTGTTAGATATATTATTCCTTAATTTTAGGGCATTTCATAATATGACAAAAGAATTATAGGCCTATTATTTAGTGTAATTTAAGGTTATTAAAATAGAATGAAAAATTATTTAACGTTTAGTTCAATAAATAAATTTTAAAATGGTACAATTATGAGCTATTTAGATGGTGACCTTAGGGAGAAATAGGCTTATAAGATTTTTAATTTGTTTTATAATTAGTTTAAACAAAATTTGAAAAGAAATTTTCATAGACAAAGTTTGTTTTTGTGGAACTAAATTCTAGATTTTAAGGTAATAATATAACAATGGGCTTGCAATAGTATGTTAAATTTAACTTAGGTTATAAATTAAAAATTAATTACATTCCAACAGGATACGTTTTTATTTATTTCTGTAAGAATTAATTCAAATAATCCTAAGCCTATTGATGATCCTTTTTATGTAGGAAACTTAAATTAGGCTTAGAGGTGATAAAGAAACTGCCTATTTTAGCAAACTAAATAAATAGGCATAGCCTTAGTAACACTAAATGAAATTGTAGATTGTGAGCTTAGGAGTTATTTAAATGTAAAACTATTACGCTTATGTATGCCCTATATTTCATTTGTCTTACAGTTTTCATGAATGATCAATCTTCTTTTTTTTTAAATAAGTTGCGGCTATATTGGTGGCTGTAAAGCTTATAGTGAACATTGTGTGGAGACTTAACAGTTTTGGTAGCTGTTATTCTAAATGCTGTTATCGATCTTATTTTGATATCATTGGATTGGGTTCATGTAGTACTTGGTTATAGCCTACTTTTGTAATTTTTGGTGCATGCATGGGGAGTTATATGTTCATGTTCTATTTTTATTCTGATTTTTAAGGTGAATTTTTGTAACCAATTTTTCTTATTAGTAATTTTAATGTGAATATGAAATCAATTAAATCTAATCTTTTGTAGACACCAAGTTTTCACAGTGTAGCTAAGTTATAAACAATTAGGCTATTATTATTTTTTTTAATATTCAACTTTTAATTTAGATTGACCATTAGCTCATATGTATGAACATAGCCACTGTGACAGTTTTATAAATCCTATATAGGCCTAGCTGAATAAAATATGATTATAGTCACTAATTGGTGACAAAAAAGTGAACTCTATTTAATTTAACCTAACATTTCATGGATAACATATAATTTTAACATATACCTTGTTCATATGCTAGAATAGAGACCAGAATATCACATTAGTACAGATACAGTATAATATTATTATGCTATCATATTTGTTCAACAAAGTATCATTTTGAAGTAGTCTATAGTTTACAAGAGTAGGTTAATTGGTTTGAGTTGTCACTGTCATCATCTATCTAAATTCACTTATGTCTAAGTATGTAAATTTTTCTGTGGGCTTGTTTAGAAATCCCAAGTAGATTAGAAACAATTTTTGAAGAATAATGGTTTTTAAAATCTCGATTAAAATTTTCCTGTTTTTATAAATACGGTAGCTTACAGTAGTGTAATTACTTTAAAGGTATAATTGCTTATATAAAGTTATCGTATATATTTTAAAGTTCATTCTTTATCTTAAAATAATTTGCTTAAAATGTAGCATAGTATAAAATCAAGAGTGGTAGTTTAGATTATTGTTTTTTTAGTGTTGTTTCCCCCCCCCCCCCATCATCTTGATAATAATTTAACAATACAGTAGCAACCTAATAAATTAAAAGTCATATTTTAGATTTATACCTAAATATTTGGGTAATTTATGAACTTGCAGTAATTGGAAAAGACTATCATACATGATATCATCTATTATTTTACAACCATTAGTCAAAATTTTAAACTATACTCCCCCCTCCCCTCCAGTAATAATAATAAATCTAGCAAATAAAGCTTGCAATATTTGGCTTAAAAATTTTGAAAAGGTAAATGTTAACTTATAAAAAGTGCAATTAGTGAACACTAAATGTATCGGTGGATCTAACTGTCATTTACCCATAGTCAGATTACAAAGGCAGTGAAATTATTGAGCTATAGAAGAAGATATATGAAAAATTGCCAACAATAGTAAGTTATTACATCACATGACATTATCGTTCCAATTTCAGATGGACTGGAAGACTTTAACCTTAGGTGTTGTTTTTTCTATTGTCTAAACAATTTAAACATAATATTTATTTTATAGTTGATTATTATGTTTCTTATACTGTATTTTCTATAGTAAACCATTATAGCAGGCTATATTGTATGATGTCAGATGTTTGCCGAGTACTTAAGTTTACTTTCATAAGTAGGCTAGTAGGTGGTTTAAGTCTTGTTAAGTTAGTTCTAGAATATTTTACTCAAATGAATTCTCATAAAATATTAAATTACTCTGCCTTTTGCCAATAACTTTTAATTTGTTGCCTGTATTAATTATTACTACCACCATTTAATATAGGCTAGGCACTTTAGGAATTAGGATTTATTGACACTTATTCAGAATGTCTACCGGTCACGGAAGTCCACGAATTTATAGTAGAGTCACGGAAGTTTGTAAAAGTCCCCGATTTTCATTTTAAGGTCACCGATTTTAGTCGGTTAGATAGAACAGATTCAAAGAGTCATTTTTTATGAGCCTGGTTTGGTTTCCGAACAAGGCGCAAACTGATGGAATAAATTCTGCAATTAACACGGTAAAATGTGAACTAATAAATGGGGAAAAACGATCAAAATGATATCAGGAAAAGATAGAATTTATATCGGAAATTAAACGAAACACAAGGTTATGATGTTTATTTTTAGTCACCCTTTTTATGAGAGAAAAATAAGTTTTTATTAACATGTGTTGTTAGTTGTTAAAGTTATAACAGGAAGTTACCAGGAGAAAGGAAGTAAGCTGTCTCAGTGTTGTCCCCACTTGTCTGATTCAAGTATGCCGACTACATATCAACGAGCATCACTGAAGACATAGGGAAACCAAAATGTTGCCATTTTATAATAGATTTATAACAACAGCCAAATAAGAAAATCTGATTTCAAAATTATAACTCGTAGACAAATTGAATTTATATGCATTATATTAAATTTCAAGAAAACTGAGAAATTAATAATTCACGTCGTTTATCCAGTAGTACATGTCATTAATTAATATTGTCAAATTGTTTGTCGCGGGAACTTTTATCGGGGGGGGGGGGTTATTAGAATAACAGAATCTTACATTATTGTTAAAAGGGATGCAATAGAAAATAAAAAGGTGTTATCATTGAGAAAGCGAATAGCTCAAGTAAAGCAGCGATTGTGGGGGAGAGGTGAGGAAAGATAATTATTTGCAGGAAATGAACATTACTGATTTTACACAAGGAATATAAAAACTAAGTACAGGCTTTTTAAGAAAATAAGATTGAATTATGAAGTTATACTTGTAACTCTTAGTATTTTTATATTTCATTACAATTAAATCATTCGGGGCCTGGGAGTGGTAATTTATCTGTTTGGTTAAATAAAAGAAAATCAGTCTGGTAAAAAATAAACAAAACAAAACTTGTGATTTACAATGGAGAAAAAAAAAACAATAAATTGTTCATGAAAATGTTAAAAACTACCGATTGTGAATTGTGGTACAATATTTCATTTGAAATAAAACCATATTACAAATATATATATATATATATTTATAAATAAACTCCACAGTTTTTGAAATAGATGAAATCAAAGATATTGGGCTATATCGACTAGCCAGTTGCCTACCACCCTTTATAAAATGGTATCACTATCTGAAATTCAATTACATAGAAATTAAAAAACTACAACTATTAAAATACAAGTTTGGTATTTATTGTAGTTTATGTAAATATATTGTTGTAGATTGTAAATTTATTGTAGAATTATAATCCATGAACATTTCTATTTATTTTTCTGTAATATTTCCAACATGAACGTTTTTTGTATTTTTGAACAGAAGAAATGTTCTGATATTCATAAACATTCGAGATGAGTAAAAGACACTTTATCAATGTGGCAAACTTTAAGTATGAAAATTACATTCATGGTCTCCAGATATATAAAAAGTGATTTGTAGTTTTTCGCTTTTGGTTGTTTTAGTTATTCACTATTGAAAATTTATGGATGTCTGAAGTGATTTATATTGTTACCTAATAAATATTTATTATGTATATTTTTCTTTTTTCAAAAGTATAAGTTTATTATGGTAGGTTTAAATATATGTTACCATAATAAACCTTTTTTCGTCATACTGCTTCAAAAACAGCTGTTTTCAATACATGCATTGAGATGCTAAAGTTGTTCTTTTTAGTCCTAGGACCTAAAAACATCAGCTGAGGTCGAGGTCATAAGCTGTTACTTTGCTTATATGAATTAATTAACGATTGTAAAGTATCTATAAAAACAACCGATACTCTCGATTGTAAGTAACAGATAAAACAGCTGTTACCATTTATTTTATAAATAAGTACCGCTAACACAAACTAAACAACTGTAGCCTAATAGCTGCAAACTTGTGTAACTTGTCCAAACTTTTGAAAGTAAATAGGTTATAACATTTTAGTTTTTGTGAAATTGTTTTCTTATATTGTTTGCAGTACAACAAAAAATATAGTTCATCGCTGGGACCTAAAGAAGCTTTTCGATGCTTGCTCATTTTCCGGCCTCAATTCCGTCTTGGCTATTAAACTTGAGCTTGTATGGAAAAGCTTCACTTTTGGTCCTAGCGATGAAATATACTATTATTATTAATACTTCAATGTTAAAACCTTTTTCATTCTTAATGCCAAGTTTATGATACACAACAAGAAAGAGAAAGAAATTGTTACTGAAATGTAAAATTATTATAAGGTGTTTAAAAAGGAGCCTAAATAAATACTGAAAATACAATTTAAAATCCAAGATTAAAAACATTAAAAGTAATGAGTAAACAATAAATGTAGAGGCAAGTTAAACTTAATCATCTCTATTTTTGTATTGTTAAAGCCTTTATTTAAAAAAAGTGTATTATCAAACTTCTGAATAAGATAATCAGTTCTAATAATAAAAGGTCATTTTAATAGTCTATATGCAATGACAACCTTAAATTTAACAATTAACCTGTATTTGAAAATTGTTCATAGGTAAAAAAGACTAAACAGATATTTGGTAAAGCATGAATTAGATGAGGATATAGTCCTTTAAAGAATCCACGATAGCCTTCATACCTCCATATCTTAGAAACACAATCCCATGATCCTTCGTATTCTCCATATTGGTATTGAAGACAAGCACGAAATACTTGATAAGGATACATTAAAACTACTGTAAACATCTTCGAAAGAGCGGTGCATGTAACATACTCTAAATTACTCGTTTTTGCATCAATTGGTAAATGCTTATAGTTATTATAAACAATTTTTAGTCTTTCATATGTCATGAATTGGACAGCCCCAGTTGAAACACCAAACATTCCTGGAACAAAACTTGAATAAAGTCCTCTAATTCTTTCAAGTTTATATATCTTTTGAAATGCATCTATCATCCCATAATAGTATTAATTTGAAACGAGATTCATTATGTCATGTCCAAGTTGTACACATTGTCTTGTTATTACCCACAGTGGCTTAGTCGTAACAAGTGAAAGAACACCAGATTGAGCAGCAACAATCATCTGCATCATTGGATCAGAGGTATTTTTATATATTCACCTTGAATCGAATTCTTAATGAAATGGTAAGACATGAAATGGAAACCCCAATAAATTTCAGATCCACATACAGTAGGTGTTAATCCTTTATAAAATCCAAGCAAACCTTCATTTTGATATATTTTTTGTACAGCATTTTTAACACTATGGTAATGTGGAACAGGCAATCTTCTACTATCCAATGCAAATCTAATCTTTATTAAATCCAATGGATAAAAAAATTGGCAGTTATAGGGACTGCCGATAGAAGTGAAAACTTAGAACTTTTAGTATTAAAATTTGAAATTTCATAATGTTTAAATTAAAATTATCAACTTCAATCTGGTTTTCACATCTATTGACACTGTGAGCAACAATTATATGAATGTTTAAATGTTACCGTCGCAGGACGGTAGACAGAAATGAAAACGTTAAATATCAATTTTAAAAATTAATAAAATTATAAACTTTCAATTAATGTAACAAAAATATAAAATATATATAATGGTTCATTTTTTATTATTACTTTCTCTATGTATGGGAGTCTGAGAAAGTTTGTGCAATCTTTTTGCATTTATTATTAGTTTGAATATATATGGGAGTCTGAAAAAGTTAGTGCAATATTTTTCATAGATTTTTAGTTTTAATATATATGGGTAAGTATGTGAGAAAGTTAGTGCAATTTGTTTTGTAGATTTTTAGTTTTAATATATAGGCTATGGATAAGTATGTGAGAAAGTTTGTGCAATATTTCTGCATTGATTACTAGTTTGACTATGTATGGAGTCTGAAATGTTATAAAAACAAATAAGAAAAATAGTAGATTATTTAAATACGCAGCATAACCGTTGTTGTACGTATACTGTTATTATTATTTTCGTGACGATTTTTCCTTTCACCACATCAATTTAACAGCACCAACAGTTGCCTACCGGGCGTAAAGAAGTATTCATTTCAAAAAGTACTGTTGAAGTTACACCACCTGTAAAACCTGCTATTAAATAATTATATTTTACAAATTAAATTTAGACAATTTGGAATCTTTATCATTTGGTTGCATTGCTTACCTTGTCCTTAGTTAGGTCCAACAACTGCATAAAAAAATTAACATATTGGTTGGCTCAACATTAAATATTTAACCAATTTATCATATTGGTTTATATAGAAACAGATAATTTAAAATTCACCTTCAAAAGTGGCTTCATTATTTATGATTAATTCATTTGATTGCTTTCCAATAATAACAAGCAATAATAAATAACCTCCAATTAGAATAATAGAGTAATTAAAACTATTGCCATATGTTATGTTTTAGGTCAACAAATCAGCTGTTCATTTAACACATGATAAATTTAATAGCCAAAGTCCATATCTGAATATGTATATGCATTTAGTTACTAAACATAATGTTTAATTATTTAAGAACTAAAATCTTTTTATTGGAATATTTAATTGAATTTAAAGAACAAAAATGTTGTTATTCCAACATAGATGTAAGTTTGTTATAATAGTTATTAAAAATTAAATAAATTTTATGAAAAATGTAATGTGGTCTTTATATATTAAATTATGTACTGAATATTGTATTAGTAGTTTTTATTATGATTACATTTGGCAATCTATGAATAGTTATTTGTAAACTCTTCTCAAGAGTTTCATGTCTTTTATAATAGTTTGCTGTCATCAAATTACATAGATTGGAGTGAAGAAAGTTTCTTTGTTATTATATATTGAAACCTGCCTTCAGGGGATTCCCAGCTTGACATCCCAGAAGATCTTAGGTGCATATACACCCTTTTTATGTAGTCTTGGGTTTAGATCCCTCTCATCTTTCCTAATCAGGTCTTACTTGACCAGCTCTTGTTCTATTTCTACCCTAATGTTATTAGAGTATTCAAGTGCTAGGTGTTTTTATTTTAAGACCTTTTTTCTTTTCTTTTTTTTTTAAATAATGTAATGATGACAGAGATGCTTTTTCTTTAAACAAAAGAAAAACATATATGTTGAAATTTTGACCACTCTTTTAGAAGTTCGTGTCATTTAGAAACTCCTTTTGTCATGGAAAGCAAAAGATAGCTTGATGTAGCTGGATTTATGAGTTATAAGGAAACTTAATAATACTACTATTATTATTTATACTTTGGGTCTTATTTGTATTAGTACATTACAAGCTAACACTACATGGTGGAAACAGCGGTAAGATTTGATTTTAAAGTTGTTAATATTATAATTAGTTAACTTTGTATATTAGGCTTAATCAAACTAATATATGCAATGGATAAAAATGTACAATTTTTAATATTTTGCCCACCACAAAATTTTGATTTTCATAATCCTAATTCATAGTTTAGTGATGTATCTCATCTAAATAAAGACTCAGAAACTAAACAGAAATGTTGTTTAGGTTATGAGGCAGAAGATATTTTACCATCTTCTAATCTCACAAATAAATGAAAAATGTTGGTTGTGTTAACCCTTTGACCCCCCCCCCCCCCAAGACCCGATATATCGGCCTCCTGCTATATTTTACATAGGAGCTCCGTTTTTTTTTTTAATTGATCTTTATGAAATTTGATACATTCTATCTACAAGGAATTATTGTACTTACTATATATATATATATATATATATATATATATATATATATAGTAAATTGCACTGCACTGTTTGAAACAATTTAAGGCTATAACAAAGACTATTCTCTAATGACAAAAATGTATTGTTGGCCATGTGTTTTGCGTTACCAACTTAGGAAATCATAATTTACCTAATTATGGAATAATTCTTGGTATTGTTGACAACTATCAAGAAATACATTTTTCGTTTTTTGTATAATATCTCTGTTATCCGTTGAGCTACAAATAAAATATAAAAAATGTTGCATTTATCATTAACAAAGTAAGTTTTTTGGTTTTCTGTAATTTTATTTAAAGTTAGCGGTTTTTAAGATTTTTAACAATAAAAAGTTTAAACGGCCGCCATTTTGAAAATATCCAAAAGTACATTCTGGTTTTTATTACAGTGATAAACGATTATTTAACAAATAGCTATACAATGTTTAAGCTTAATATCTTTTTTACTTTTAAAATTATTAAGTATTTTTATAAAATGGCTGATAACTCGAAAACAAAGTGTTTCCGGACCTATGTTTATATGAACTTTTTTCATTATTTTTGCTAGTGGAATCAGCTCAGAAAGTGCTCGGAATCCTATACGAATCACCCTGTATAATAGAAATGTGAAGAATGAAGTAAAAATAATCAACCCTTTTAACTTTCCCCACATATAGATAGCAAGGAAATGTTGTTTTTAATGGCTCAAGATTGGCTCACAGCATTTTTAATCTGGCTTCCCAATAGAGACTCGGCAGGTTTTTTCTATTTTGTTTTCTTTGTCTAATTTTTATGCATACCAGGAGGTGGTCCTTGTCCATTATTGTGTTGGAATACTCATATAGTGTGCATCTTGGAGAAGTGATGATGTTGATCCTGTTTAGAAACTTTGTCAAACAATCTTTTCCAGTAATGGAAGTTGGCGACAGATTACTCTTACTCTTACAAGCAGTTTGGTTTCACTGGAGAGACTTACTATATTTTTGTAAGGTTTCCCATTGAATCTTTGTTTGATTGTCTAATGAAAGGATGCTTTATATTTATCTTTTAGCTGTTTAATTCTTCCATCTATTATGCTAATGCCTGGTGATTTTTCCTTGTGGAAGTGCTTTTTTTATATCTAATTCATCAGCTGCCTCGTTGCTTTCTAATCCCAAGAGTGATGGTATTCGTTACATTAAAAGATTGCAAATATTATTTTTACCAACTGGTATTTTTTCCTAATGGAATCTATTATGGAGCTTTTTGCTGCATTATTACTTGCAATAGCCTGTATATCAGATTTAGAGTCTATAATTGTTATAGAATTTTCTTTAAGCCTAGGTCTTATTATCACTTGTTTTAAGGATTCCTTAACTGAAAATATTTCAACCTTAAACACTGTAGCACCTGAATGTAGGGCAAAATAGTGACAGAAGTGTTCTCTATAAGTGTTTGCTCCAGTCTTATCCTTTGGTGTAGCTCCATTTGTATAAATTCAAGTTCAGCTATCTTTTGGTGCAATCTTGTTCAATATGGAAGGGAGTTCATCAGTTTTATTGAGGTCATCACTATTTAAATTAAGGTTTATACTGAATTCAGTGAAGTTCATTAGATTCATTGACTTTGTTGATTTTTCTTTTTTTACATTATTGTTGTTTGTTTTTGTCGCTACATGTTTAAATTCTTTGTAATTTAAATTTTTGTCAGCAGAAAAAGTCTAGGTTAGTTTAGGTTAAGTTAGGTTGCTTGAAAAGTTATGTGATCAGTAAAATATCAAAGTAAATTTTTGTGTGTCCATTTTGAAGTTTCCTGTGTTCAAAAATGAGGCTTTTGGATTAATGTCTATGTGCAGTGTTCTACAGCCCAAATGTGTGAGGCTGTAGGGCCCATTTTAATGTAATTTGTTCTTATGGGATTTAATTAGTCGATGTAAGGACATTTTTTTGTAACTCAAAATTTGGGGGTGGTTGCTATAAGGGGGAAAAAGTTTTTTTCTCAAACTTTGCTCAAGTTCAGCATCAAAGGACCCAAACAAAACATATTGTTCCTCAAAATGTTGTTGCAGTTGCATTGGATAATATCTGGATATGAAAAATGTTTAAGTGACCTGGTTGACAAAAAGGAAGCATGGGTTGAGATTAATCCAGGAAAAAATTGTCTGAACGCCTAGATTTATTGTGTCTCTAGCACGATGGTTGAAATAATTTTCTTGCCATTTCTTTCTCTAATCTTTTCTTTAGGTGGTTTAGTTGTACACAACATCTAGTTTTTGTTTTTAAACTATGAAAAAAGTTGTACAAACAAATTTTGGTATATAGTAAGAGAGAACTTTTATTTCTGTACCTACTGTTAAGGTGAAAAGGCTGTTAATAAACTTGACAACTTTCAACCATTGATTTTAACAATCCAAATTAATTTTGTATTTTAAAGAAAAAGTTTGACGAAATCAGCATCATGAAAATAATATGAAAATTCTATTTAATAAATAAAATTATAAGAAATCATATCTAAAAGTATTACAGGTAAAACAAAATACAATGTAGTTATAGTTTCTGAAATTAATTATATTTCTTGCTCTAATATTAAGAAAAATGTCACTGTTCAAACTTGCTATTTTGTTGAAACTATATAGTCTAAAGGATTGACAGAGTGTCTACCGGTCACAGAAGTTTGTAAAAGTTCCCGATTTCATTTTAAGGTCACCAATTTTAATCGTTTAGATAGAATAGATTCAAAGAGTCATTTTTTATGAGCCTGGTTTGGTTTCCGAACAAGGCGCAAACTGATGGAACAAGGCACTAACGTATGTGATGAATACGGTAAAATGTGAACTAATAAATGAGAAAAAACAGTCAAAATGATATCGGAAATTAAACGAAACACAAGGTTATGATATTTATTTTTAGTCACCCTTTTTATGAGAGAAAAATAAGTTTTTATTAACATGTGTTGTTAGTTGTTAAAGTTATAACAAGAAGTTACCAGGAGAAAGGAAGTAAGCTGTCTTAGAGTTGTCCTCACTTGTCTGATTCAAATATGAAGACTAAATGTCAACGCGCATCAGTGAAGACATAGGGAAACCAAAATGTTGCCACTTTATAATAGATTTACAACAGCCAAATAACAAAATCCGATTTCAAAATTATAACTTGTAGACAAATTTAATTTATATGCATTATGTTAAATTTCAAGCAAACTGAGAAATTAATAATTCACGTCGTTTATCCAGTAGTACGTGTCATTAATTAATATTGTCAAATTGTTTATCACGGTGCCTTTTATCATGGGGGAGGGGGGTATTAAAATAATAGAACCTTACATTTTTGTTAGAAGGGACACAATAGAAAATAAAAAGGTGTTATCATCGAGAAAGCGAATAGCTCAAGTAAAGCAGCGATTGAGGGGGAGAGGTGAGGAAAGATAATAATTATAGGCAGGAAATGAACATTACTGATTTTACACAAGGAATATAAAAACTAAGTACAAGCTTTTTAAGAAAATAAGATTGAATTATGAAGTTGTACTTGTAACTCTTAGTATTTTTTATATTTCATTACAATTAAATCATTCGGGGTCTGTGAGTGGTAATTTATTTGGTGAAATAAAAGAAAATCAGTCTGGAAAAAATAAAAAATTTAAACAAAACAAAACTCGTGCCTTACTATGGAGAGAAAAAAAACAATACACATTTCGTTTAAATGTTAAACTACTGAGTGTGAATTGTGGTATAATATTTTATACGAAATAAAAATATATTACAAATAAATCATAATATGGTTTAAGAGTAAAATTATCGATTGAGAATAGAGGGAAGTTTGCTACATAATGAAAGAAACCATCCTGAAAATACTGTGGTTAAAAGACACACTAAAAAACCTAGAGTGGTTTTGTTGTGAAAAAGTAACAATTGTCTCATGAGCGAATTGTCAAAAAAAAATTGTAAGGAGTAAGGATATGCTCTATTTAATGTAGGACAAAGTTTTATCTTCAAGCAATATTGAGATGTGCAGTTGACGAGTTTCTGTATAGAAAGGGTGGAGCGAGTCTAATGGTAGAACTTAGAGAGGGAGAGAAACACATGACTCATTCCTTCTATATCACAACAGTTGCTTCTGATCTTTGTAGAGTCAAAATTGTTTTGGTCTTTTGTTACATCCTAGGTTTGTACATAGATCAATTAATTGACTAGGCCGGGGAGTATTATTAGGAAGTCAAAGTAACTATATTATTGTAAATAACGAAAATAGAATCACAAAGTTATAATTTTTAAGTAAACTAAACTTAGTTCAATTTGTGTTTAACTTTGTTCCTATTGTAATTATTTACATTTACAAAATTCCTGGCTATTTAACCAAACATTCACTGATAATCTCGAGTTCAAGAAAACTAGAGAGACACAGTGTCTTTTGTCTTGATAACTTGCTGAGCTTTAAAATTCACACTGCGCAAGTGCACCAATCAGTTCTAGAGCTACGTTTGATTCAAATCCCACAGGCACACACACAGCAGTTCACAATGACAAGGAATATGGTGCGCAGAACCACTATTTTATAATTTAAATGAGATTGATTAGTCTGCATCTTTAAGAAGATCCGATCTAGTCCATGGTCTATTCTAGAAGAGTTGATTGTCGTATTGCGATGTTTCATAAGATGGCAGCCATTGCTGTGTGCTGTGTAGTTTAGCTGTTCAGTATTAGTTATTTCAGTGGAAGTGAGAATTATAATTGTAGTTTAAAACTTTTCCAGTTTTTAGTTACAGTGTATCGAATATGTTTATAGTATTTTTGGTTGAATAGTTCGTAGTTACAATCGTTAACTAATATATAACTTTGTGCGAAAATTTACATGAATAGGTTACATAAATGGTAGGAACATAAGTTAGGAATTTTCATAAACATTTTTCTTAAGCCTACGGAACTCTTGTGTTCTTATTTTGGTTTTGACTGTAAGTTAAATTAAGTTCATTTTGTGATGAGTTTTATCCTTTAAAATAATGACAAATTTTTAAGCAATATTTAATACTTTACTTTATCGAAAATGCCTGGTAAATATCATTTCCAGCCAGTATGGCTTGAAGAACCAGACTGGATAATGTGGTTACGAAAGGGAAGAAACAACTCCTATGCGTTATGTGCGATTTGTAAATTAAAAAAAATATATTTTACATTCAGGCATTAATTCAATTAAAAGCCTGAAAAAGGTCAAAAACATCAAGCAGTTGATAAAATGGAGAAACCTCCAAACTTACGCTGCTACATGCCTTCAAGAAAGTTGATGCACTCGAACCTTCTGCTTCAACTTCTACTGATATTGCTAGTACTAGTTTTGTAGCTAGTTTTTAAAATAGTGGTAATAGTTGTCCTAGTGGAAGTATTGGAGGGACCTTCAAAATTTATTGTTAGTGATAGTGTTTCTGAAGCAGAATTATTGTGGTCTTCCTTCAGTACATTGTCTCACCTTTCTTCATGGCATTCTGCTTTGGTTGTTGATATTTTTTAAAAGATGTTTCCAGACAGTGTAATAGCTACTAATATGCAATTGGGTAAAGATAAATTAAAATATAGTGCAACATATGGCATAGGACCACATTTTTCTAAACGTGTGGCAGAAGATACCAAAAATATATTATTTTACGCACTTTCAATCGACGAGAGTCTCAATGATGTCAGTCAAAAACAGCAGATGGATGGTGTAATTAATTTTTGGAATTGTGAGATAAATATGGTTAGTACTAGATATTTAACATCTGCGTTTCTAAATCGGTGTACTGCTTCCGATTTAAAAGACACAGTTTTTAATTTGTTAAGAGAGTCAAATTTGTCTTTCAAGGATAAAATAAAGCTTAAAGCTTCAAAATATTTTAATAATATAATGAGCTACAATTGTTTCGCCTTGTGGCATCATCGGGCAACTGATAATTAACAGGTTTTGACAACTATTTATACATACACAAGTAACAGGAAACTGAAATACAAGAGAGAAATCGGGAAAGGTAGGGGGAATGACCTAGCAGGTAGATGAAGGTTGATGAACTATGTTAAGGATGGGTTTTAGAAGGGGTGACGAATTTAATTCAATTTGGTCATTTAAGTTGAAAATAGGCCTAAGTGAAATAGATCTATTTATTTCTAAACATTCTAAATTATTTAATCTATTGCTTTTATTTTCTATATGTAAGAGTTTAACATTCAATTTTGGATCAAAATTATGACCTGAGTCCAAAAGGTGGTTAGCAAAGTTAGAGTTTCTATAGGCATGTTTCCAGCTAACTACATGTTCTTTGATCCTAACTTTTATAGATCTAAATGATTGACCTATGTACTCAGAGTCACAATCTTGGCAAGATATTTTATAAACTTCACTAATTTCTAACATTTCTTTTTTATCTTTATGACTTTTCCAACATTTTCCCTAGATTTTTTTGTACAATAAAAGGCAACTTTACGATTACATTTAGTTGAAATAAGGTTACTGATATTATAACTAGTTCTGTTGATATAAGATAATTTACAATATTTAACTATTTCAATGCTATCATTATGGGAAGAGTAGACTAAATTTTCAGCTCTTTGCTTTAACTTTTTTTAAAAATATCTAATAAACTAACATCATACTTATTATTAACAGCAATTTGTTTAACGACATTCAGTTCATCATTGAAGTGATTAGGTGAGAGAGGTACAATAATAAGTCTATGTATCATGCTGTGAAAAGCAGCATGTTTATGGCTGATAGGATGGTTAGAATCAGCAGGTATTACTGTATCTGTATTAGTGGTGGGCATTAACGCTAACAACGGTCAACATCAACAGCAGTTAACATTCAGCATGATTAACTGTTGACAAAAACCGTTAATGTTGATGACGTTGAACCATTAGCAGATGATCAACTAGGTGATCACTGAACTAAAATGATAAACAGAAGTTTTGTTTTCGTACCCAATGAAAATATTTACACATATTACAGTTACTAACTAACACTTTCCTTTCCCCCATTATTCATTTACACTGTTTATGTCCAATAAAAATTTAACAATAGCTTTGGAAAGTTTAACCAGAATAATAATGTAAGCACAAACTTAACCTAAATATTTACACAGTTGACAGCTTTTATCAGCTAAAACTAAAGTTGTGTACACCACACTATTTCCGTATTATTCAGTCGTCATTTTATACAGTTTTAGATTGAGTAAAAAACAAACAGTAAAATAGTAGGCTATAGCAGAAACATACGTTGATGAATAAACATTGATATTGATTGATTCGCTTTAGTTGCTCAACTAAACTATCAGACGACTCAGAGGAGTACGTGTAACTGGGTGCACGAGCATCGAGTTGGGCCACTGGCGCTAACCACTGATGCGTCGCCTGCAAGCAATTGATCAATGTTAGTAGGTAATGCACTTCTTTGTCAACTTTGTTGAACGTTAATGATGGCCAACATAGACGGTTAGCTTTTACCCGTTATTGGACACAGCACTAATCTGTATAAGTTGATTTTCTGAAAATTTTAAATTTATGATAACTATCAGTGATATTAATGTTAAGATCCAAGAAATTAATGTTGTTATTTATACCCAATTCCATAGTGAACTGAATCTTGCTATTTACAGAATTTAAGGTTTTAAGTAAAGAGTCTAACTGCCTATTAGTGCCACTAAACAAACATAATACATCGTCAACATAACGGTACCAATAAATTGTATTTTTAAATAAAGGATTGTCGTTACCAAATAAATTATTTTCGAAATCAGCCATGAAAATTTTTGCTAGAAGAGGTGACAAAGGTGAACCCATTGCCAACCCTTCTATTTGTCAATTGTAAATAGTGGTCAGTACCTGTTAATTATCAGTTGCCCGATGATGCCACAAGGCGAAATAATTGTAGCTCATTATATTATTAAAATATTTTGAAACTTTAAAGCTTTATTGCTTTATTTTATCCTTGAATATGGATTTTCAACAAGAAATATCTGCTGTTACATTAAAATTAAATTTGTCTGACTAATCTTATACAGGTGGCGACTTATGGTCTGAATGCCAATTTAAAATTGTTGTATGACATTAAAGCTCATATGAAGACAGAATTGAGTTCTGGGCAGCAGATTCTTGAGATCTGTACATGCTCCTTGCATATTGTGAACAACGCATACAAGATAGGTTTGAATAAAGTTGGTTGGAATATTGATAAATTTCTAAAATCAATATACCGTATCAAGTTTTTAAAAATCAACAGCTAGACGAGGACATTATAGTAATGTTACTGGTTCTAATGATTTTGCCCATAAGTTTTCTTCCGTAAGATGGACAGAAAATGTATAAGTTATTGAGAAAAGTCTTGAGATGATGTCATATCTTGAAAAGTTTGTGAAAGAATCAGAATCTGAAATAGACTCACACCATTTCAATATTATTAAAGATGCTTTTCTAGACAAAATGTTACCAGCTAAGTTGCATTTTTAAAAAGTTGTTGCACAAGATCTTGAAGGTTTTCTAAATAATTTTCAGAAAAACCAATTATTACTGCCTTTCTAATATAGTGAGATCTTGCTCGTAATGAAAAATTTACCTTCAAAAATTTTGAAAACTAGTTCACTGAAAGATTTCAATACTGGTTCTCGTTAAAAAAACTAGGCCTTGATAACTAAACAGTTATTAGAGAAAAGTCTGATTAACAAAAGTTGGTTCTTGGTGCTTCCTGTCTGACTCCAGATGTCATATTATCAGAAACATTGATAACGTCAAGATCAAAAATCGCCATTGAAGGATTAATTAACCATAATCAAATGTCAGCTTCTTAAAGTGATATAGTTTCACAGCAGTACGAACAGTTTTGTGAAATAATTGTTACAAGATTTAGTGATAAATTAACATCATTGAGATGGAAAGATGACAGTTTAAATGTTTTACTTGTAAATCTACTTGAAGAACTATATTCTACTACTAATAGAGAAATGAATAAAAGTTTTAGCAAGTTCCTTAAAATATTCTTAGTGTGCTTCCATGGAAATGCTGCAGTTGAACGCAGCTTCTCTTACAATTAAGATTTTTTGGTGAAAAACTTAAAAGAGAAGTTATTGGTGGCCCAGAGATATCTCTACATGACCTCATTTCAAATTTCTGATCCAGTAAGTAATACTTTTTATAGGCCTAAGCTATATACATATTAATAAAATTCTTTCATTGTTGAGGTTTCTATATTATATACTATTCATGTAACTTTATCATTATAAAGGCCTTTCCTAGGGTAGGTCAGCTTTTTGTGTTAGGTTAGTTTTGGGTCTACAATGATTTTAGTGATTTGTTCTGTTATGTTGTACTTTTTACTTATTCTATTAAAACCTAAATTATTTTGAGGGGCTTTTATATTTTTTACTAATTAAAAAAAATTATACTACAACTAAGTTACAAACTTATCTAGTAGTTTACATTTAGATAATACACTGTGTGCCAGAGTTCACTCCTTTAAGTTGCTCTGAGTAATTCTATACTGTTGTGTTGTTATGAGTGTGAAGTCTGCCTCATGCTTCACTGCAATAGATTTTATTTCTTCGAGAACTGTGTTCACTTTAAGGTCCTTGTAAATGGTTTCATTTCTGACGTACCATGGTGCATTAACAATAGTATGCAGTACCTTATTTTGAAAAATTTGAATTTTGTTAATATTTAATTTCTTAGCGCATCTCCAGAATTGCGCACCATACGTTCATACAGGTTTTAATATTTGCTTATATAGAATGAGTTTATTGTGAATACTTAACTTTGATTTACCATCGAATAACCATAACATCTTTCTCCATTTTAAATTCAACTCATCTCTCTTTCTCCTGATATGGGCCTTCCAGTTTAATTTAGCATCTAGAGTCATCCCCAGATACTTAACTTCGTGATTATGCAGTATAGTGTTTGAGTTAATCAGCACTAGTATCCCATTTATTCTTTTATTTGTAAAATTTACATGTGTTGACTTAGATTTATTTAACTGGATTCTCCATTTCTTGGTCCATAAATTAACTTTATCAGTTGCTTCTTGGAGTTTTTATGTCGCTTGAAAAACAGTTCCTCCTACTGCAATAATAACAGTATCATCAGCAAATGTATGAATTGTGGTGTCCATGTGTTGCGGAATATCGTATGTATACAAAAGATACAATACTGGTCCGAGAACGCTACCCTGAGGAACACCAGCAAAGATTTCCATTATTTCAGAATATTTATTCGCTTGTTTAATCCGAAACGGTCTATCAGATAAGTATGACCTCAGAATCTGACACAATTCTTTTGGAAGGTTCTTTTCCAATTTGTATATGAGACCTTTTTGCCAGACTTTATCAAACGCCTGGGAGATGTCCAAGGATACTCCCGATCACACTTCCCCTTTCTCCAGAGCATTTTCTATTATTTCAGTTATCCTGTTTAAATGGTCTAGTGTTGAGTGTTTACTCCTGAACCCAAACTTATGATTAGGTATAAGGTTTCTCTCCTCTAAAATAGGTTTCAATCGTTTCAGGAAAAATTTTCAAATAGCTTCGCCATTATCGGCAACAGGGAAATAGGTCTATAAGAATGTTTATCAGTCGGAATTTTTCCAGCTTTCTGTATCATAATAACCTCACTAACCTTCCACTGCCTCGGCATATATCTGAGTCTAATAGCTGCATTTACAAGCTGTATCAGCTTTTTAACGGCCATATTATACAATTCCTGTAAGACCTCCCTCGTAATTAAATCGTATCCAGGGGTTTTCCTGGCCTTTAACCGTTTAATTTCTTCTTTAAATTCTTGCAGTGTCACCATTTCAATGGGCATACTATCTGTTCCTACATTTAAGGTGGTATTTTCATTAGCTGTTTGTCTTGAAAACGGTTTGAAAATGGATTCCAGATAATATGCAAAAACCTCAGCCTTTTCCAAATCACTCCTTGCCCATACTGTGTTGCTTATCCTGACGGGGGTATTTGAACTTTAGGTCTCTTCAATCCTTTAGTGGTTTTCCAGAGTGAATAACCAATGTCCATTTCTGCATTTAAGCATTGAAGGAAAAACTAATTGTATTATTTTTTATATCTTGAAGCATTTTTTAAAGTTTATTGCTCAGTTGATTCAAAACAGCCTTATCTTGAGGAGCACGACTATTTTGCCACTTGTTATGAATTTTTCTTTTCACTCACCAGTTCTCTCACTGCAGCAGTGTAATTAGCATCACTATATATATATATATATATATATATATATATATATATATATATATATATATATATATATTTCTTGTTTTAAGGGGAGTATTATTCCAAGCTGCTTTTTGCAGGTTACAAAAAAAAAAGATCTACTTCTTGTTCCAATTGGGCAACAGATTTTAGAGGTACCATGAGTTCTATACATCTTTCCAGATCACATCACTGACTGTAATACCCAGTCAGTATTACAGGTAGTCAGTCTAGGATATTTTCCATTCTTAATTAATATTTAACTTATGTTAGGATGATTGGTGAGTGGTCAGAATTTAGATCACTACAATTCTCAACTTCAACAAACTTGTTAGCTAGACCTTTACTAACAAAGAAGTTAATAAGATCAGGTGTTTTATTTGGATCTGTTGGCCAGTATGTTGGTTTCCCTGTTGAGTAGAAGTCGCAGTTTAGCTCCATAGCCGCCTCAAAGAGCCTTTTCCCTTTTGCACTAGTTAGTCTTTAGCCCCAATATGAATTCTTTGCATTAAAGTTGCCGCCAATGATACAACTGCTTCCCAGACTAGCAAACAGCTCCATATAGTCATTTTTCTGCAAACTGTAGTGAGGTGGACAATAAATGGATGCAATGTTAATATTTTTATCTTTAGTTTGGACACATACTGATATCATTTGCATAGCTTTACTCTTAATTTCCTCATTAACATAGTGTGTAATGGATTCTTTAATAATCACCCAGGACCCTCCTCTAGCTTTATTAGTAGGGTGATTTGAACTATAAGTCAAATATCCTCTTATTTTTAGATAATTTTCACTCGTAAAATGTGTTTCAAAAATGAGACAAATATCAATATTGTTTTTCCTCAATAATAATTCAAATTCACTAACTTGGCCAAGAAGCCTGTTAGCATTCCACGCTAAAACTCTTTAAGTTAAAAACCACTACCTGCTTTTTTTATGAGCGTTCTTAATACTGGACTCTAGGTTATTCAATTTTTCAAATAACAGTTTATTTGTTTTATTTTTGCTCTTCCAATCTACAAAGTATAACTTCAAGGGTATTTTAAATATTTGAGTGATCTTCCTCTGTGTTTTGAGTAGTTTGAGCACAGGTTTCCTGACCTTAATACTCTGATCTTTTTTGATTTTATTTTCAGGTTCTCGTACAGCACTTCTATTATGTACTAGGATTTTGTTTGGTTTTTGCATCTTTGATGTCACGATCCTGTTGTGTCTTCTTTGCAATTCTTTAGCTACTTCGCAGCCTCTATAATTTGCAGGATGATTCTCTCTACAGATAATACATCTCGGAGCAGTGTCTCTACTTGTAACACATTTAACACAGCGAGGTTCTTTCTAACAATATGCTTGGGTATGGTTATATCCTTGACATCTTTTACATTGGACTATCATTTTAGTATTTCTCCTCAAAAGCTCAATCTTTACTACCATACTAAGAATTGTCGTTATATTGTAGACACTTTTAATATTTTCTTTATTATCAAATGTTAACATGAAAAGGGGAAGTCCAAGTTTACTAATAGTTGCTTCTCCTCTCTTATTTTCTGTCCTCTCTTTTTTAAGTATATTAACTGCATCTATTATTTTAAATCCTTTATGTTTCAGCTCATCAATAATGTCTTCTTTTGGACATGTTATGTGCAATCCTCTAGCCACAACCCTGATTGGCCTTTCGTTTTTGTTTTCATAGGTGTACCATTGCATTTTCTCAACTGATAATTTCCTTACTATCTCTTTATAAGTGTCAGAGTATGGAACATTTATTTTTCCTATATTATTATTAAGCATTGTAACTTTAATGTCTTTATCTGGAATTGATTTTATAATGTTTTGTAGTTCCATGTAATTTAATATGTTACTAACATTTATTGGACGAGGTTGTGAATCTTTCTTTTGGATCTGTTGCCCTCTTCCCTTGTGCAGTCAACTATAGGCGATATTTCAGCTTTCCTTTTTTTAGCAAGCCTTCCTTTTTCTTTTTAAGAACCCAGTCTGTTTCCCGATGCAAATCCTCTTCATCTGTGTAATACCCTGTTTTGTATTGACTATTGTACTCTTCATTGTTATACTTTACGCTATTTATTCCTTTCTTGAGCTTGTCATTATCTATACGTAGTGCAGTCACTTCATTCTGTAATTCCGCGCACAATTTCTGAGAGTCTAGCTCGAAGGAATGTATTTTCAGTCACTAATGCCTCGTTACTCTTAAAGTCTTTACTAGTACATTTTGGTGGAGATCTTGCCACCATCATACTCTTTTTAAAAGGGTCTTGTTCAAGCAATAAGTGGCCTTCCCCAGAATCCATAAGGCCTGCCTCCGAGGAGGGTGGATTTTCCAGGAGTTGACCTGGTCTGCCATCTGGGGTAAAACTTCCGTTAGTTTTGTTCATTGCTCATGTTCAGACTATCTGGTTTTCTGTTGGGGTTTGCTCCCTTAACCTTAAGAGATCCCTCTCCTAACCACAAGGCAGTGGGTTCTCACTTTATAAGCCCAAATGAGAAGGGAAGCCTCTTCCGCTAATATTACCATACCAAAGAACTACTTCTCCGCCAAATATTACCGTTGAGGTCTTCACCGTAACACTGGCAAGGACCCCTCATAAGGTTCTGTCGGCCAGAGCCAGCTGATTCAAGGTTTTTTAAAGAGGTATTACTCCTCCATCATTCCTCCTTCCCCATCTATGATGAGGCCCCGGGCTTGTGACCGGCATAGCAGAAATTTCAAAAAATGATGAGGATGCTAGGTTAGGTGTATCAGTATAAAATAATATTTCACTATAAAAAAGAAACCAATTATAAATTACAAGATTTTTGAGGTTATGGATAGTAGGTTATACTTGCATATTTTTACTTTCAGTGGGATTGTTGAATTTAAATGTTACAACAACAAAAAAAAAAATTAAATAAAAATTATTCAAGATTTCAGAAGTTCTTCATCAAGAAGTAAAGATGACATTAAAATAAAACAAACGGAAGATGCTATGGCTAAGGAATCATATTTTAAAAAAATGAATAGAAAAAAAGCAATTAATGGCAAAGATGCAGAAGTTGGAAGAAGAAAAAGCTCTTATTGAAAAAGAACTAAATAGTGTCAGTAAGATTCTAAAAAAATTTTGCTAATGTGTATAAAGCTGTGTAGACATTAGTTTGTTTTATATTACAGTAGGGCCCGATTATCCGAGCCCTGACTAACCGAGGTTCCGGTTTAACCGAGTGTTTGTACACTGTACAGTACTGTAGCGAGCGAGCGGAGTGGGGGTGACCGCTGCTACTGTGTCAATGTCATTTACACAGCCCTCGCGATTATTTTACTGTATTATATAAACTGTATTTTTATTTGCTGTTCAGTACAGCATATTTCATTATTTTTTATGTTATGAACGTAATATTTGATACAGTGCAGTACTGTCGGTTTCGTAATAAAGTGAACTCATAATTTTAATTCAATTTTACATCTTTATTTATTACTGTATCAACTTCAAAATGTCTTTGTACCGCCTATAACACAGACCGGCGGTCAAAATGCACACGCTACCATTGATTTCAATGACGGCGGAAGACGCTCTCTTTATCCGGTCTGTCTGCCCATGTTATCTGAGTTTCTGGTTATCTGAGTGTCCTCTGGTCTACATTAACTTGGATAATCGGGGCTCTATTGTAATAACATAGTATTTAACATGTTTAGCTCAGGTAAATATTTGTGAAATGTATGATAACAAAATATAAATTTGTTCATCTAAATATTAGCGCTTAATTTGTGGTAATTATCGGTTGTACCTCATCTTCAGATTTTTCTATAAAAAATTATGAAAACGTAAAGTATTTACCTTGTAATCAAAGGATCATATCATATTATTTATCGAACGAAATGTTTCAAGTCCCAAAATGCATTTCTTCACTAATAAATAACACAAACAAAACAAGGGAATACAACTGTAGTTAGGTTAAGGTCTAATAACGAATGACTATGTTAATATGTATGACTACATTAGTCAATTTAGTGTAAGTGTTATAGCTACCTTATTTTCAAACAATCACATCATTTATAATTTCGTAAGACACTTTTAAAGTCACAAAATGTATTTGTTTACTAGAAAATAGGCTATATTAAAATATGAAATCTTAATCAAGTGTAGTCACCTAGCCAGACTTAATAAAACAAGGTATCATATACATTCAATGACTTGATGAACGTAGTCAATAGTATTAACTTTGGCATTCTCAACCTACATTGCTGGATTTCGTACTTTAATAAATCTCATTTTCTACTAAACTAATGCATTTTGGGACTTGAAACGTTTCTTCTAACACATAATATTATCGGATAATTTGATTACAAGATAGGCCTAAATACTTTATATTTTCATATTTTTTTGTAGAAAAATCCGAGGACGAGTTACAAGAGGTACAACCGTTATTTACCTAATTTGTTTATTTATTTCTAATGATACAAACATGTTTAATTATATTTAAAGATATATTTCAACTAATGTAGCCTAACGAATTTTTGTCTTTGATAAGGTCCCCAATTTTTACCCAAGTAGGTCAACAAAAGTCACCAAAAAGTCCTTGAATTTGATTTTAAGAATCTGGTAGACACTCTGTTATTTAATTAAGGATTTATTTAACTCAGGTCTAAATTAACTAATTAAACTTATTCCTTAACTGAAGTTGTGAACCTATTACCAGAAACATGTTAAGCTTAATGGTTCAAGCTTGAACTGATTTCTATACATTTGTAAATAGGTTTATCAATTATATAGGTGAACTGGTGAAAAAAAGGGTTACCATAATGTATACCCAGTGACACTTCTCGTTGCTAAATTAATTTTCTATTACCTGAAAGTGTACTTTTTTATAATGTGGTTTAAAAAATTTATTATAAGATTCAATGAAAATGGAAAGAAAATATTATTTATAGGGCTAATGTATCATCATGAAAACTAAGTTACAGGCTAAATTAAAAAAAGTAATAATGCAACCTCTATTTTTACACATTTTTCACGAAAAATATAAAGTTCTGTAGTATTTTCAAAATCTTACAAGTTATTTAAAAAATGATGACACAAATTTTTGTTGTAAACTAAGCTTGAACCAGATACACTACAATATTATTTTCTTATACAATTTTAGTAAATAATTTCACTGAGTACAATTATTTTTTACAGGTGATCATTTGTTTATGACTTATATGTTACCAATACAATTGTTAAGAAAATGAATTCCATTTTTTACAACTAATTTTAGATCGGCAAAAAGGTATCATTTAATTATTATTTAGATGGTGTTTAATTGTAAAAAAAAAAAAAAAAAAAAAAAAAAAAAAAAAAAAAAAAAAAATGCTTTTTTATTTATTTATCTTTCTATTCATGAACGAATATTAATAATGTAAAGGTAATATTTAGTTTCTAAATATAATCTTTCATTAATAATTATATATAATTAGGTGATAATGCAGAAACAATATTTTTCTGTTGAAGTTTATTTATTGTAATTATTTACTTGATGTGAACTATCTGTTTCAGGTAGCTTAATCCAAATTCCTGCTGATAAACCAAAAACTCCAAGAAGTCGGCTAACAAATTTCAAATCCGAAAAGGAAGCAATTAGGCAGTGTTTCCTTTTTTCCAATCATCTCATTATAGCTACAAGGTAAACTTTTTTACTTTTTCAATATCTGTTTTAAGTCATCTTTTTGTCCTATATATTGGTTTTTTCAAAACTGCTAACCTGTGAATACCTGTTTAGTGAACATACTTAATAGTTTTTTTAATTTTTTATTTAAAGATATTTAATAGCTGGTATCAGCCTACTTAAGTTTTGAAATAATGTGGTATGTGTTATAAGATAAAACATTAAAATAATGATTTTCTCACTGTTCCTAAATTACATTGGTTTAGAAGTAGCATCCCAAGATCCAAATAGAAGATAATGGTCTCTGTCACTATGGAAATTTGGAATCACAGATGTCGACTTTGAATTTAGTATTTCATAATTGGCTTAAATGATTTTTCATCAATATTTGAACTATGCAACTGTTTTAATATGTTAGATGCTACTTCAATCAGTAGCTGTTTTTGAAGCACGACCTCACTGGGACCTGTATGTGTTTAGCAATAATAAACTACTTTCATTATAAAGTACTACTAATATGATCTAGGAACCTTTATTTGTACTATTTTAATCCTTGGAAGTGTGGGTTATATACAGAACATATTTATCAACACAAAATTGTTGTAGTATAGATCAATATTAGTTCAAATATTGAATCATTTTTCATTTTTTTCCTACTCTGATTGGACATAGGTGTTTTACCCATTTATTTATTTACCACAAACAGCATTTACAGGAATTTCCAATGCCAGATAACTAGTCAGTAGAATACAATTTGCAATTTAAAACCCATTACTAACATACTTCTTTTAAAATTTCCAGATTGAATTTATATATATATTGTATTTTTTTAACTGTATACTCATACATACAGTTTACACTTTAAAATAATTCTGTTCCTATATCCACAATCAACAAAGTTTATAATATATAGGACTACTAAACTTATTTAAAAAAATAATAATTTCCCAAATTTAACATATTAATGAATTCATTTTCAGTATCCAGGTCACTTTTATTTAACATAAAGTGTCTTACCTTGTTTCCATCAAGTGACCTATTTTTTGTATTAGTAACGCGTTTCGGGACTTTTATCCCATCTTCAGACACAACATAAATACATAACTCAACCAAGGTCGTCAAACAATAAAATTATTTACACAAAATACACATATATCACATTAAAAGTACGTTTAGGTGTACACCTTCTGGCTACCGGACGGCAACAGACAGTCTGTTACCTCGCACACTCGGAACCTGTTCTTATAGCGGGCTTCTTAAATTTTTATCGCTGTTTCGTACAAGGTCTTTGATTCAAAATTTAGTTGGTCATTCAATAATCAATGTTTGCCATTTGCATCTCTTGATTTGAACGCCTTATAAATCTCATACTCCTCGACTGCATTCATATATCACCTTTAGAACAAATTTTAATTGGTTTCATGTTATTTTGTAGGTTCATGTAACCATGGTCCTCGTGTATTAGATGGCGTGCAAAATTCTAATTGTTAACTGAAATTGTTCTTTTTGACAAGTGTTCTTTAAATCGAGTTTTAAACGCTCTCCCAGTTTGACCTATGTATACCTTTTCACAATCATCACATGTCAATCAATACACGCCAGTTTAGTTTGCTAAGGGTCAAAGGTTTTTAGGGTGAAGAAGTTGTTTAATGGTGTTGTTAGTTCGGAAGGTTACTATTCTGTTGAGTTTATGGAAGGTAGAAGTGACTATTGTAGGTAGGATGCTGTCATATTCAGTTGATACATAGACAGGTTTAGTGTTCTCTTTAGGGCGCGATTTAGATCCAATTTTGTGTTTTCAGAGAAGCTTGCCAATTATGGAGCTTCTGTAGCCGTTTCTTATGACGATATACTTGATCGTATTCAACTCTTCTTGAAAATCACAAGGCTCCATTGGTACTGTGTTTTAAGAGAAGTTTGTCAATTATGGAGCTTCTGTAGCCGTTTCTTATGGCGATATATTTGATCGTATTCAGCTCTTCTTGAAAATCACAAGGCTCCATTGGTACTGTCATTAATCTGTTGATCATACTGTTATAGGCTGCTATTTCTTGAGTAGTGGGTGGTGGGAGTCAGAATGTATAGTGATGTCGGTTGTGGTAGGCTTTCTGTATATCTTATAATGAAATTTGTTTTGTTGTTTTGTGACTGTTATGTCTAGAAAATTTATACTGTTATCTTCTTCAATTTCCAGTGTGAACTATATTTTTGGGTTTATTGCATTAATGTAGTTTTTTAAATGTTCTATTTGTCTAGTAGTTCCATTAAAAATTATAAATGTGTCATTCACATATCTGGTGTAATATATAATTTGGTTATAATACTTGTTCAAAATGAATAGCCACACGGAATTTTTTGAAACCAATAAATGCACAAGCACCTCAATTTACTGGACTACCAAAAATTCATAAAGAGAACACGCCCATTAGACCTTTAAGAAATTTTACTACATCACCAAGCTACAAAATGGCAAAAAACGTTACAATTTCATGTCACAACTTACTTTTAGAAAATAACCACAGCATTAGAAACAGTATCGATTGTGTTACGGAATTAAATGAAAATAAACTTCAGCCTAATTATAAGGTTACTTCATTTAATATCACAAACCTGTGGTTTTCAAGAAGAGCTGAATACGATCAAATATATCGTCATAAGAAACAGCTACAGAAGCTCTATAATTGACAAACTTCTCTTAAAACACAAAGTTCGATCTGAATCACGTCCCAAAGAGAAAACTAAACCTTTCTATGTATCAAGTGAATATGGCAGCATCCTACCTACAATAATCACTTCTACCTTCCATAAACTCAACAGAATAGTAACCTTCCGAACTAACAACACCATTAAACAACTTTTTCACCCCAAAAACCCAAGAGCTCTAGAAAACCAAACTAGCGTGTGTAGATTGACATGTGATGATTGTAAAAAGGTTTAAATAGGCCAAACTGGGAGAGCATTTAAAACCCTACAACCGGCGCATGTTAAAGGTTTTGTTTTCTTAAAATATTAATAAAAAAATATTATTTTTATACAAAACCTAACTTATAATATATCATTTTTCTCAGAAAGACGCGTAGAATTTATCTATGTAATAAAACAAACAAAATTTTTTTTGTAACGGTTTTGGAGTAAGTATGTTAGATATCAAAAAAAGTTAACATTATTCAGAAAAACCTGTATCATCCAAAATCAATAGCTTACCACCTTTTTTCAAGATAAACAAAAGTTTTGAATAATATTTATGAATATATTTAGAAAGAAAAAAATTTGTTACATTTTCAAAATAAAAAAAATTGATTTATGAAAAAAGGGAATTTGGTAAATTTATTTTCAAAAATTCACCAAAAATAGTAATATTTAAGGAAATAGCAAAAAATCGGAAAGAAACGGAGGCAAGAATTTCACAGAAATGGTAATGTACCGTACACCACACAATTTTTTTTTTTTAATTTGTTTGAAGTATTACTAGAGATTTGTAATATATTTGTGGATAAAAGTTGCTAAAAAGAAAAATTAATTTATAAAATTTTCATTAGACATGGTTCATTTTTACGTAAAAAGTGAAATTTGTCTCCTAAGTTTGGCCTTTTTTTTTTTTTCAAAAATTCACCAAAAATATAATTATTATTCAAAACCCAAGTTTTTTATTACCAATGCTCTCACAAAGATACATAGATTCTATGTGTGTAATGCAAAAAAAATTTAGATGGAAATATTTTGGAGTTATTATGTACGAAATCAACAAAATTACCCTGTAACCGAGGCAAAATTCCATAGAAATAGGTATATAAACCAATAAAAAAAAAAAAAAAAATTATAGATAGGCCTATATAAATTTATAAACATTTTGCATACATTTTGGTAAAAACTTAATCAATTTATAAAATTTTCATTAGACAAAATTATTTTTATATATCAACACATGGAAATTTGCTAAAAAGGAAGACCAGATTATAACATAACCTCTATCTCTAGACAGCCTCAATATTTGATGTCTGACAATAACATTCACTCAAAACAATAAATTCTACAAACAATAATACAGATATTGTAATTTTTATACACAATTTATAATAAATAAATAAAACAAACCTTCAGAATAACAGAAATATAATCCCAAGTCACATTCGCACTACGCCTTTCACATGTCATTTTAGTACACAAACATCGCTAACTTGCAAGAAGAAGTATTAACCTAAAAGAAACTCTAGGACATAGCAAGTACTACCAACAGATAGAATGAAATCTCCTCTACAACATACTGTAAAGATCGGTTACAAAATATTGATTGAATAATCGATTATCTTATTTAGTAAACACCACCGAATGAAAAATGAGATTCGTTCGGTATGGTTACTACTTTGGTAAAATAGATATATCTCACTATCTATGACAGAGAGAAAGATTTGAAAAGAACAGATCGAAAGAGAAAGATCTGATCTACAAAACAGTGTTATGGTCGACCTGTTTGACAGAAATATATATTTGTGAACATCTGAGAAAAAAATGGCATCATTTCTACTTTGAACTACAACCGCACAGTTCAAATCTTTGATTTTACGCATAAAAATATGCAAACTTTACCAATTTTTTAAAATATTATTTATAACGTTTGGTGGTACTTTTTGCATGATTATGCATCTACGGAACATTAGCTTTCCAACGGTATTTTATTTATTGCGATAGGACGATTCTAAGTGGATGAAATGTTGAATTGCAAAATATGTATTTTACGGTCGTTAGACTAAACCATGCGTTGAGAATCGACCCGAGATGGGGTCGCCCCGCGGTTATAGTTTTAAGACTCAATTTAAAGAATACTTGCTAAAAAGAAGAATATCAGTTAACAAATCAAATTTTGCACACCATCTAATAGACGAAGACCATGTTTACATGAACTTACAAAATAACCTGAAACCAATTAAAATTTGTTCTAAAGGTAGATATATAAATGTTGCAACGGTAGCGAGAATAGTGCTATTGCCAGGGGTACGATTTGGGTGGTACGTGGATCTACTTTGGTAATGTATTACCGGGTCCCGATTGCGTGGTAAAATTAATATATGTACACCGGGCGAATCTCAACTTAGGCTAGCCATTTTTGACGAGTATTACTACAGACTAATTAACTAAAAAAAATAATAGAATTACACTAATACCAATATTAATATTAAATACACTGTATTGCAACAACATGTCGGTCTATACCAGGGCTTAGCATGGCCGCGTATAGTTCGACTAATAATTTTACGATAACCAAAAATCGCGATGCACCCTGATATAAACCCTAGGGCCGTACCGGCCCTATTCCTTTGGTTTTAGCAAGGCATGATAGTAAATTACGGCAATATAATAAATTTAAGGAGAACGCTGTGCGACGTCTTGAGTCACCGCTGTCTCAAACACTACTCTGGTTATCAGCTCGCCGGGCGGATATATCCAGATTCATGAAGGGGAGGGGGGAGTGGTGAGTAATCACCACAATGCAGTTGAGGAGTATGAGATTTATAAGGTGTTCAAATCAAGAGATGCAAATGGCAAACATCGATTATTGAACGACCAACTAAATTTCGTCTCAAATACCTTGTACGACATGGCGATAAGAATTCTAGAAGCCCACGGTAAGAACAGGTTCGAGTGTGCGAGGTAACAGACTGTCAGTTGCCATCTGGTAGCCAGAAGGTGTATACCTAAATGTACTTTTAATGTGATATGTGTGTTTTGTGTAAATAATTTTAGTGTTTGATGATCTCGGTGGAGTAATCTATTTATGTTGTATCTGAAGATGGGATAAAAGTCCCGAAACGCATCACTAATACAAAAAAAGTGGTCACTTGACAGAAACAAGGTAAGAAACTTTATTTTAACATATTATTGTTATACAGTGTGGGTCAAAAGTATGGATACACCCTGTTAAATTTTAAATGGATAAAGATAGAAAAATGAAACTCACAACACCTTTCTAGGAAATAAAAGTGAACTTTTTAGTCACTATTACAACTTTTCCCATTTCCCCAAAATGGGATTTTTGGGGGGCAGCTCAAAATTTTTAAATGTAAAGACCCATTAAGTGACACCTCATTTTAAAGTCCTTGATTAAAGAAGAAGAACAGTGGAAACCAGAGCTTTCTATCTCAACCCACTACAAAATGGCAGCTCATTGACCCACAGTGTATACACATACAATCCATATGTTTACAAAATTAAAATACCTTACTACTAAACCTATCCTTACAATTTTCAGAGGTTAACATATTTTATCCACACTTCACACACACGTGCACACACACACACACACACACACATACACACCATATATATTATATTACAATTTCAAAGTTACATAAGAAGATCAGAAAATCCCATTAGGAAATAATCTATTTTCAATTATGACTATTAAAGACAAACATATCACTTATTAAAAAATAATTATGCATCAATCAAACTGAGACAAATATATTTAGCATGAGATCAGGTGACCTGCATAAATTCATTCACTGAATAAAAACAATTATCAAGAAGATAAGACAGAAGGGACTTCTTGTATTTCCTTAGTCAGTCTAGTACTTTTATATCTCCAGGAAGTTTATTAAAAGTCTAATACAGTAGAACCTCTGTTACCAGCCTTGGATTAACCGGTCCTCGGATTAACCGTGGTTGGATGAGAGTTTCCGAAAATAAATTGTAATTGAAACACCAAAGCGGTGGCGAGTCAAACGACTTTGTCGATAGCGGTATCCCATTGTCGGCGGCACCAAAGCAGCGGCGAGTCAAACGATTTTGTCGATAGCGTTATCCCATTGTCGGCGACATAAAACACCGCGGCATTGGCACCTGTCGGTATAACAGACATACACCACAAAAACGTTTGATGGGCCGCTTTTTTACCACAAATCATTATGGAAAATATAACATTTCTTTTCAGTTTTCTTCTTGTCTTTGACTGGTTATGATCTACGTACAGTATATACAATAAATAAAAATGAGCGAGTTACGAAACTGGAAGCGTATGTTGGTTTCGTTTGAGACGCGGTTAAATGTGTCAAAAGACTTGACAGAGAGGAATCTGTAAAAAAGCTTTGTAGTGTTTAATTTTTTCATGTTTGATGTATAATATACATAACATAATATATACGATACATTTATGTACAATAAAATGAGTTGCAATAACATCTTAATTGCATAATTCTTAGCGCTACCTGATTAAATAAGCTTTCTTTGAAGGAAAACCAATTTTTCACGGGAACCTCGGATTAACACGCCAAACGGGCAACCGGCCCGGGTGTCAGTCCCGACTAGACCGGTTAAGAGAGGTTCTACTGTACCACTGTAATAAGGTAAACTCTCAAATGCAGTGGTTCTATGTGCAGGATAGTGTATCAAGCCTTTACCTTGGGTCTGGTACCTGTGATCTTGTTGTGAATACATAAAACTCATAAATTTGATTTAACAAAACAAAATGTAATCTGCAAATATATACAAGGTAGTGGTAATATGTTATGCAATTTAAAAACTTTTTTACATGATTCTAAGTCTTCAGATTAAATATAATTCTAAAAATTTTTTTCTGCAAACAAAAACTTTGTTAGTATTAACAGAATTAAATCTGTGACTTCTTAAACCCTATTGTGCAACTAATTAAATGAATTTGCTGGCACGTATTTTATTTATTATAAACCATTATATACCATAAAATAAAATAATAAGTAATGGTCATGTTTGGGTAAATAAAAAATATAGAGAATCCAAACTTGAGTCTTAGTAATAAATTTAGAGTCATAACTTTGTAACGAATAAATAAAAGAGCACACAACTTTGAGCATAGAATAAATAATTAGATGTAATGCCAACGTTATTGGGAAAAATTATAGTACTGCATTTTGTTTGTCTAAATAAAGTCATTGCGTTTCTAAAATTCAAGTGTCAAGTAACTTTTGTGCCACCTTGTATATTATTTGTTTAACACATTTTATTTGAATCATTTGGTTTTATTAATGTTCATTTCAACTGTAAGAATAGTATAATAAATACATTTCTGTCTCTACCAGTAAGAAGAGTTAAGCAGAATTACTAATTTTGATCCTTGTTTTCTTCTAGGACATCTGGAGGACGCTTACATCTGGTACCTGATGTGGGGAAGATTCCTCTAGCTGATGCCATTCTTATAGAAGATCCCAGCGATCATGGTGTGAATGATGACGATGGTAACATAATTTCTAATTATTTAAGTGATGGAGATTACAAGATTGGTCGGGTTTGCCACCAATTGAGGTTCAGGTGATATTAGGTTCAGATTATAAGTGTTTTAGGAACCCTACATAAAGGTGTGATTCTAGAATTTTGTTTATTTATTAATTGTTTTTATTCACAGTAGCCTAAATTAAAATATAATTAAAAACATGTGATTACATTGTCAAACAACTTAACCTTTTTATGACCACAACATTTGTTTCGGGCATACTGAAAAAGATCGTAGTCAATTTGACCTCAGTGGTTTTACAAATTATGTTCAGAATGATTCTGTGTGTAGCATGTTTATGATCTCAAAATTTTTGAGTTTGATCTGATTAAATTGTCCAACAGAATGAATATATTTTAGTCAAATCCTGTAAAGATTAAATGGTAAAATAAAATAGTGGTTGTGAGGACAATGTACAAAATGTAATTTTTAAATCATCAATTTTTAAAGTATTTTTCTGAGTTTCAATTTGACATTGGTTTGTAGGAGTCAAAACAGAAAATATATATTTATTTAATGGTTTTTTATGAAACTTGCCATTTATGTTTTTTTAAGTATTAAGATAGGGAAATAATCAGTCTATCCATATCCGGTCCTCCAGAGTACAGTAGTGTTTTTTATGTCTAAGCCGTCTTTATAAAGGCATAATTTTTATAAATTCTCTTGACTGATTATGAGAAAATTTGAAGATTAATAACTGAATTCATAGTACTAGATTACAAGTAAATAAGGAATATAGTTTGGGAGGCCAGGGTAATAAGAGACAAGATTTAAAATAAAAGACCATAAATTCAATGTTACAACTTTAAAAATAATTATTAATAACTTCAATATGTTAGCTTTATTACTATTCACTTATTTATAAATATTTAACATTTTTTGAATTTTTTAACTTGTAAAAGTTTGTGACATTTTACGAATAATATTTTTGCAAAAACTTAGATTTTTGAAAGTTATTTATATGTAACTTTTTGACCAAGATTATGACAATTAATGTACATATTTTGAAAACTTTTAAAGCCTCCTTCATTTATGAATTCTAGGCTTGTCTTTTAGTACTGTATTTAAAAATTTTGTGAGGATAATAAGAGACAGCTATTTAATTTAAAATGTAATGGACCTTTTCATGTTATTCGGGGTGAGGTACAAAAAAATAAGTGTTGTGTACAACATAGTATAAAAAGACTTGAAAAGACTAGGCTACAAGATGAGGAAGGATATAGGCCTATTAAGATTACTCTTCTTTAGTATATGCTAAATAACGAGTGTGTTATCTTAGGCTCTAATTACTGTAGCCTATTTATTTATTTATTTCATATAACTTAAACTAAAATTAAATTTAAACTAAGTTTAGGAAATGTCAAAATGTGAAAATCGATAAAATATTTTCTGTCATCCCAATTTTTATTATCATGTAGTAGACTTATATCTTGGCCTGTGTAGATTCTGTAGAGCAATAAAAAGCATATTTTTTCGTTGTTTTATTAAAATATTAAAATAAACAAATTTTAAGAATCCACTTTTTGAAACTTATTTTTCAACCTAAAATATTTTTAGAATGGCTGTAAATACTTTTAAGTTAAACAATTTGGCTGATTCAGAATTATCTCTAGATGTGTCCCCTATTATTGCCCTACTCGATATTAAATTATTTTATATAGGCAGTGAGAGGCCTTGTCTCTTATTAGTAGAGATCCCGTTACTTGAGGCCCAGATTGGGGTGGTGGGGGCTGGTGGGAGGTATGGTTGGGCGTGGTTGTGTAAGGTGGGAGGTATGGTGGGGTGTGGTTATGGATGGTGGGGGGTATGGTTGGGCATGGTTGTGGATGGTGGGAGGGATGGTTGGGTGTGGTTGTAGATGGTGGGAGATGATGGGAGGTGTGGGAGTGGCTGGGCTGTGGGAGATGGTGGTGGGAGATTGTGTAGTGGGAGTGGTGGGTCGTCACATGGACACATTGACGATAGTGACATCAGACCGTGTTACCCGAAGGCGAACACACTACTGAGCAATCGTGTACTAGCCTAGTAGTAGTAGGACCCCCACCACCTCCCACCAGAGCGCACCACTGTAGGTTTTATCCTGAATGGTATGCCTGTACATTTCGTAGAAGTTTAGACACGTACCCCTTACCGTAAGATGTACCGAGTTTTTCTTATGGTACGGGTTTGGTTTGTACCTCTAGGTTAAGGTGACTCTGAGGTTATGTATACAACAAATCAAAATACATAGTAGTGTCCACAGCTGGTACATGTAATGTGTTATATATTTATATAATGTGTATAAGGTTCCTCCGTTGGCTACCAGGGTGTAGCACCGATCAATCTATGCTCACCAAAGCCTACTTGTGTGATATACGTGTTGCACCTAAAACCTATGACCAAAGATAGGTAACCTAACCTACTTCTATGTCTATTATAATGTATGAAAAGTTTATGTTCCTACTTTTGCCTAAACCTATGTTCACCACAGCCTACTTGTATCATATACGTATTACACCTAAAACCTATGACCAAAGATAGTTAACCTAACCTATCTCTAACTTATGTTTATTATAATTAATGAAAAGTTTATGTTCCTACTTTTGCCTAAACCTATGCTTACCACAGCCCACATGTGTTTTGTACCTGTCCAATCCTTGACACAGTTACACAGTTACGGTTGTGCTATACGAGACTCTGTGTTTAAGGTGTATGTGTGTGTTAGTCTTATTATGGCCGATGTTTTTGCAAACTATTTAACAAGCAAAATTTATTTTTACCAACAAAAATATACTTTTAGCAACCGATTTACCAACCTAAATATACTTTTACCAACCAAAATATAGTTTTACTAACCGATTTACTAACCAAAATATACTTTTAGTAACCGATTTACCAACCAAAATATCATGTTAGCTACCGATTTACCAACCAAAATATACTTTTAGCAACCGATTTGCCAACGCAAACATCCAATTAGTAACCGATAATCTCCGGAATGGATTTGCCCGCAGCCATTTTTGCAAGTACAGACTTGTCTTTGCTTCCCCCTCTCCCACTGCCCTGGGAGAACCTGAGCGCCACCCACTACCTCCCACAAGAGCGCACCACCATAGGATTGACCCTGCGTGATATTTTTGCGTTGAAGGGCGTGGTTGGACACGTACCTGTTAAGTTAAACAATGAGAAAAACATGAAAGAGAAAAGTACAATTTTATACAAAATTCAATTTCCAAAAATACAGTCATAGGTTTATAGTTTTAAAAATACAATTGTTAAAATACAATGATATTGCTATGAACGGCCCTCAAAATATGCCTGGGTTCATAGTTTCAATTAATTATCAACTCAGTGGTTCAGTATTTTATTAACTTTTATCATTGACATGAAACTTATGTCTATCTCCCTGACACTTTAATACAATACTTTAATACAAAACTTTAATACAACACAAAAATAATAATTCAATTAAACAATAAAACAAAACAATATTATTTGCTCAAAGCCCAGAAGTATTCCAACTATTGTTACTCTCTAATAAATGAGATTACATTTTATTGGTGATTTTATAAATATAGAAATGCTTGCTTACTTTTGTAGAGTAGACTTCCTGGGCTAAACTCCTGCATCACGGCTATCGACCTGCCGGTATCATCAAGAGCTCCAAAAGACTAAAGACCCCCTCCAAATCATGCTGACCGCTTATATACCTTTAGTTCTCTCTGTTGTCCTAGTTCAGTTGCAAGACAAGCATTTCAACATTTTTTAAACTGTTTCACAATAGTTGGATCATTCTAAGCTTTGTGAATATGAGTTCTTCCTAATATAACCTAATATTAACTTATTCCTAACATCACCGGCGCCTACGAGACATCGTCCCGATGTCATGTTACAAACCTATCCATCTTTAACATATCAAAGTTTGATTTAATAATATATATAACCATATAACATTTAACCCTACAAAGGCCGCATGTTAAATTTCTTCGTTTGTTTAAAAATTAATTAAATATATTATTTGTATACAAAACCTAACTTATAAGATATCATTTTTCTCAGAAAGATGCATAGAATCCATCTATGTAATAAAAAAAAAATTTTGAAACGGTTTTGGAGTAAGTATGTTACATGTCAAAAACGAAGTTACCAATTTTCAGGAAAAACCTGTATATTCCAAAATCAATAGCTTACTACCTTTTTCTAAGATATACAAAAGTTTTGTGTAATATTTTTGAATATATTTAGGGGAAAAAAAAAAATTTGTTATATTATCAAAAAAACAAAAAATAGTTTACGAAAAAAGGTAAAATGGTCATTTTTTTTTCAAAAAATCACTAAAAATAGTAATATATATCTTATACAAAAGTTCTATATCTCATTATGTTCAGAAAGGTGCATAGAATGTAGGTGTGTAGTGAAAAAAAATGTTAGATGTATCACATTTGGTGTTTTTTGGTCAAATACCAAAAAATCGAAGAGTAACGGAGCAAAAATTTCACAGAAATGGTAATGAATAACATACTAATAGATTTTTAGGATTTTTTTCAACCATTTCTTGAGATTTGTCATATATTTGTGAATATATTTAGGGGAAAAAAATAATAATATGTTACATTTTCTAAATAAAAATACCGATTTTCCCTAAAAAGGTAACTTTTACAAGTGAGGTTAGGTTTGTAACCTCCACAATTTAGCTTCACTAGTAACAATCTGAAGATAGGCCAAAGACAAAATCAATATATTTTACTAAGAAAATATATACTTTACAAAGAATAACACACATATTCACTTTTATAATCATATAAAACACTAAATATAAGAAAATATGCATATAGGCTACACTTACAATATTGGCCTAGGTTATCCCAAATATGAACCGTTCAAAAACTAAACTATCACTAAAAAACATAAGCTTTAGATATAAAAACACATATATTGTAACTTGTATACACAATTTATATACAATTTGTATACACAAACCTTCAAAATAACAAAAATCTAATCCCAAAACCAATATTTGCCACGCCAAATATTAGTGTTCACGTCAGACATTTTCTACGTTTGGACGTTGGAATTCACTTCAAAACAACAAATTGTAAGTAAGCAGTATCTCAACTCAAGTGGTACCAACTTATAGAATGGAATTTCCCCTACAACATAGTGTAAAGAAAAATAATTTTAAAACCAAAGAGAAACGAATACGTGTATTCCTAACACTGCCAACTGTATTTCGTCTCGTCAAGTTTGTTCTACGTTCAAGTAGGAATATCTCTGGATCTATGAGACGCAGAAAAATTTGTAATCTACGGTTGGAAAGAGAAACATGTGATCTATAGAACAGTGTTTTAGTTGAAATAAATGACAGAAAAATAGAGTTGTATTTTTACCGGGAAAAATGGCGTCGCGCTAACGATTAGGCGCAGAGTTCAAATCTACGATTTTACGCATCAAAAATATGCGAACTTCACCAATTTTTGGAATATTATTTATAACGTTTTGTGGTATTTTTTTTGCATGATTATGCATCTACGGAACATTAGCTTTCCAACGGTATTTTATTTATTGCGATCGGACAATTTTAAGTGGGCGTAACGTTGAATTGCAAAATACGTGTTTTATAGACGGTGCCTAAGTTATTGGACCAGGCCTGGGTCCGGTCTGGGTCCATTAACCGTTGCAGGGTTAAATAATAACATTCACAAGCACTAATTTTTTCACAAAAAAAACAATTGCACATCTAGAAATACAGAATATAACAAATGAAATAATAATAATTTTTTTTTTTTTTTTTACAACTTTTTTGATCAATACTAAGTTCTAGTCCTAAAATACATACATGTGATTTATATTTCATTCAAAAAATATACATATATAACCCAACAGGTCTAGCCAACTAAATGTAGTCAATTAATTGGCTACTCAATTCACCAATCTTTCTACATTAGTGTAGTCAAACCTGCAACAGGGTAAAAACAATTAAACATTTTTACATTATAAATATAAATTACAATACAAATTTTCTGTGGCTTGATGTCCTGTAACTTGAGCAAGCATTTCATATAAATTCACCTAAAATTGAATGGTATAATTTGAAAAAAAAAAAAAAAAACTACTAAAATTTTGACTTATTAGTTGGAAACCTTCTGAAATTGGCTTTGAATGTGCTTTTATTAAAATTTTTATATTCTTTAATTACAGCATTTAAATATAATACTACTTTTAGATTTACGTTTATTATTATAACTAAATTATTTAACTTATATATATTCCTACACATACATACATATATCTATTACTTATTCATTTGGTTTATTCATTCCGTTGTATTATACGGTTTTAATCTTGAGACATGGACTATGTCCCCTATCCATCTACCATATTGGTTAACCTCTATCTCATAATTTAATGGCGACAGTCTTTTTAAAATTTTGTAAGGGCCTGTATACTGTTGGGCAAGCTTGTTGTCCTGTTTCTCTGCTTTCACTAGGACCATTTCCCCTATTTGAAATTCTACTTCTCTTTTGTGTTCATTATATCGCTTGCTTTGATCTTTTTGGTTTGCCTCCAACAATTTTGGCAAATCCTGCCTTATTTTGTGTATTGTGTTTAAGGCTTCTAGTACATTGTGGTCGGGTATTTTCGGTAACAACGCTAAATCGATCGGTTGGTTTGGTTCAAACCCGTGTAGTAGGAAGAAGGGTGAAAATCCTGTGGCTGCGTGTCTGCCTGAATTATATGCAAAAGTTAATAGTTTCACGTATTTATGCCATTCTTTTTGCTCTATGTTTACGTAACAGCGCAGCAAGTTTACTAACGTCGAGTTGTATCGCTCAGTTATCCCTTGACTTTGTGGCCAATAAGCTGCCGATGTTTTGTGTATTATGCCTAAGGCGGTGTATAATTGTTTTAGTGTGTCGGCTACGAAGTGAGTCCCCCTGTCTGTCTGTATCTCTGCTGGCATTCCGTAACATGGAATGATGTCTTCTAGTAAAAATTTGGCTGTTGTGTTGGCATCTGCTTTTTCGGCTGTTTTGGCAACCGCGAATCTCGTTGTGTTGTCCGTTGCAATTATAACGTATCCCTTCTTGTTCGATTTTGGCAAAGGTCCCAGAAAGTCTATTGTTAATTTAGTAAATGGTTTTGTGTAGATTTTTATCGGTTGTAAAAATCCTGTTTGTTTCTGTCGGTCCGTTTTCATAACTTGACATTTGTGACATTTTTTTATCTATTGTACCACGTCCGCCGTCATCCCTGGCCAATGATAGTTATTCCTTATTTTTGACATAGTTTTTTGTATTCCCACATGACCTCCCCCAACATATGAATCATGAAATGCCTGTAAAACATCTGTTGTCAATGTTTTAGGAATTGCTAACAGCAGTTTATTTTCTCCATTCATTATGTGCTTATAATGCAAGATTCCATCCCGTAGTGTGTACAACCTTGAAGCTCGCCTAAATGCTTTGTCAGCTGCCTCTGAATCTAGTAATGCTTGTCTAATGTGGAATAAATAGTCATCTGTTAGTTGTAATTGTTCTATGTTTATTGTCTGGATTTTGTTTATTGTCAGCTCATCCTGTATTTCTGTTCTTGATATTGGTGTTTTACCTGGGTAGCGACTCAAGCTATCTGGTACTCTCATTGTCGATCCGGGTTTGTGTTTAATTTCAAAATCGTACTCTATTAACTTTAGAGCTAATCTATTTAAACGTGAGCTTAGGGTTTTTACATTCTTATAATATTGTAAATTGGCGTGATCATTGAAAATTGTAAATCGTCGGCCATACAAAAAAGGTCTAAAATATTTCCCGGCCGATACACCATTTGCTATGAACGGCCCTCAAAATATGCCTGGGTTCATAGTTTCAATTAATTATCAACTCAGTGGTTCAGTATTTTATTAACTTTTATCATTGACATGAAACTTATGTCTATCTCCCTGACACTTTAATACAATACTTTAATACAAAACTTTAATACTACACAAAAATAAGAATTCAATTAAACAATAAAACAAAACAATATTATTTGCTCAAAGCCCAGAAGTATTCCAACTATTGTTACTCTCTAATAAATGAGATTACATTTTATTGGTGATTTTATAAATATAGAAATGCTTGCTTACTTTTGTAGAGTAGACTTCCTGGGCTAAACTCCTGCATCACGGCTATCGACCTGCCGGTATCATCAAGAGCCCCAAAAGACAAAGACACCCTCCAAATCGTGCTGATCGCTTATATACCTTTAGTTCTCTCTGTTGTCCTAGTTCAGTTGCAAGACAAGCATTACAACATTTTTTTAACTGTTTCACAATAGTTGGATCATTCTAAGCTTTGTGAATATGAGTTCTTCCTAATATAACCTAATATTAACCCTCCAGCTGGCGCATGTTAATGTGTCTTAAAAATTCTTCGTTCGTTTAAAAATTAATAAAATATATTATTTGTACACAAAACCTAACTTATAAGATATCATTTTTCTCAGAAAGATACATAGAATGTATCTATGTAATAAAAAAATAAATTTTTGAAACGGTTTTGGAGTAAGTATGTTAGATGACAAAAATGATATTAACTAATTTTCAGAAAAACCTGTATCACCCAAAATCAATAGCTTACTACCTATTTCCAAGATATACACAATTTTTGTGTATTATTTGTGAATATATTTAGGAAAAAAAATATATAAATTTGTTACATTTTAAAAACTGAATTTTCTCTTTGTTTTTTTAATAAAACATTAAAAATAGTAAAATATATTTTATACAGAACTTCTATATATCATTATGTCCAGAAAGGTGCATAGAATGTAGGTGTGTAGTGAAAAAAAAGTTAGATGTATCAAATTTGGAGTTTTTTGGTCAAATATCAAAAAATCTAAGAGTAACAGAGCAGAAATTTCATAGAAATGGTGATCAAAAACATACTAATACATTTTTTGCAATTTTTTCAACCATTTGTTGAGATTTCTAATATATTTGTGAATATATTTAGGGGAAAAAAATAATAATATGTTACATTTCCTAAATAAAAATGACGATTTTTCAAAAATTTGTATTCTGACGCTTGAGGTTAGGTTTGAACTCTCGACATTTAGGCGTAATTAGTAACTTCCTAAAGCTAGGCCTAAGACAAAATCATTAGATCTTACTAAGACAATATACTTTACAAAGAATATCACACATATTCACTTGTATACTCATATAAAACACTAAATATAAGACAATTTGCATATAGCCTAGACTTACCATTTTCCTTTTAGGTTATGACAAATATAAACCTTTCACAAACTTGAAATTCACTAAAAACATAATCTTTAGATATAAAAACACATATTGTAACTTGTATACAAAATATATACAATTTGTATAAACAAACCTTCAAAATAAAATAAATATGTATTCCCAAACTATATGCGCTAAGTCATTTGCTACAGTATTTACATCGCACCATTGCGTATGTTCCGGGATCAAAACAAAACCTTAATTTTCAATGCACAAGTTTGTAACATACACAAAATTAAAGATTGAAACTTCGTCTTTAGAATGATGTAAAATATAGCGGTAAAATCTATGACGTCAATGTAGAAATATGGAATAGCGTCTAAATACTCCAAGTCACATGGAGGATCAAAATATTCAGTAAGCCACTTCGAAGAATGTATATAACTTGTAAACTATATAACTTAGGATGATTTCGTCTTCATAGTTCGAAAGAGGAAGAAAAATACTATTTAATATTGTCAACTTGTAACATTTGGACAAGTTTTACCATTTTGAAAAAATATATGAACATATAGGTGATATTTTCTATATAAAACTCGCCGCGGCAAATTTTCGCAACCTGGCGTTATGAACGTCAAATTCAGTCAAGTCTTGTTTTACTATTTTACGCAATGTTTAATTTTTTTAAACCTGGTTATGAAAGATTGAAAGATTACCTTTTCAATAGTATAGAATACATTTCGATAATCTAATATCTACTAGGATAAAAGTTGAATTGCAAAAAATGTAATTTTTAGCGTGTAAAATAGCGTTAAAATTCTTGATTTGGTTTAATTTTTATATAATAAAAACTATACTAGTTGGAAACATTTGAAAAAGACAGTTTTGAAGAGAAAGGCGCGATCTATCAAGCAGTGTTAAGTTATATTTGACTGACAGTAATTTGGAAATAAGAAAAATAGGCAAACGAGACGAATGTTTTGTTTAAAACTTGTTAACGTAAAACTTTGACGTTTCGCATAAAAAATATGCGAATTTCACTAATTTTTGGAATATTATTTATAACTTTTTGTGGTATTTTTTTTGCATGATCTGCATCTACGGAACATTAGCTTTCCAACAGTATTTTATTTATTGCGATGGGACAATTTTAAGTGGGCGTAACGTTGAATGGCAAAATACATGTTTTTTAGTTGGTGAAGTGAGCCATTACTAATGCCGCGACCCGGTCGCGGTTAAAACCGGGTCGTCCACCAGGTCGAGGGTTAACCTAATATTAACTTATTCCTAACAATATATACATGTTAAACAATGAGAAAAACATTCCACCACTAACGTCAGGGCGGAATGGTTACTCCACTCCTGTTTGTCAACAAAATACAACCCAGCATTAGTTTGAAAAGCCCTCAAACGGCGTCAACGTTCTGAGTTATGTTGAGGGGTAACCCTAAAAGTTTTTCATTATGTAAAAAATACGCGTACAGTGGCAGTTATCTTTTCTCTACATAGACCACAATGCTTTAATTTGAGTGAACAAGCTGTACAAGCCAGTAAATGGCCACAAGGCAAGAAACTGACTTCTATATCCGATTGGTAGCAAATTTTACATAGCTTACACTCGCATATAGTGGTCAGGCTGTTGCTGCTGTTATTTACTATAAACGTGCTACGAACTTGTTTCAATGATCTTATATATCTACATCTATCCGACATTCATTTGTAATGTTCGACAATAGGGTCTTCATGTGGTTCCCAATCGCCAAGACCCAAGCCACAGGTAAAACAATATGTACTGTCATAAACACCGATGTAAAAAAATCTTGCTTCGGCCAATTTACTCGCTGACAAGGGATATACCCAATTTGAATAGGTCTGTAGCCGTGCCAAGTAAGTTGAATATCGTGGATCGTATACATCTTCTAAATTTATACAATCGGTCCACCACATCTTCTCACACGCGCTTCTAACTAGTGACTGAATCAAAATAGACTTGTCCTCTGTGTTTTCACGGGGTTGGAACCGTCACGTGGCACAGTGAAGCTGTTCCTCGTGCTCTCATTACAAGCCGGGGCAAGCAGAAGACTTTACCCTTGTGGAAATAGCCCCAAATCCATCGCTATTTCCTGTGACCACCACTCCATTACAAAATTGTGGCCCCGAAATTTTTTTGGATTTTTATTATTTAATTTTTTTTGATTTTTTGTACAATTTACTTCAAGCCTTTGTCACACAGGTTTACAAGAGAATTAACTCCTCGCCAGAGACCTGGGTAACACACACAGCCTTACGGGTTTTTACACCGCTCCAGAGGGCCCAAATTAGGCTAGGAGTAAATCGTAATAACTTTTAGCACTTTTTAATGCACATGTACTATCTACGTTACTATTATGTTGGGGTAATATACAGTTAATGAATTTATTGAAGCAATTCCATGACGTGAGGATGGAATTGTCTAGTGCCTTTTCCAATCCTCTTGTGAAAATGATTGCAAAAGGTTTGCACAAGGTACGTATCGTGTCCTCACTGTGTACCACTATCGACCCATATGTATAATGATTGCAAAGTTTTCTTGGGGAATATCAGCCTTATTTTGAACTGTGAGGAGCAAACAGTTTTCAGTAGAGTTCGTAAAAAGCGCTGATAATCCACGGAATCTTATATTAAATATGAATCCTATAATTGTAGTACATACAGAGTGAGTCATACGTTGAACACTTTAGATTGGACAGTTGTAGGACTACCTTGGATCCCGCCTACATGTCGACAACTTGACTTCGTCGTACAAATTGTCCGCTTCGGGGAGTGTGCTAGATACGAGATCGTCACTGGCAAAGATCTCCATGATGTAGGAGCGTAACTCTTTATCGATATAAAACAATTCAGCGACACGTCTGAACACGAGTGGTATACTCTCATCGAATAGCCTCCATTCGTCAGCGGTCTAGGTCATACAATGCTGCCGGTCGTACTATTGAACGTAATGTTTACCGAAAGTATTCCGTACAATTACGTCACCGATGCTCAAGTTGAATTTTAACGTGCTCTTGCTGCTGAGAGCGGCCGTTATAGATTTTAAATGAATCGATAATTCGTCAAGTAGATGATGATTAATGAAAACAAATTTTCTACCACCCTGTGCTAAAAGTCCTAGAGTAAAACCTGTATGCTGGAATAAACTGGTTGCTATGAATTTAGTACACACACTGTTTAAGAAATGAACGGATTTAAGAAAAATTCCCAAAGGAAGGTTAGGTGGTACCTGACGGTTAGTAGGAGCTCGCTCCACGTCCATCTTGCTCGGATCCGTGGTCTCGACTGAACCGTGAGCACACTGCTCTATCACTACTATCACTTCCACTACAACCACGTAAGATTTTTTTGTTGAAATGTTTGCGTAATTTTAGTTAAATCATCGTCAAATTCCGGATCGATTTGTACAAAAGAAAACTCGTGTAATCGTGGTTCGTCATCGAAATTGAATTGATAGTATATCACGTCATTAATCTCATTATCTTCACAAGCTTCACAATAATGGTTACGAAAAACCACTCCTACAGCACCCTCTAAAACCTATACCGAATCTGCAGCACAGCTGATGTTACCCGAAAATGTTACCCAGCACAGCCGACTCTTTAACGCTGCATAGACATGTCTTGATATTTGCGTCTCATCGACTTGAAACTTACTTTTGTTGTGGAGCAGACTGTTATCGATGAATGCCTGGTTCAACATCTCTTCGATCAGATAACAATCGAATGAATAGATATTATCCTTGTCAATTACGTCATCTAAATCGGATAACCTATCCTTTAGGCATGAGCCTCAGGAAAGCGTGAACAACTCCTGGGTATGTGTAGCACATAGTGCCTTTTCCGCGAATGATCAGATCCCAGTGAATCGAAAATATACTGCAGTGTGCGCATGCACATCTATTCTACAACATTTTTCACTGTGCCCGTATACAGGAGATTGTACACAATATGCGAGTCATGTAAAATCAGACAATAGGTTGTAGTATTTGCAGGTATATTAGCAGAAGTTTCTATTTCTAGTCTGACATCCACAGGATCTGATTTAATAGAATCGTTCTGTTTGGAACAATCGATTACGAAGAGAGGAGATTTTGTAAAAGATAGTAAATCTAAACTGCTAAAGGACTCTTGCGTATAGTACGATTCTTGGCATCTATGGTACATTTCGTATATTGTGGAAATATTGCCGTTAATATTATCGTAAGGAAAATACTGTGAATTTTGATAGAGTTTTAAATTTGAAAGGCCACACATGTCAAACAGAGTGGCATCCTTTTTTATCTCATTTTTTCTATCTGTTTGGAAGGCTAGAATAACGTAGCGTGGTTTTTCCAGCTAATTAGCGGTTTTAACTGTCCACGAAATCTGATTTGTTTGCGGCAATATTGGATACTCGAACAATTCTCAACTACGAAACGGAACATGGACAGCTTCGTCTCTTTCGATCATTTTCAAATGATTCAATCGGAGTGAATCTGAAACCGTCACGTAAGGCACTTTCCAGTGTATACTAGTTATGTTCAGTTTAACATTTGCAGCATCATCACTGTATACAGCGTTCAAATCGGAGGCCGAACGTAAGAGCACTAGTTCCTGTTTTATGTTCATTACAATTCATTGGTAGTCTTCGAAAAAGCCCATCAACAGCTTCAATGGTACAGAAAGGGAAAAGTTTGAAACGGTAGCTATCCCACCGGCCCCCAACCATCCTGCGTTACTGAATTTATTCTTTTCACTCTCTCGCAACGACAATAGATTTTTAATGGTACTGGAAGTTCCGACATTTCTTGTACGGTCCACTTCGCTACCTGCAAATTCGTATCTAATATCATCAAATAGAAAGGCTACGGCATTGTTGACCAATTTCACTGTTGCAGCTCCGCCGTCCACTTTTGTACCGCTCAGTGTTCCTTTTATATGCAATATACTTCCAAACGGTGCTGTGATAACATACTGTTGATTTATGGGAATACGAATTTCATCGTTTTTACCGTACATTGACGTCGCATAAGGTCTGTGCGAATGATATTCAAGACCACTGATGACTACATTGTATTCTGCTGCACTATCTATTGCCAGTAGATCCATTTTTGACTTTAAATCCCAAAGCTGAGAGAAAACGAATATTTCTAGCTGTTAACTCTATGGAGTTTGAACGCACACTGATACTGTTCTTATAACGTTGTCCATTAAATACGAGACCCATTTCTACGTAAATGCAATCGGACAGAAACTGATTCTTCTCTGAAATTTATAGGTACTTCGTTCTGATCTCTAAGGCTTACGGTGATGTTATGAATGGTTTTCACGTTGACGGGTAAATATATTACAGTCGTCGGTATTTCGACAATCTTGTACCCCGGAGCAACTTGTGGATAAAACTCGTGTATATTGTTTGACTCTTTTCCATTTTGAAATGACCCAGTTACAATATTACACGCAACTCTAATAACATTCACCCTTATAATATTGACGGGCAGCTCAGGTTTGTGTTTTCCGATAGATCCGTCTTTAAAATGAATAGTCTTTGAACACTTAAGTTCCGCTTTAAGTGTGTTATTGTTCGACTTGAGCAAAAATGCAATCTCCGGTTTAAGCTGTGATTTGATATATTTTTCAATATCCTCAATTTCGTACGAACTTGTCGGTATTTTAACGATCACTTCATAATTATCGTTTGATCTTCACTGAGATACACTTAATTATTAATTCCTTCTTCGATATTGGGAATGGAATAGTACACAGCAAGATCAATGTCGTTGATTGCATCCAAGCTAGTTCCATCCTTTACGTTGGTCAGTTTTCTACAGCTACAGTTCCAACCGTTACTGTTCAACGACATTACTTTGTTGTCCACATAGTATTTGTTGGCTGCGTCTTCCATGTGTATTGGGGTTTTTACGTTGCATATATAGCTTTTTTGAGCGTCAAATTTATTGTGCATATTTTTTCCAATAAAGTACATTCTAGCATATTTCACGTTTAAACCATCGCCATCCTCTAGAGGATTACCAATATCCTGTAGCCAATAATTTTTAAAGTCATAGCGACCATTTAGTTTAACTGGAATTAACGATTCGAGATATTCTTTTGTCACGGCATCATCATTGTCTTTTGGTTTAGATAAACCACCTATAGGTCTCCAGCTTGCGTCATATTGTTTCCTCTTGTCATCAAACATTAAACACTTTGTTTCTAAATCGTTAAGGGTGACCGCATCGGTTTCAGAGCGTGCTGTAGCTACATTACGTAACAATTTACCTCCTATATCATAGTCTCCCTCTGGTGTAAGGTTAAACCCTACACATTTAGGACCTATTTTTCTGTTGGAGCCGCTACTCTTATAACGTCCAAACTTGTCAACACTCATCATATTAATGTTATAATTTTTGCATTTCCCGCGCCTTTATAGTTCCAGCTTCTTTTAGTTCTTCGATAATAGAAGCTATCTCGTTTGCATATCCTGTATGTCCTGCATCATGAGATGCCAACAAATGTCTCAGTCTGTCACACAACTCATTCAGATTGTCCCAGTATGAATAACCTCTACCGCTATCTGTTTCAGAAGGGAATAATTTCTCTATAATGTTTTTATATTTTAAAGATTTGTTACGATTAACTTGTCCGTTCGGATCGTATAATCTTTTGTGTGCACTGGTTCTCAAGCAGATATCTTTATACGCTTGTAAATCGGCCTCGTTATATATTTCATCATCGGGTAGACGCTTTAACACCAATTCATACAATCCAGGTCCCTTTATAGTGAACTCCGTCAATTATAATTTCACCATCGTCTGACAACTGAAGTGTCTTGTAACCAATCATTATAGACTCGGCTCCGATTTTCGGTCTGTAACTGTGATCTATATTTTGATTACTGGCAGAACTTTTCATCATTTTGAGCATATATTTTCTTGCCAGCGGATGTGTGAAAGTACTGTTTATCACTTTTTCAGATTCACTTTGTCCTACAGGTGTGGACAATACTTCCCTTACACTGGGCTGTGGTTGCTCAGGAGTCTCTGCAATTATTTCGGTATCCATAAAATCAACCCTGGGAGTAGCCGGTACTTCCCCGACAGCCCACTCTTCATTTTTCTCTCCCTCAGTCTCGCTGCTACACTCATCCGCTCTTTCCGTCTTTCCATCCCACTCTTCTTCGGATTTAATTTCTTGTTTCGGCAAAAACACTCCACTCTTCCGAAACTCTTTTATTATTGGTGTGTATTTCTTAGTATACATTCGTTCCTCTTCAGCCTCTCCGTACCTCAACTGCCTGTTTTACAGCCTTTATAGCCTTGCGCAATCTGGCTATCTCCAGTGTTAGATGCTCTCTCTTCTCAGACATCTTGTAGAATGAGGTTTGTTGCAAGTATCACACCTTTTGTTTCTTTCCTTCTCAAAAATCTGTTACAATTCGATCAAAACCAATTCTAAATCTTCCATTCTCCGGTTCACTGTCCTTATCTATTACAACGAATCCATGTTTATCTTTCCACGCGGTTGCACAAATGTTTTTAAAAGCACTAAACACCATATCAGTGCTTACGTGATCGATCATTGTAAATGTGTCGTAAATTGAGATCATCCTGCTTGAAAAGGACCAAGAGATTGGCATTGTCTCGAATCAATTGTTTGGGAAACCTGCTGTACGTCTGTCCTAAGTAGAAGGAATCTATATTATTGTGACATCCCATGGTGAAATAGTTACGTATATTGTCGTGTTTCTCGCAAGCTATGTCGTCAAAAATTATTATCGAATTTGGCTCTCCTTCACTAGGATGGATGACATTTTCGATGTCCGTGAATGTGTAATAACCAATTTCTTTGGTATTTCCCAGTATAGTTTCCAAAAACTTGTACTTTGGCTGCTGGAGTGATTTAGAAAATACGTAGACGTCTGCAAATTTCAGTCCATTTGGATTGAAGAGCAGATTAAATAGCACATTAGTTTTGCCACTGTTTGATTGGCCGCACACTATAGATCGAACTGTGTTTGGTAATAAAGAACTGTGACGGTACATTGTTGAGCCGCCTCCTGCAACAACGTCAAAGTTTCTTACACTTAGTTTATCCGCTGTTTTTTTTAAACGCATTACGCTGCTTAACGTTTGTCTGAATACTGTGGAAAACTAACAGTGCTATCCTATTAAATAGAACGCCTAAACAACAAGCTTGGTTTTATCAATCCAACTATCGTGTTCCTTGTCAAACCCTAACCACCGCACCAGTACTTTGTTACCCTTTTTGCGTAGTACTTTTTCAACAAGATATACGTCGCCGATCTTTGACTTGCTTAATTCTTCGGCATAGAATCCTCCTTTCAGAATGTCTCCTTTCGAGTCTTGTAGAATGTATGTTACAGGAATGGTCGGTATAACAGCGTACACGGTAAACACTTCGTTTGTCCAGTTGGATAGATATCCTTTAGCAAAAGTCTTTTTAAATTTTGATATTCTAACTTTGTCGTCCACTTTAAATTGCGCCAGTGTTTTGCGTGCTATTTTGTCCAGTAAAATTTTCTCATGCTTTTTCAGCACTTGAGCGGGTTTCATTGCCGATAGTACTGTGCACAGTGTTATTGTATGTCTTTACTACGTTTTTCAGCAGCTCCAACCACTTGTAACTACCGCGTCCCGTAAATTTACGCCAAATTATATTTTCAAAGTACGGTTCAGGCGCTCCACCATAGACGCTTTCTTGTCTGAAAAAGTGGCGTAGTGATTTATATTGTATTTTTTCATTAATCTCTTCACGTGCATATTGAAAAACTCCTTCCCCTGTACGGTCTGAAAGTTATTCATAGGATGTTTTTTTCAGTATCGTTTCTAACGCTATAGGTACGTCTAGAGCAGACTTTGTCTTCAATGGTTCTACAATCGCAAATTTTGTCAGACAATTTATCATTGTTAGTATATATTTGTAGCCTTGGTTTTCTTTAGCATATGGAATCATGTCAACTAGATCGGCTTGATAAAGGTCATCAACTCCTTACAGCGTCACACTATGTGTTTTGAAATTTCTTCGTGCGGGCTTGTGGAGCTCCGCCGCAATGGCTCGCCTTACATCCATTATTTAAATGAGTGTGTTTATGGTTTGGTGGCACTATTTATTTCGTGGAGATACTCTCGTGCACGTAACCTCGAATTTATCACTGCTTGTTCCCACCTCACCGTTGCTTTGGAATAAACCGCCGAAAATTGTCCATAAAAGATCGACAGAGATGTTGGAAGCTTTACGAAAAACAACATATCCAGGCGTCTTTGTTTTAAAATTGAGACTAGTAAACGTAAAGCCCAACAGATCACCATCAGCTGTTCCATTTTTCATCTTGTCCACCAAACATTCAAAGCCTCTTTTTATCCAATCAATTTCCGTGACATTCTCAGGTGGTGGATGAAATTTAAACTGAATTTTAGTCCTTAGAGTACGAAATTTTTTCCCCTCCCTACTTTGGGAGGAAACAATGTAAATTGCCTCCATAGCTCTATAGTAATTCTCTAGCCGTGTGAGTCACCTTGTCATACATTATAATAACTTTGGGTGGTTGACCGGTGCTACACCCTGGTAGTCGATGGAGGAAACTCGTATAAATATATAATACATAACTTTGGGTGGTTGACCGATGATAGACAACTAAGGAATCTCATAATTAACACATTAAATGTACCAGCTGTGGACACTCCTCTGTATTTTGAATAAAAGTAGGAACATAAACTTTTCATACATTATAATAGACATAAGTTAGAGATAGGTTAGGTTAACTTTTTTTGGTCATAGGTTTTAGGTGTAACACGCAGATGATACAAGTAGGCTGTGGTGAACATAGGTTTAGGCAAAAGAAGAATATAAACTTTTTCATACATTATAATAGTCATAAGTTAGAGATAGGTTAGGTTAACTATCTTTGGTCATAGGTTTTAGGTGTAACACGTATATGATACAAGTAGACTGTGGTTAGGTTAGGTTTATTCAAAAGTAGAATTATAAACTTTTCATACATTATAATAGACATAGAGATAGGTTAGGTTAACTATCTTTGGTCATTGGTTTTAGGTGCAACACGTATTTGATACAAGTAGGCTGTGGTGAGCACTGATTTGTCTGTGCATAGATTGACCGGTGCTACACCCTGGTAGCCAACGGAGGAACCTTATACACATTATATAAATATATAACACAATTAATGTACCAGCTGTGGACACTACTCTTTATTTTGATTTGTTGTATACATAACCTCAGAGTAACCTTAACCGAGAGGTACAACCCAAACCTGTACCGTAAGACGTACGCGAGTTTTTTGAGGTCGCGAAAAACTCGGTACGTCTTACGGTAAGGGATACGTGTCCAAACTTTTACGAAATATACAGGCATATCATTCAGGGTAAAACCTACGGTGGTGCGCTCTGGTGGGAGGTGGTGGGTGTCCTACTACTACTACTAGGCTAGTACACGATTGCTCAGTAGTGTGTTCGCCTTCAGGTAACACGGTCTGACATCACTAATGTGTACATGTGACGTCTCACCACTCCCACTACACAATCTCCCACCACCATCTTCCACCACACCTCCTACAGCTCAGCCACTCCCACAACACCTCCCATCATCTACCACCACACCTCCCACCATACCTCCCACCATACCTCCCACCATCCACAACCATGCCCAATCATACCCCACCATCCACAACCACGCTTAAACATACCCCACCATCCCCCACACACCCCCACCACCCCACCATACCTCCCACCATCCATAACCATGCCCAACCACGCCCCACCATACCTCCCACCTTACACAACCACGCCCAACCATACCTCCCACCAGCCCCACCACACCCCCACCATCCCTCACCCCAAACTGGCCCTCAAGTAGTGAGATCTCTACTCTTATTATCTCTTGAGGAGACAATGATTTTTCAAACTTAAAAAAAAAAAATGAAACTAAAAGTGTTGGTGAAAAAAATTCCAAAAATCGAGTGAGGTTCATTTAATTAATTGAATATGAGGTATTTAATTTCAACATTTTTAGATAAATAATATAAAATTATAGATTTTGTATGGATAGGAGACACAGGCTTACCTTGGAAAGTGGTCCTTGGTATTACCTAGTAGTACACAAATAGGAAAACTCATAATAAAGGACTAAAGTTCTGAAATATTCCTAGATTACAATTTAGTCTTCTTCTTATACTCTACTGATTGAGAAAGTGAACAGTGTTTATGAAATATTTCAGAACTTTAGTGTTTTTCTGTTTGTGTACTACTAGGTAATACCAAGGGTCACCTTCCAAGGTAAGCCTGTATCTCCTATTAATACAAAATATAAATTGATAGGCTATATGCCCTATTAAACTCTAACCTAATATAAAATTATAGAATTTTTCCTATTTCTTATTACACCTGCATCCACCTGGGGAATAAATTGGGCAGCAAAAGATAATAACTTACATTGGGCATCATTATTAATACATGTCTAAAATTAATTAAGAAATAGGAAGTATGTCTAGAATGTGTTTTTACTATAAACGAGACATGTTTTGGTTGTATTAATTTATGAACTTTTATAAGTTCTACTAGAATCGAATTTTCTATATGAGCTTAGTAAATGAAAGTTATATGAACGAATACGGTAAGAGATTCACTCTGTCAAATACTAAATAACTACTAATAATTAGTTGTCTATAAGAGACTTGATTTAGGAATTGCTATCATTTTAAACAGTTTTGTACCTTAAAAATTTGATTTTGCATTTCTGTTAGTGTATCGTGTGAAAGTTTGTGACTTATTAACATTTTAAGTTAAAGTGTTATGAGCAAAATCTCCTTTTTCTCATTGAATACCAATGTTATTTACTAATGTTAGCTCTAGAATATGTGCAAGAATGGGCTTCATACATTATTACAAAATATATTCCAATCTGAAAGTTGTTTGATAATCCGTTTTAAAATTTTTGTCTTATCGGACTGAATTGTATTTTTATAACATTGTAATTGCAATAATAAGTGTAACAAGGTGATAATTGTGATTAGGGTACTTAACCAGTTCTGTCATACAATGTAATACATGCAAATCGTCTTAAATGTTATGCTCAAAAGTTGGTCTCTTGGGTGTTGTAGAAAATGTTAAATTGTATTGATAGATCAAGGGATATTAAACCTTACATAGTGTAGGATAAGTTTGTTTAAATCAGTTGTTACACAGGTTTTCTAACCCTCATAACTGTGTATATCACTACTTCCTTGACTTTGGCTAACTTCTAATAGGTTTCTGAATATATTAAACAGCTTCCAATCACTTTGTTCTTATCAGTGTCTTGGTTCTGGTGGGCCTTGAAGCTGTATATGTGGAAGAGGCTTCCACTCACTATGTTTTTTTCGGTGATTCAGCTTTGCAGGGTCTCGTAACTATACGAACTCATATTTTTGGGAGGTCAGAGTTCGAAGTTATATTTTTTATAATAACTTTGCTATTTGTCATTGTAGCTTATTGGGATTGTTACCATAACATGCAAAATTGAAATCTGCAGTTTTGTATCCAGTTTAGTTTGTTATAAGTTGAATATCACAGAATATATGAACAAAATGGCCACCATTTTGACATTAAAATTTTTTTTCTGAGTTTCAATAGGTTTCTGTATGAACACATTATAGTCCCCTAAACCTTATTTCATGTCCGTGTCTTATTATGTTTTGGCTGCAATTGTGTGTATGTACAATTAAATGCTTTGTTGAAAATCAGTTCTTCGGTTTCTTGAGGCCATGAAACAGTTAAAAAACAGAGGTTGAAATTTTTGCAATTACCAAACTTACCCTATACTTTGTATACTGGATAAGTAAAACAATCGCTTACCTCCAGTTCTATTGGTCAAATGCTTTTTAGTCCGTCACACAAACAAGAACTTGGCACAAAACTCGGAAACAAAAAAAAGTTATACTGGACAATTTGTATAAATAGTTCTAATGTTGTAAAAACATTGTGTGGTTCAATGAGTACACAAGCCCAAGTAGAAAGTGCTTAACCCTCCACTGGCATGTGTTAAATTTCTTCGTTTGTTAAAAAATTAATTAAATATATTATTTCTATACAAAACCTAACTTATAAGATATCATTTTTCTCAGAAAGATGCATAGAATCCATCTATGCAATAAAAAAAAAAATTTTGAAACGGTTTTGGAGTAAGTATGTTACATGTCAAAAACGAAGTTACCAATTTTCAGGAAAAAGCTGTATATTCCAAAATCAATAGCTTACTACCTTTTTCTAAGATATACAAAAGTTTTGTGTAATATTTTTGAATATATTTAGGGGGAAAAAAAATAAAATTTGTTATATTATCAAAAAAACAAAAAATAGTTTACGAAAAAATGTAAAATGATAATTTTTTTTTCAAAAAATCACAAAAAATAGTAATATTTATCTTATACAAAAGTTCTATATCTCATTATGTTCAGAAAGGTGCATAGAATGTAGGTGTGTAGTGAAAAAAAATGTTAGATGTATCACATTTGGTGTTTTTTGGTCAAATACCAAAAAATCGAAGAGTAACTGAGCAGAAATTTCACAGAAATGGTAATGAATAACATACTAATAGATTTTTAGGATTTTTTTCAACCATTTCTTGAGATTTGTCATATATTTGTGAATATATTTAGGGGGAAAAAATAATAATATGTTACATTTTCTAAATAAAAATACCGATTTTCCCTAAAAAGGTAACTTTTACAAGTGAGGTTAGGTTTGTAACCTCCACAGTTTAGACTCACTAGTACCAATTTGAAGATAGATCAAAGACAAAAGTTATAGATTTAACTAAGAAAATATATACTTTACAAAGAATAACACACATATTCACTTTTATAATCATATAAAACACTATATATAAGACAATTTGCATATAGCCTAAACTTACCGTTTCGGCCTAGGTTATCGCAAATAAGAACGTTCAAAAACTAAACTATCACGCAAAAACATAAGCTTTAGATATAAAAACACATATATTGTAACTTTTATACACAATTTATATACAATTTGTATACACAAACCTTCAAAATAACAAATATCTAACCCCAAAACAATATGTGCCACGCCTTTTATTACAGTATTTACGTCACACAATTTGCGTCTGTTGAGAGTTCAAACCAATACCTTCTAAGTATGTATTGCCAACATCAAGTGGTACCAACTTGTAGAATGGAATTTCCCCTACAACTTAGTGTAAAGAAATATAAGAAATATAATAATAGAAAACAAAGAGAAATGCAAACCTAATGCCAACAAAATTTCGTCTCGTCAAGTTTGTTCTACGTTCAAGTAGGAATATCTCTGGATCTATGAGACGCAGAAAAATTTGTAATCTATGGTTGGAAAGAGAAACATGTGATCTATAGAACAGTGTTTTAGTTGACTTCAATGACAGATAAATAGAGTTGGAATAATATCGGGAAAAATGGCGTCGCGCTAACGATTAGGCGCAGAGTTCAAATCTACGATTTTACGCATCAAAAATATGCGAACTTCACCAATTTTTGGAATATTATTTATAACGTTTTGTGGTATTTTTTTTGCATGATTATGCATCTACGGAACATTAGCTTTCCAACGGTATTTTATTTATTGCGATCGGATAATTTTAAGTGGGCGTAACGTTGAATGGCAAAATACGTGTTTTATAGAATGCAGACTAGTTATGCACCAAGCGCTGAGGTCGATTCGGGGTCGAATGACCGTCGGTGGGTTAACATACAAGAAAGAACCAGCAAAATTTTGAAACTTGACAAATTTTTTAAAACTTAAAAAAAATTTATTTCTAAGTGTTAAGCCACTATAATATATATTGTATTTCATATTAATGTCGAAGTAAACTGATTTTACTTAAAACCCTTTAATTGATCAAGAACAATATTTTAAATGTGGGAATATTTTAAGCATTTTCATGTGCATTTATAGTATGTAGTCCATACTATTAACGATTAAAATAGTTCGTATTAAAGTTACAAAACTGTGCTACTTGTACACCTGAACAAATGCATTATTGCTAAACATGATTTCTCAGCTCAATCGGACTGAGGTAGTGTTCCAGAAACAGTTTACTACTTCTCAGTCGGTTAAAAGAGGTAATAATATCAAAATTTAACACCCCTATTAAATAATATTAAGTCACTATATTTCTAGAACTGCACCTTCTAAACTATTTATGAATGATTTTTCACTTTCTGTTGTTTGTTGTCTTATTTTATTCAAGACCCTTCTTTTAGTATTGTTAATTGCAAGATCATACAATCTACCACTTAGTTTATGAGAATCTCTGCTTTTAAGTTTATTTGTTGTACTTTTTAAAAACAGGTAAGTCTAAACGTCAAACCAAGTATTGACCTATGGATTTATGTTACCTATTGTTTTTTTGTATTGTTTAGGTATGATTTGATTAAGTGCTAAGTTATATGTATGAAATAACTTATGTGGTCTTGTGATCTTCACACACACACACACACACACACACATATATATATATATATATATATATATATGTATATATATATATTTTAACACTTTGGGGACTGGGCGGTTGGATGCACAATAAATAGGCCCGTCCTAAGCATTTTCAAGTAAATTTGTTGCTCATGAAATCTAACATATCAACTTAGAACAATGCAATATCTTTTGTTCTTTGTAATTTTTTTCAATATTCATGTAGATTTTAGAGAGAAAAATGAAGCACCATTATTTAAAAAATTTAAATGAATGCTCTTTTACAATATTTTCTTTTTTCTTCCAGTAAATTTGTATCTCGTTATTTTACCACTACTTTCATTATCCAGTCTGATCCAGGATTTTGTAGTAATTCCACTATTTCATGACAAACGTTTAGAACCAAAGTTGTAAATAAAAATATTTGAATAACAGTTACGAAAGAAAACACTACAGGAATTAAATGAGATATTGTTTACTTGTAAACTCAACTGTTTAATACTAATGATACTATTGACCGATGGTACTTGGTAGAAATCCATGTTTAAAATAAAACAATACAAATTTTTTTTTTTAACTTCTACAATTTATTGTGAGTCTTGCCGACCATGGTTTCGCCAGTAACGGCATTGACGGTGTTAGAACCGGATGCGTCTAAGTTTGAAAACCTGTCTATAGATACAGATTTAGCAATAGATAAGGATGTCACAACAAAACACCTTTGTTCTAATATAATTAAAAACAATTTTCTGACTTGCAATAATACCAAATTTAGTAACAAAGACAATTTATTAATTAAAGGTATCAGAAAAAAGTTACTAGATAACAACCTAGTGGTAACAAAAGCAGATAAAGGGAATTCTATTGTTATTTTACCTTCATATGAATATTGCCAAAAAGTAGAAAATTTGTTGAAAACCAATTCTTTTGTGGAGTTAGCAAAAGACCCAACAAAAGAAAATAGCAAAATTATAAAATTAACCTTAAGTCACAATAAATGTATGTTTAATGATGTTCATACTAAAAATTTACCTGTTATGAATTGTATGGTTCCCAGATTGTATGGTCTCATGAAACTGCACAAACCTGATATCCCTATACGCCCTGTTGTTTCCTTGGTACAGTCCCCTTCATATAATCTGTCTAAATTTACCAATACTGTTTTAAAGAATGTTTCACAATTTCAACCGAAATTTGGACTAAAAAATTCATTAGAGTTAGTTAGCAAGATTAAAGATATTAAAGTGCCTTGTAACGCAAAAATTGTATCGTTTGACGTTAAAAGCTTATTCACAAGTATTCCTGTCAAAGACTGTTTGTACAGTGTAGAAAAATTATTAGATCAAACCTAAGTGGACCCTTGTACAGCTATAGAGTTAATGAATGTTATTAAAGTATGTCTTGATCAAAATTATTTTCAATTCCAAAACAAAGTTTTTGCTCAAATCGATGGTTTGGCAATGGGATCTCCCTTATCCCCCTTGCTAGCTGAGATTTTTATAAACAATTTTGAAACAACTTTCTTTGACAGTAATAACCCATTCAAATCTAAAGTTAAGTATTGGTATAGGTATGTTGATGATGTTTTATGCTTATTTGAAGGATCTGACCGCCAGCTTCAATTATTGTTAAATTATTTAAATTCTATTAATAAGACAATACAATTCACTATGGAGATAGGACAATTTAATAAAATAAATTTTCTTGACCTCACCATTAAAATTCACAATGGAAAACTTAATTTCAGTATTTTTAGGAAACCCACGTTTACAATATTATACATGCTCCATCGCAACACCCCTTTAATCATAAATTGTCCGCCTTCCATAGTATGTTGCATCGTCTTATTAACATCCCCATGTCTAACATTGATTTTGATTTAGAATTAACTTGCATCAAACACATTGCTATAAATAATGGTTATGAAATCAAACTTATAGAAAAAATGTTAAAAACTAAATTAAAAAACCAGGCCTAAATCTCTTATATTCCCAACAGATTCTAATATAACCGCACCAAAATGGCGTAGAATCAACTACATTGGTAAGGTTAGCTATGCTGTTGGGAATCTTTTAGAAAAGAAAAATCAGTGTAAACCAGTATTTTATTCTAAAAATAATTTAGGGAAAATGTTAATAAATTGTAAGGACAAAATAGATAAAATGAAAAAAAGTGGTGTCTATAAACTAACTTGTAGCATATGTAAAGCAGCTTATGTAGGCCAAACAAGCCGTAGTTTTAATTGTAGTTTAAGTCAACATGAAAGAAGTTGGCGGTTGGGTCACAATGATTCTAGTTTCTCTAACCACTTAAAAAATCATTCTGTGTCAGATTTTTATAACAATATTAATTTTAAGATTCTCCATGTCAATGATAAAAGTAGAAAACTAAATTCCTTGGAAATGTTAGAAATTAAGAGATTATTTTGTAAAGATTCTAGCCTTGTACTTAACGATCAGGTAGAATTTTTGTCCAACTCACCGCTATTAAACCCATTGTCTTCCTTATGACCATATGTACCCCACCCGCGCCCATCTTCCACTCCCTTGCTTTAGTCTTTGTAGTAAGTAACTGTGCTATGTTAAATATGTTAAACATGTTGTTTCAAACATTCCTTAGTCTGTATTGTTGCCTCGTCAATGCTGTTACTGGCGAAACCATGGTCGGCAGACTCACATTAAATTGTAGAAGTTACAAAAAAAATAAAAATTTGTATTGTTTTATTTTCGACTGTTTGAATTCGTGTTTGACACGACGTGAAGTTGTGGGTGCCATGAAACGTTTTGTTATAGATTTTTCTTAATTTGTTTAGTTTTATCTAAATGGGCTGACTTTTAAATTGGGATTTAGGGCTTCATCATGTTTTGGAAATATGTAACCTCGAATCTTTGTAACACACTTTAAATATCTGGTGGGGCCGTGGAATCTAGGAAATTGTACTTTATAAAACAAAGATATAGTTTCTGAAATACTCGAACATTTATTAACACTGATAATTGTAACAATATGTTTTACAACCTGAAAATATTCACAATCATTACTTGAAATACTTGTTATAACTTTGATTTTTTATAATTTTTGATTTATTATAGCAGCCTAGTTCAGCACTAATAAGCTATTCTTTTCGAACCTAAATTAATACAATATTTCACTAAGTTTCATCCATTTATAATCACTTAGTCTAAAATGAATATTCTCTGAAATAATGTGACTCAATAAATACACAGTTCAAATGGTTTCACTCTTTTCAACCTTCTAACTAAGCCATCGTTGTTGAGTAGCCGGAGGGCCTTGACATTGATGTGCTGATATAGTCTTTGTTCGTAACTTTGAGTAAATTTTCTGACTTCATAATCAACAGTTGGGACCTCATTCACTTCTGGCAAAGATTCTGCTTTCCTCTTCTTGGAAGGTTTATTCTTATTTCTTTTAGAAATCCAATCTGTTTCTTAGGCCAATTCTTCTTTGTCAGTGCAATATTCAGGATTGCAATTAATATCCTTACTTATTCGATTTTCTGTGGGATTGTTCCTGTTGAAAGCTTTCATTAACTCTTCATTAGCTGTTCTAAGTGTTATGACTTCCTTCCTTATCTCTGAACAAAGATGCTCTATACCACTCAGTTTTATCATAAGAATTTCATTTTCATTCTTTAAGGTAAACAGTTCACTGTCACTAGGTTCTATATTCTCCTGAGTAGTTGTTGTAGACGGAGATTGTTTTGTCCGAGAGTCCCTCTTGAAGGGGCTTACATGTTCTTCTAAATATTTATTGAAATATCCATGTGAATGGTTACCCCCAAACCCGTGAGAACTACGCCGGCCACTGTGGCTTTAACCTGATCGGAACTGATGGAGGGAGTTAACTTTATAGGCATGCCCTCTTGGATATGTCCGTGGAATTACTACACATCATAGTTGGTTTAAGGGTTACTTCCCATATCTCGTTTTTGGTATTTCATTTCCCCGGTATCACTTATATCTGAGAGACATTGGGAGGTGTCTGATATGGAACCAGCATCCCACACGGATATAACTTAGGTATTGCCAAAATTATTTCTTAGACAAAAAAAAGTGCAGTTGGTTTATCTCTTAATATGTGTAAGGGTTTCTTTTAAGTCAACGAGTCTTTGCTCAGTCTAGTTCAATCATAAGAACTCGTTAGATCATTTTTTTATTTTACTGGATTTAATACCCTTGAAATGAATTTACTGCTCTTAATTTTGGGGCTCCACCCGACCCTCAATCTTTGCTTGGCATGAAGGATGACTCCAAAAGAGACTAGATTAGAAATAATACACCAGGTTAGTAGAACAATCTACTAATCATATAATTAAGAATTTAAGAGAAATTATCTCACAACTTCTCCATAAACTATTCCATGTTTTCATGATATTCCATATTACAATATAATAAAGTAAAATCATTCATTCATAATACCTTCTACTTAACTTAACACTTTAACTGCCAGGTGTATTATGAGCTTTTTCGCGGTCAAGTGCCAAAACATGCCAAGCGAGTTTTACCTACACAGGTAAATTATTTGTATTGCAATATCATGTTAACACCCTAAAATGATGCTTTTCACACTAATAAATACCTATAACGGTGTCGGTCATATCGGACCGACATGGTTTTTTTATAACGAAAATGATACTGTAAATGAACCTGTCGGCCACATTGGCCCGACGCTGTGGCCAATAATCAATTTGTTTCTTTGATTATTTACCTTCTTCAAACGAAACCATATTACAAATCTACTTATTTCTATGTATGTTGTCATGAAACATACAAAATATGTATTAAATTATTAAAAACTGAGGGAAAAAAATTGAATAAAATGCCAGTCGGTCCACTATGGCCGACAACATGCACACAGAATAAGTCAATATTTGCAATGTCATGGACAGCCGTGTGTGAAACATATGCTAACATAATTTGTTCTGTGAGTAGTTTGATAGATGTTCTCCATAGTAGTGCTTTCATTTTCAGTTAGATAGCAGCACTTATCGCGTAGAAGTAAAAATAATGAAAGGTTGCTAAGCAACCGTGTCGGCCCAGTATGGCCGACAGTATTCTTGTAAAAGCTCATAGCCGTCGGACATTTTGGACCGACATGGCAGCTAACGTGTTAAACAAAATCACTTATACTAACATTCTATCTCAGTTCAATTTAAAAAATAATGAAATTGAATCTATATAGTATATCTGCTATATGATATGTTTTGTAACCCTCGAGATCTGTCTTACAAGTGTTTACATTAGAAACTACTTACATTTTCTGACAATCCTTAGATACTTAAATTTTCTTTACTTAACAAATCGCACTAAACACTTCACTTATTTAAATTGCTCACTCGTTCACATTTGATAGAACTCTTATTTATCGCACCACCATAGAATTTTTAATTAGATTTATTTATTTATTTTACATTTTATTTGACATCAATCTGCAAGCACATATTACAAGTTGAACTTCCTTTTAGCGTGTTCCTTCCAAGACTGACGTCCAATTTTTCCTGGCATGTTCCCCTCTCCTTTTTCCACGTGTTTTAAATAGTTATTTTTGATTGCACATTATTTGGCTTGATTTGTTCTGATTGGCTTTTGTCTTATTCAAATTTCTCTTTTTATGTATTAATTTTGTATGAATATGCTTATTTTTCATTCTCACGGTGAAATATTCTGGCAGTGCAAAATCATGCTTTGATGAAACTCAATAGTTTTACATCCGCTCCGAACATCCTGTTGAAATAATATCTGCCTCTGATTTCTAAGTTAATCGTAGCTGAAATTTATTAATTTATTTCGTTTTGTTTAATTTTGAGAGTATTATTTATTTTATGGATTTTATAAGTTAGTTTATGTTAATTTGATATTTGGAGTGTCCCTGATATATGTTTGATTAATAATTCACAAATGTTAAATCATAATATATAGGTGTGATGTTAACAATAGATATCGGGGTCGAATGGAAAATGTGTAGAAATTTGTTGATCATGCGGTCTCAATAGGTTAATTAATTTGAAGTTTTTAACTGAACTTTCAAATTTATAAATAGAATTTACTTTTCACTTTTAATTCAATGGGCTCTCAATTAATTGTAATAACGAAATGATTCTGAATTATGATTAGTCAAAATACAATTCACAGTTTACCAAAGAATGACAACACTTCTTCGGGTTAAACACTTTCTATCAACACAAAAATAACTTTAAAATCATTATCGCTAATGCTACTTAATTCATGCAGAACTAGCATTAAAAAATAAACTTGATAATCTAGCTTGGTGTAAGCCCAAGATTGTTGTAAGATCCACCCTCACTTGTCGGCAGGTAGAAGAGTAGTTTCTCTTGCTTGGGGAATTTCGATTACAGCCTTTCCACTCCAAATGGGAGAAAGGATCAGTTATATACCGATCAATGTTGTTTAACCACCATACCATATGTTACAAACCTTACATCTGAGGGGGGACCCAAAAATAACGGGAATCAGGCTGGTGAGGAGAGGTGGGTGGGCGTGGCCAGTCGGCTGGAGAGGGGGTCTTGAGTCACAATGCTACACTTCAGTGTGCGACGTTTGTTCGCTGTGAGTAGATCAGTTCATCTGTGGGAATTTTTTTTGTGAAAGACCTTTTTCCATTTTGGCGAAAACATAAAATGGCTGACTGCCGGAAGCAACGTGTGGTTGTGAAATTTTGTTTCCTGTTGGGGAAAACGCCTGTGAAAACTCTTTTAATGCTTAAAACAGCTTATGGGGAAGCTACTTTAAGTAAAACACGTGTCTACGAGTGGTTTCAGCGTTTTAAAAATGGAGAAATGTCAACTGACGACCAGCCTTGTTCTGGGCGCCCTTCAACGTCAAGAACTGACGACAACGTTGAGAAAATCAACTTTCTGGGTCGTGAAGACCGTCGTCGAACCATTGATCAATTAGTTGCGATGTCTAGGTTGACTTGGAGTTCATCCAGAGGATTTTATTGGAGAATTTGTGCATAAGAAGAGTTGCAGCCAAACTTGTTCCACGCCTTCTCACAGACGAGCAAAGGGAGCACCGACTATTCACCGGATCTCGCTCCCTGCGACTTTTTTTTGTTCCCCTGACTCAAAAGGTATATGCAAGTTAAACGTTTTGAGACTGTGGAAGAGGTTAAACAAAAATCGCTGGATTGGCTAAAGAACATTTCATTAAGTGAATATCAACAATGTTTTGAACAATGGAAGAAACGATTAGAGAAGTGCATTGCAGTCAATGTTAATTACTTTGAAGGTGACTAAAATTTTGGTGTATAAATAATAAAGGAGTTATGACCGAATTCCCGTTTTTGGGTCCCTTCTCGTACTAATTAATAAACACATTAATGAATTAAACCATATAGAAACCTCTTAATTATTTCTAACTATTCTCTTGAAACATACACTTAATTTTGATGATCCTCATAGACATATATATATATATATATATATATATATATATATATATATATATAACTTTAGTGTATGGTCATATGATGTGACGATCTAATTACCATTTGTGCTTCCTAAACACAAGTTCCATAATTGATTCATTGGCTACAGCTGATTATGAAGTTTCAAAAGAAATTAAAGATTACAGACTTACTCTGACATGTATTTTAGGTTATGGAAAAACCCTAAAGATTGAAATATTACAGCCGCCATGGTACTTACCCGCCTGCATCATACAATGTAACACAAACATATCACCTAAATATAATGTTAAAAAATTGGTCTCTTGGGCCTTGTAGGAAATATAGTAGTCTAATGCTCAACTTGGATCTTCTCCATTCGCCTTCTAATCTCCCAATAGAGTTGTGGAATATCCATTGTAGATCTACCATCTTGTAAGTTTTTACATTTCTCCAGATGTGTAACATTCATTACTGGGCTTTCACCACAGTGTGCATTTTTGAGAAAGTACTAACTTCAATTTCTATAGATTCTCTACCAGACAGTCATGGCCATTAACCATACTCAATTCTGCAACTGCTCTCGTCCTTGGGTGATCAAGGATTTGGAGTTCTGTAGCATACAATAATTGTGACCCAGATTTATTTAGAGCATTACTTTTGTGTGATTCCAGCTAGTTTGTCGTGAATGTCTGGTTTATCGCCATTAGGGAATGGAAATGTTAAATTGTATTGATAGAACAAAGGGTCTTATCCAATAGGGTAAGTTTGTTTCAAATAGTTGTTACAAAGATTTTCTGAATCTCGTAATCATTTGTATCAATAATGTTTTGATGTCAGCTAGGCCTCTAATGGGCCTCTAACGTGTTTATATATTAAAAGTCTCCATTCGATTTGCTCGTGTAAGTGTCTCAGCTCTAACAGGCCTTGAAGCTGTACATGTATGAAGGAGCCTCTACTCGCTAAAATCGTGTTGGTGACTTGGCCTTCCTGTAACTCGTTAACTATATGAATAAGTTTATCACATTTTCTTAGTAGGTTAAGGTACGAAATTACATCTTTGACAATAAATTTAATATTTGGCATTGTAGAGAGGTAGGGTTAGTACCATTACATGCAGAATTGAAATCTGCAAATGCTTATTTAATTTAGTGTGTTATCAGTTGAATAACACAACAAGATATGAACAAATAACTGTTTAAAATGGATGCCATTTTGACATTTTGAACTATTTTTTTCTGAATTTAAAGAAGTATCCTATATGAACACACTATATTCCCCTATTCCAAATTTCATGTTTCTCTCTTAATTTGATATTGTTATGTATACATACAGACAACAACAACGGTCGGATGGCATATTGAAAATCACTTTTTCGGTTTCCTGGGGCAGTGAAGATCAGTCAAACATACAAAGGTCGAAATATTTTTTGATTACCAAACATACTGCATATACTGGATAAGTAAACAGTGAAATTTTCTTTAAAATTTTCTACATGTAGGTGATACAAAAAATATTACAACAATATTTACCCTTTTGTTTTCCTTCTTTTTTTTAAAGCGATGATAGAGGTTTTTTACCCTTTATCGCTTCATCTTACTGGTGGTTAATATTGTACTTGAAGTGGTAAGCTTATTTCACCATTTTATTGATATAATCATTCCAGATCATATAAAGTATTAACCATGTACGCTTATTTTTTTATTCCAATAATACAATTGTCACTGTTGTATTTCACAGTCGATCTCTGTTCAAATCTGATCCTGAATTTTGCAGGAACTCCTCCAATTTCTTAAATGACAAATGTTTGAAACATATTTCTAAATAAAAATTTTGATAACAATTTAGAAAATTGACCTATTTTGACTCCATAGCTTGCAAAGTATCATCATGTAAACTCAACTGTTTTAACATATTTTGACATAACATATTTATATTTTTACATGACAAAGGACAAAGGAAAATTATTTCAGTGTTTTGTTCCAATTCACTATACTCTAGTTTACAATTTACGAATTAGGAATGATAAAGAATTGACAAAAGTTGGGCTTGCGTCAGACATGACAACAAGCCTATACATTAAGTACATTCCATCAAGTCAGATACGAACATAGTCTCCAAAGTGTTAATGTACAGCTATGTACATGTTTTAGAAATAGAGCATGCCAAAACATCCAGGTTGTTTATAATATCGTAAAACAAAATTGTTGATAATATTATTGGAGAATGATCCAAATTCAAATGATAAAATTGCTCATAGACTATGCTAACCTTCATTTTACCATACCTAAATGGTTATTCATATCAAAATGTGATTACAGACTTCCATAAAATTGTGTTCTATCCACAGAAAAGGTAATTAAACCTCTGCAATTAATATGCTGGAATGAAATAAACGTCTTATAATGTGTTTGATGATTCATTTTGAAATTTACAAATATTTTCAATGAAGAGTAACCTAACCTATATACCAGATTTTACTGAAATCACAATATCATTCCACTATTCTTATTGTGATTTAAAAATTATGTTTTTTAGCAATAACTTTTTATTTTGTTGTAGAAAACATATTTGATCAAAATCAGAAAAGACTATTCCGGATAGAACATTTAAAGATTTATAAGTGAGAAATTACTCCTCAGAAAACTATTTTAATTGGCCACCCGTTTGTAATTTTTCAGTTGATTTTTTTGGCCATTGAACTTTTATAACTTATTTTATATTATGTAATATTTATATAGTTTTGAAGAAAGTTTAATTAAAAATTTGACTGCTGTGTCTAAACATTAACAAAATGTTTGACTTTTCAGTTTCTCGATTTGGTCAAATCTCAGAACTTTTTTTCCATTTCTTTTATAATTCAAAATTTGGGGGTAGCATAAATATATATATATATTGTATCTCTCAAAATCTATATATTGTATCAAAATTAAAATCAAAATTTATTGGTCTCCATCTCTCCAAAAATGCCTGAGGGTAAGTTATCTGTACAGAAGATAAAGATCAGTCATTGGGGTGATATAAAATACATAACTTCTCAAAATCGATTATAACAATTTCGTTGAAATTTTTGTAATATGTGAAGATGAAAGACCAAAACCCGTTTGTAAAATCACAACAAAATAAATATGTTCAGCAATAATAGGCAAAAAACAAAATTAAACTGTTGTTATTAAAACTTCATTCAATTTCATACTAATAATAACAATACAAACTAGAACTAGTAAAATAAATTTTAAAAAAATAAAGCAAATATTTAACTTTAAATAAAAAACTCTACAATGGGGATCTGGTTAGCATTCCAACACGCTGAGACAGGCTGTATAATGCAGTGATTTCATAACTCAGAAACAGTGGTAAGATAAGTTCACATCATTCACACAGCTAAGTGATTCTAGTCCTAGAAGAGATTTACTTCCGTGTCATTTGGTTCCTATTTATTCAACTCACTTTAATTCACTCAGGTTTTTTTTTTACTTCTTGATTCGGGGATCTAGTGTCAGGTGGCACCTATAACCCGATGTCTGTGGTATGCCATCACACCGAGTGTCCGTCTTCTCTTGTCACTCAAATCAAATGCTCTCAAGGATTCCACAGTAGGGTTTGTGTAGGCTAAGCAGTATATGCTACAGCGTTTCGTCTTCCGATTGACAAACAGTTGAAAGCAGTAGAGGTACTGACAAAATGACCGATTCAGGTCCGTGCAGAAAATGTAGCATAGCTCTTGATACATTTCTGTAAAGCGATGAATCCGAAGGTACAGGTTGCAGCTTATATGACCGTACTTCCCAGTCTCCACTTTCAGTCCACTCATTCCTTAATATTCTGTGGACCATTACCTTGCAACTCTTTAGGGACCTTTTGGGTGATTGAATGGGTCCCATAGTTGGGGCTAATTTGGCAATCTCATCTGCACACTCATTTGTTTCTATCCCATAGTGGGTCATGGTCCATTGTACGACAATATGCTTCCTTCCCCTCACCAGTCTTGACGGCAGTGCCCTCATCTCTTCAATCCTGAACTTATAATCACCAGGTTCCTTCTTCATTATGTCCTCCAGAGCAGATCATGAATCTGAGAGAATACATATTTGTTTTTTGTCCATCTGCAGGCAGCACACTAAGGCTGTATCCGAAGCCACCAGCTCAGCATCCATACTAGATGATAAGCTGGCTGGAGTGAAATAGCTCTCACCATTATCTGGGATATAGTATCCTGCTCCAGCCTTAGACTGATTTAAGTCTCCCGATCCATCTGTGAAGATCTTCAGAAATGTCTAGTACTCTGTATTTATCTTTTTGTGGTTTCTGTATCTGAGAGCTTTTGCCCTATTTTTTCTGGATAGAAGAAATCTACAGGGATCCTAAAATGTTGAGAAAATTTAAACACTGGAGATTTTGTTCATGGAGATTTTAAAGTAGAACCTGGAACCTGATGTTGTGGGGACTGTTATCGTTATAAATGGTCACAATGTGATATTTTCTACACATAATTTTTGTACAATTACTTTTTTTCATTTTTCCTACTAAAGGGAAATTTATTAATTAGGCATGTATGTATGATACCTTGTAAGTGTGTATGTTATATTTAATGTATCTAGTTGGTTGAGGTGATCTTGTATCTTTTATCTTGGAAATTGGTTATTTTTTTATAACATTGTTGGGTGTTAAAAATGTTTGGATATTGTAAGTATTAAGACTGTACATTATGTTATTGAAATAAATGTTGATTTATTGCTTACATTAAGTTTACTAATATAAACATCCTCGGAGTTTCCATCCGCGATATTGAATGTTATTATAGTTTTTTGATTATACTTTTATAGCCTGTATCAAAAGAAATTCATTAGTTATTTTAGAACAGTTTTTTGTATTGAAATGTTTCGATCTTTAAAATTTGTTTGTAAATTAACAATTGTTCATACAAATTAAGCTTTTCTAAATCCAAAACTTTGAAAAAATAAAATTGAATTGTATCTATTTTCATTTAATTTATCTCAAACATAACCTCTTAAAATTGAAACAAAACAGTGAAATTACCTTCTCAATAGTTTTTTGTCAAGAAGTGGAAATGCAGTCATAAAGACTGGCATGAATGTTCATAAATCTCAAAATTGAGCTTAAATGATTTAATTAAAAGTAAAAGTTAATAAAACAAAAATTATATGATTATTATGTGTAATTTTGTAAATATCAAAGTAAACAAGGTATTTGAGTAGCAAAAATCGTGCCATTTCAGTTGTCATCATATTGTGAAATTATGAACATTGTATGTTTGTAATTGAAACATTTCTAAAATTATGATGGTATTATTGTCATGCCATTATTTCGTACAGAAGTTTCCTGACAGAAAAACCATATAAATCTTTTTTGGTAAAAATTTCAGGTAGGTTCAACTTTATTTTATTTAATCAAATCAAATAATAGACTTAATATTAATTTTATGTATTTTTAATTACCTGAAACTGTCATTATAAAAACATACTTACTTAGGGATTAATATTTAATATTTTTTCATATATTCTTGGGTTAGATTCCTCTCTTTCATCTTTCCTATTAGGTCAATTCTTATTCTCCTCAAACCCCGGTGCTATTACGATATTATAAGGCTAAGATTTTTTATTTTATAATCTTTTTCTCCTTTAATCAACAAGAAAAAAAGAAAATTAATATTATATGCTAATTTAAATCTTAAGTTATTTCATTAAACATTCACTTATGCTATACTGTTACAGAACAGTTAGGAGCTATCTATAACGTTCTTTATATGTTACAGAATCTTCAGTGTGCTCAATGTCCAGTCAGTCGAGTGGTATTAGCGAAACTTCGAGTGGAAGCTGTCATCTTCAAAACCGAGATTTCAAAATGATTTTGGATGTGAAGAGTGGCAGTTCACAGCCTCAGGTTTCTGTCCACCTTGTGGCTCCTACAATTCAAGAAAAAGCAGCTTGGATTAGTGATATCAGCCAGGTAAGAGGATTATTAGGTCTTTCTGATTTTTGGTAAGAAAATGTTTGATTTAAATTTTTAAAACTCATATTATGTAGGACTCGATTTATTTCGTTATTCTTTGATGATATAGCTTGGTGATTTTTACCTTGGTATCAATATGAGTGTATTCCCAAGATGGAAAAAATTGACATAATACTGTATACAGGATGGCGTAAAGGTTACTTGACACTTGAATTAAAAAAAAAAAACTATTGCATTTATTTGTAAATACTTATAATGATTTATTGTTTTTTATCTTCAAACCGTTTTCCAATTAAAAAATACATGTTTGAAGTCTTTTCGGAACACTGCCTCACATTCTAAAGGATTTATCACTGTACAAATCGTGGAATGCATACCCCATGTAATCTTTTAATGCTCAATAGTCTGAGGCTTTGTAAAATAAACAGAGTCCTTGACATTTCTCCATAAGAGAAATCACCATGCATATCAAATTACGCTTGTTTACAGTTTTAGATTCAATTTTTACATATCATCTCATGTTCACATTTTTCAAAGTTTGTAGACGACATTTCAAACTTTGAAAACTCTACTTCAATACTATTAGTTTTAAATATAATAATATATAAGATTAAATCCATAACATTGAATGATTTCCTGACTTTTGTAAGCATCAACGCCTTACTACAGCCCAAACTGCTTGACTGTTTTATTATACTCGTCATTAGGTGGCATAGTTGTGCACTGTCGAGTTTTGTTTTTAATGACCCAAAATTTTGTTAAAAGACACAATGAAAAAATAGCAGTGTGCCTTTATTTACAAAATTTGACATTTTCCCAATTATTGAGTCTAGAAAAAATATTTTGAACAAACTTACAATGCTGTTATTTCACTCGCATATACGTATTGTAATAGAATCCTAAGGGTTATTTAAATGAAATATATCTTTAAAATGTTTTGATGAAGTTTATCCAATATATATTAAATTCGGTCTAACATAGCGTTAAAAACTTTTTATTTCTAACATTTTGCTTATTTATATTTGACTGTTTGCCCAATTAAATTATCACTAATTTAAGCATTTGTCAACTATCAACAATTAATTCATTATATACGGACCACTCAATTTCTGACTATGTTGTAGGTTGAATTGTTTTACATAGGCAAGTCACCTTTATTTAGCTCTGTGACTGAAACTAATAATATCTCAAAATGAATTAGAAAATTTTCTAGTAAACATTATATTGAAACATTATAAATTATCACTATAAATCACTGAATCCCCTACCACAAGTTTGGTACAATAACACAAACACAAATAAAATGAAATATTTATTTGCCTTATGTTATATTAATTCCCTGATGAACATTTCGGTAACCACGTCGGTGATGGTTGTGTTTGTGTTATTGTACCAAACTTGTGGTAGGGGATTCAGTGATTTATAGTGTTCACATTCACCACAGTGCTCATTGAACATCTATTATAAATTATAATGAAATATAATTAACTTCAACATATATTTTGAGCTCTTTTGTTAAATTATTCATATGTGCCGAATTAGGTAATATTTAGTAATGCAATATATATATATATATATATATATATATATACACGTGTGTGTGTGTGTGTGTGTGTTATAAATAGGCATATAATGAAATAAATATAAAAGAGAAGAAAATAAGGAAAACGGTAAGATGTTTTCTTGAGCCCGGATTTTAAGAGGCAAAGACGTAATTTACCAGCTAAAGATCAAAATTTTGTAAAACAATAAAATGTGATTTAAAAGATAGTTTAGATATATCAGTCACTTGAGCTTGGTTTTATTATTGGATAAACATGTTTGTTAATAAAAAAATTAGAAATATTTTCAAACTGCAATTGTTTATTATTTTTTTTAACAACTAAACACTACATTCCTCATATTGATGGTATGAATATATTTATACTTACACTCAATTCAACAAAGAAGCTCAGTACACTTACCCTTTTATCTATTTCTGAATTTTTATAGAAAACAATACAAATCTCAGTATAACAAACACACAGAACACAATTCTAGTTTGAGCTATTAAGTTATAAACTATAACCTATTGAGTTATAGTTTGATAGGTGTAGCTCGTGTATCACTGAAGAGGACGACCTTGTCGTTGAAATGCGTCTGATACTTATGCGTATTTTTTGTGAGAATTGTGTTCTGTGTGTTTGTTATACTGTATAATTTTTCTCATAAGTCAAGATCATCATTTAATATAATACAAATCTCATTCTTGTTCTTGCCCCTAAACCTGTACTCTTGTTTTTTTCTCGATCCCGATAATTTGTGTTGAATAATTTCTTGTTTTCATCTTGAAATCAAAAAGTAATTCTTGTACACACCTCTTTTAAATGTTTACATTTTAAGATCAAATAAGAAATAAGTAATATATTTTTATTAATAACCAGTGTATTTGTTTCAGTGCATGGATAATGTACACTTTAACGACCTACTACACAGTTCAATGTCAGACACTTCTTCAGTTACGATGCCACAATCAATCAAGAACGATCCTAAACTGTTCAAAGACGACGTAGATATAAGGTTTAGCAGAACACTTAATTCTTGTAAGGTGAGATGATTACAATTAATTATCTGTAATTTTTAGGCCTGTGGAAAGGTCAGTAAAAATAACTATTTTAGGAAAATAATCAACTTTTTAATAAATAAATATTGCATTAGAAATTGAATTTATAGACAGATATACATAAATTTATATAGATTATTTATCTTTGTGGTTAACGTTAAAATTTAAAATGTGTTATAATACTTGATAAGCAGTACTATCTCTTAAAATATGTGTTTAGTTTTAAACAAGAGACCCATAGAACATTTATAACATTTCAGGATATTTGGTGCTGATACTTTTTCTGTTGAAACAAACATGAAAGAGTTTCTTCGCATATAAGTTGAGTTGATAACTTATCTGAAAAATTCCTGCCGCATTTTCTAGAAATAAAAAGTGGAATAGAGATGGCATTTGGCAATCATACGATATTTGTTGTAAAGATATATGACATGCATTTTCCCTAGCAATGTAGTCAGTACCTGTCTGATTTTTTATGTAAAATCGGGTCTATTTCAAATAAATTTTCAACTTGGAGAATAGCCACGTTGTGAGAGTATGTGTAAGCTATGACTTACAAAAAATCTAATTTCTCATTCATCCTAAGAATTAGATCTAAGAATTTCTCAATCATCCACACAAACTTAGTAATTTATCTTTTCTAATAGAGGTTAGGGCTCATGAATTCATCCTTTTTTAAGTACTATCACATTAGAAAGTTGTTAAAAAGAATAATACAAACACACTTACAAAATGGAATTATTATTAAGAATCCCATTCACTGTGACCAACAGGCATACCCGTCGGGTAAGTCCAGTGAAGCAGCCTTGTATCAACTGGTAAATAGAATTGAGGAATCAATACATAGCAAAGAGTTTGTGTTATGTGCATTTCCCGATATACAAAGGGCCTTTGATAATACTGCTTACCAATAAATCATAGCAGCAGTTAAAAATCGAGGGGTAGAAAACACTATTAGTAATTAATTGGCTAAAATTAATGCTAAGAAATAGAATAATACGTGCAACCCAGTACGGAGAGAAATTTGGTGTGATAGTCGTGAGAGGTACTCTACAAGAAGGAATTTTCTCACCGATGCTATGGAACATGGTAGTTGACCCCCTAATAACTGAAATTTTAGTAAATTAGGTTTTTACACACAAAGTTATGCAAATGACATATTAGTGTTGATAAGAGGTAAATTCTTAAGTGTTCTTGCAGAATTAATGAATAGAACATTAAAGAAGATCGAAGACTGGTGCAGGAATGAGAGTCTTACCGTAAACCCGGATAAGACTACCATCATTACTCTTCACAAGAAACATTAAAATAGACAAAGATAAGGTAAGTCTAGTAAATACTAACATAGAACTTTCAGATGATGTTAAATATCTAGGTGTCATTCTGGATAGATGACTCACCTGGAGTAAACATGAAAATTACATTTTGCAGAAATCAACTAGATCACTTAATGGCTTGTAAGCGACTTCTTAGTAAGAGTTGGAGTCTCCTTACAGCTATGACTAAATGGATTTATGGTATGGTAATTAAACCTCAGATACAGTATGGGGCCCTAGTGTGGAGGAGAAGAACATTTCTAGATGTCACTAGACATAGGTTGACTATTCTACAAAAGTTGGCCTGCCTATATAGCTTAGGAGCTTTTAGAAGTTCACCTACAGCAGTATTAGAAGTTCTGTTAGGAAAAGACCCACTAGACCTTAGTATATAAGTTCCACTAGACCTTAGCTGAGGCAAGTTCAGCAGCATATATGGAATACTCTGGAATGTGGAAAGGAAGCCGTCTGCAAAGAGGAGACTGCACCATTCATAAACACAAATAGTATAATTACGTACTTACTATGAGAAGCAATTACATTAGTAAAAAAACCTCGTGGACTATACAGTTTGAAGTTATCATCCAAAAGAGAAAATATATTGACAGAGACTGGTCTCCAATACAGAATAGTATAGAATACTATATTGACGGATCTCGTACTTACTTCGGTATAGGTGTGGAAATATATGGAAAAACCAAGAAAAATATAAGTATAACGTTAGGAAAATATGCAACTGTATTCCAAGCAGAAATCATGGCAATACTGGAATGTGCACAACTGTGCCTAGCTAAAGCATATACCAATGAGTATATCATTATCAGGTCGGACATTCAGGCTGCTATAAAGTCTGTAAGCTCACCAAACCTTAACCAAGCTTTCAACCCAAAACCAGGTAAAACTTGGATACCCCATCACAAAGGATATGAAGGAAACAAAAAAGTGGATAAACAGGCAAAAATTGGGACCAAGAGATCCTTCATTGCGGAATAACTGTAGCCATAGCAAAAGATAGTCTAAATCGATGGCTAAACTCAGAAATTGAGGAACAAAATATGTGGAATAACTATAGCCGTAGCAAAAGATGTCTAAAACAAATGGCTAAACTCAGAAATTGAGGAACAAAATACTCCACGGGAAAACGATACGGACTACTGGTCCAACCAGAAACTCTCTCAATTTTTAATTCTGAAACTCTTTAAATTTGTCACTTCAGAAAGTAAACGAAATCATTGGAAAATCTTAAGCTTCTTATTAGGCCATGCCGCTTCCAAGAAGCGTCTAAATACCACGGGATACTCGAGGAAACTTGAAATCCAGAGTATGTAACCAGCACCTAGAACATATACTTCGAAAATCCGAAGAATTAGGACATGGAAGACAACTGATCATCGGCCCAGATGTGACCTTTGAAACAACAAGTAACCTAGCTTGGAAAATCCTATCCCTAACCAAGAGAATAGAAATAAGCTAGTTAGGAATTAAATAAGTACACTGTGACGGTAGCGAGTTTATGCTATTGCTGGGGGGTACGATTTGGGTGGTCCATGGATCGACTTTAGTAATGTATTACCGGGTCCCGATCGCGTGGTAAAATTAATATAAGTACACTGGGCGAATCTCAACTTAGGCTAACCATTTTTGACGAGTATTACTAGAGACTAATTAACTAAAAATAAGAGAATTACACTAATACCGATATTAATATTAACTACACTGTATTGCAACAACATGTCGCTGTATACCTGGACCTAAAATGGCCGCGTATATTTCGACTAATAATTATTTGATATCCCAAAATCGCGATACGCTCAAATATAAATCCTAGGGTCGTACCAGCCCTATTCCTTTGGGTTTAGCAAGGCATATTTGGTAGATTATGGCACTATAATAAAATTAAGAACAAGGCTGTCAGAGTCTGGTGTCACAGCTGTCTCGAGCACTACTCCGGCTTATCAGCTCTCGGGCAGATATAGCCAGATTCATGAAGGGGAGGGGGAAGTGGTGGGTAATCACCACAGTCACCTCCTCTAACCAAAAAAAAAGGGTACGCTCTGCGCGGAACGGGAGTGAAGGTATAGGGATGGGACAAAGTACAAAGTCAGTTAGTGTTAGGTGACATTGTCGCAGTGGTCAGCTCGCCAAGAAAAAATTAAACGCGAACACTTAGGAAGAACCCAAGTGCTCACCCTAACGACTGTAACTTAAAACAAACTGGAAGCCAAGAAACCACTGAATGAAAGGGCAGAGTTGATAGTGAATTTTATAATTGGGGTAAAAGGAAGAACTGAGAAGGGAAAGTAACCGAGTCCCGGAGTTGTCACATGAAGCTCTTATCCAAACATTTTACATATTGACACAGGAACTAAGATATAGGTCTCCCAATTAAGATGCAAGTCCCAGTAAACAGGTAGGAGGCACTGATGACTTCATTTATATATTGTTTACTGTGGCAGCCAAAAGAGCGTATAGGCAAAATTACCTTAGTGTCTTCCATTATGGCGAAGCGTAACCGTGGAGACTCTCTGGTACCTTTTTATATTGCGACTTTAGGCGAGATTTGGCTCTGAATTTCATCCTGTTTGATCTGGGTTTAAAAATGAAGAAGGTGGGTGGTTTAAGGAATCGGAAAAGGTATATTGGTAACGAAAAATGAGGTGATGTTCACAAGTGGGTTTTGTAAGGTGTAGATCGGTAGTTTTGTTAAATTTCAAGGTTACTTACAGTCTCATTTTACAAGTTAAACGGTTCCTTATAAACTAAAAAAATTAAGATTGTAACTAAAATTTTGTGTAACAGTCTCATTTTACAAGTTAAAGGATTCCTTATCAACTAAAAAATTAAGTTTGTAATTGTTGCATTAGGTATGGTTGTGGTGAAGATGAAGGGTGCTTAATTACCTACGAGCCACTTATCGTTAAATTTTCATATAAATATATATATTTTTTTTAATTTTCACTTTGTTACATTTATTTTTTATTTTATTGTTTATATAGAATTTTTTTTATTAATTTTTTTTTTTATGTGGCATTAAAATTACTACAATAAATCGATGTGATAGGCAATCACAATACTGTTGCCCGTCCCATGATTGTAAGACCCACGGACCAGATACCTAAAGAAATAAATGCGTGATTTTCACTAAAAATTAGTGGAAATACACTAGATATTAGGTGATAAGTTGAAGTTCCAATGATATCGCTTATTAGCGATAAAACCTATGAAATTTCGGCGGGCTGAGCAGAGGTTGTAGAAAAAAGGATTAAGAGTTGGTTAAGTGGGAAGTAATGGAATGATCTACACATGACCCTAACAATTACCCTAAATTATATATATAGATATATATCTGATACCAAATATATAGCAAGTGATGTTGAACTTGACCAAACACAAAAGGCAATTAAAATGCCAAAGAGGAAAGGAAACTTACAACTCGTCCTACACTAACCATAGACAAAAATTAATAAAAAACGACCATGAGAAGAATACGAATGCTTGACCACTGACAAACATAGTAAATTTCACTCATAGAACCAAAAATTTTAGTAGGTCAACAGGAGACTTAAGGAGTTGAAAGGGGAAAAGGGGGAGGTAGAGCTAGGTAAAGTCGCAGCAATGAGGTTCCTTGGCTTTGTCAGCATCGTGCTGAGGGGCATTACAGCCGACCAAAAGCCAGAGGTCATACATATGCCGGTAATACTTGGATTGAAGTTACTTAATGAATATTTTAAAAAAATTGTGCACATACAGTATGGGGGGGGGAATTACAAAATTGAATTTAAAAAATTGGTTAATGCCAACACCATTAATACATATAACCCACACAAATAAGTATACAATATAATTACTTAAACTAAAAAGACCGAGATTGGTGATAAAAAAAGTCGGTAAGTGTAGAGTGTTGTTAGGAACGGCTCCTCTAATCCGCCTGGGTTCTAACTTTTAATCAAAATCAGTGGTTCAATGTTTTATTAATTTTTATAATCAACATAAACTTATATCTATTTTCCTGATAATTTAATATAATACAAAAAGGAGTATACAATCGAATGAACAATATTCAAACTAAATATGCATTACTCAAAATCCAGAAGTATTCCAACTATTGTTACTCTTGTTCAATTAAAATTACTGATATTACTGGTGCCTTTATATATCAATGCTTGCTCACCTTTGTAGCGTTTCAAATTCAGACAATTCCTTTTGTCCCTCTGTTCAAGAATCAAGCTCCCTGGGCTATCTTCCACCACGGCTCACGACACGGCCGGTATCTCCCAAACTCCAAAAGATCCCCTCTACTTTGTGGCGGCCGCATATATATCTCTCGTTGCTTCTGGTGCTCTACTTTCGTTGCAAGTGAAGCATTTCAACACTTTTTCAATTCTTTCACAATAGTTGGGTCATTCTGAGCTTTGTATTTTATAATTCTAATTAACATAAGTTTTAATTAAATATATTCCTAACAGTGTCGAGGGGTGGAATGTTTGTAAGGAAGGAAGGGTTTATAAGGATGGTAATAAGGTGGGGGTATAAATGAGTGATGAATGAGGTTTGAGAGAGGAAGCTCGGACTAGCACGCTTTAGTCGTTATGCAGTGGTTGACGGATCGGTCGGGCGACCCAAGCTAGGGGAAGGCATCACAAAAAAATATATATATGGGGGATATAAAAAAACAAAAAAGGCTTAAAAAAAATCCAAATCACCAAAGTAAAAAAAAAATGTAATACCATTCCATCCACAAGGGAAAGCCGACAAACCCGAGGCTGCATTGAGCTTGCACTCTTGGTGGGGTGTATAAAAAAAAGGGCGGACAACCCCTAAATGGTCCCATCCACCAAGGCGCCGTTTCGTAAGGTGCGCTCTTAGCAAGGACGCACCTTAACCGTACTGGGCCCGCATGATAGACGAAACCAGAATGGGGGGGGGGGGTATGGAGCGAGTGTTAAGTTATAATTGGAAGAAGAGGGAAGAATTGAAAAAGAACTAAACTAATATCACCTAAGCCGGTTGAGACTGGCCCAGATGTAGAGAAAAAAGTGTAAGGCGGTATATAGGGTGTAACCCTACTTATTAATATTTGGGGTGGAAAAATCTCTTTAAGTGGGATATATGGGCTGTGCAAACCTGTCTACCAGAGGTGGGGTCGATTTAAATACCGGTGAGCCCGTCCAATGAAGTCCGCGAGGCGGATCGAGAGTCTCGGAGTAATATAATAGATTTTAAAATGTCGAATATAAGGTAATTACCTAAGGGTGAAAAATGGATGCCATCGTTCAAAAAACACGAGTCTGGTAAATTCCGGTCGGCGGTCTCATCATGTACTGTCACATCACTTGCTGTTAAAGTTGCTAGGAAAATATTAAATGTCTGAATAATTGAAATTCGGTGAATTTGTGTACGAATTATAGGGAAAAACGGAAGTTTAAAAATGGAAATTGAACCAGCTGGGTTCACCCAACGAATAAGGCGCAGGAGTGACACAAAATTGGATTGTAAATGTTAATTTCTGTGTCTCAAAACGTCGTTCGTACCAATAATAAGCACGTCATGTGCAACCGGAAACCAGGAGTGACGGTTATGTTTAATAAGGGCTTTGAGCCCTGGTACTGTGAGGCCGGAAAGCCCATGGAAACGGATTGAGCTACTCTGAAATTTAGCTAATCTACGGACATGACTATCCCCCAGGACGATAATTGAATGAGAGTCCCCGTCCGGGGTAGTATGAGACCGTACGATCATTAAAATACTGAATTTATTATTATCATTGTAGGATAATAAATTTTTTGAATATTTAAGAATATATCGTAAAACTGAAGGGGCTTTCGGAAATCTGTATGGTGAAAAAATATGGCACATGAAGGGTTGGGTGGCCTGGGCAATAAAAAGGCGCATAGGTAAATAAATATAGGGGTTATAGGGGGGGGGGTACACTAAATCTCGTTAAAATCGGGAGCAAAAGAGAGTAAAGGCAATAGCGGGGGGGGGAGTAGGCTTAATTTCGATAATCAGTTTTTAAGCATAACAGTCGAGACAACAAAAAAAATTTACAAAGTTAAATAATTAATTTAGAAAACAAGGTTTTAATAAATAAAGGAATGGAATGAGTGGCTTCTGTGACCGTCAGTGCGGGGAAAAAAATTGGTAAAATTTCATCAACATCCTATCCTCGATGTATGAGCCACTACGTTTGGTTAAATCACAGCAACTAATAGGGATTGTTTCCTATTATTACCTAACTGATAGACTAAAAGTTTGCTAAAAGAGCGATGTAAAATGTAGCGTCAATTAATTGGATAAGTTATGAATAATACTCGGTTTGTTTTAAATTAAATAAGACCTACACCTAACATTCGTAGTTTATGGTAGAAGATTTTGAGAAATGATTTCTGTCTACGGTGCGCTATCAGCTGTATAAAATAACAATCAAGGTCGATAAGCATGGACTGGTTTGACGGGTCTATGCTGTTGTTTAAAGATGGAAATAGACTACTTAGAACTACGTTGTCAATTAACGCTGGAAAAAAATACAAGTCGTAACATAATTTATACTTATATCTAAACCTATATAAATATATAATTAATTACCAAAATACACAATTATAAAGATATCGGTGAATAAAAGAATGAAAACAAATGATCTAAATGAATTTATGTTTAACGTATGCGAACAGCGAAAGAGAAAAAAAAACCTTTGATTCATTATTTTGATCAATGCAGTGCGTTAATTCCTTCGATAAAATATATATATATTACTTTTCTTCTCATTATTTTACAAACTAAAATATTTTAACAATAATTTAACACTGAAATTTATTAATTTTATACGGAAATAATTTTAAACTGGTAACTTATAATAACATGAATTAAATTGGGAGAAAAAACAATAATATTTCTAACTATAGATAAATAATGTAGTTAAATAGTTAACTCACCATTTTGGCAGACAGGGTGTTAATAAAACTAGGCCAAATTTATATTGGTTACTTACCATTTTACATACAAGTTCGCGGGGATAAAAAGGTTAATTTAAGAGTTTTAATTAGAGAGACGGAATTTAGATTTCACGAAAAAGGGTTGTGCAATACTAGTGTAACGCTAAGAGTTAGTTTTACCTATAAAAAATAATTTAATTTACTCAGAATTTTATAAAACGGAAATTTAGCAAAAAGAAGACACATGTGGCGAGCCATTCGAGACATGTCGCTCAGCGCACAAAAACCCTATTAACTCGTAAGAGTAGGGTCTTTTATTAACTTTTTTCTTTTTTTTTTCATTTAGACATGACCAAAAGAACCCAGAACACAAGACAAAGCCCTTTTCTCTGCTACCATTCTGTAACGGTAGGGAGAAAGGGGCTAGTGCCGGGGGTACGATTTGGGTGGTCCGTGGATCTACTTTGATAATGTATTACTGGGTCCCGATCGCGTGGTAAAATTAATATAAGTACACTGGGCGAATCTCAACTTAGGCTAGCCATTTTTGACGAGTATTACTACAGACTAATTAACTAAAAATAAAAGAATTACACTAATACCAATATTAATATTAACTACACTGTATTGCAACAACATGTCGCTGTATACTTGGGCCTAAAATGGCCGTGTATATTTCGACTAATAATTATTCGATATCCCAAAATCGTGATGAGCCCAGATATAAACCCTAGGGCCGTACCGGCCCTATTCCTTTGGGTTTAGCAAGGCATGTTTGGTAGATTACGGCACTATAATAAAATTAAGAACAAGGCTGTCAGAAGTCTGGTGTCACAGCTGTCTCGATCACTACTCCGGCTTATCAGCTCTCGGGCGGATATAGCCAGATTCATGAACTCGTTCAAAACAGCAAAGCTTGCTTCTAGTGTACAAAATCCTTCCACCTTAAACTGTATTCTAATTTTTTCAAAAAAATGTCAAATACAGTTCCCATACAACGATATTTCCATTTTACAGTACATATTGACAAAATGATAATTTAGAAGCAATATAATTTATATTCATAAAGTTTGTGAAATACAACTACATAAACACTTTAAAATGTAAATTTAACAATATATAACATGATTCAAACAGTATAGAACATCCATTCTGTTCTAATATAAATGTGGTTTATACTTATTAAGAACAAAAATGAGTATAACCAATAAAAAACATATATGATAGAACTACTTCCTGTGTAGAGCGAAAGAAAAAAATGAAGAGAGAAAGGAGTAACTTTGTTTACACCTTTTTTATCTTAACCTCTTCCTTGATCACTCTTCTTTAGTCCCCCCATTCTCTATAGGCTTAAGTGGTAGCTTCATCCTTATTCATCATAACCTCAACATTTATTATGTTATACTAACTTGTACTACGATATCTATTTATAACTATTTAATATTACTATTTTTTTTTTTTTTTTTAATAGTGGGTTTCAGACAATTAAATGATTGAAGATACTGACTACTTAATATTTATGTTACATAATCCATGTGAAATATTTTACTCAATAACTCCTGAACCGGCATTTTTTTCTGTATCCAATATATTCTGTTTATACTTTTAAGTTTTCAAATGGAGTGTGATAAAAAATTAACTTGTAATGTTTACCACAGTGTGACAACTACTGCACTACAAACTATCAGTTTATCATTGTTTATCAGTTCGTTTGAAGTTTGTACTCATGAGGGGGTCTTCAGTACACAGACAGCACGGATTGATTGACATTCATAAATAAATCTTATCATAGACAAGACACTAAATGTACTTTACAAAATGATTTATACATTCAAACTTGAATAATTCAAAGTTGAAGGGACCGTACAACTTCGAAATTTCAAATTAGGCAAGTTTTGTTTTTACAAACCTACCTTAGTTATAAATGACTACTTGCGCATCTAAAGATAGTCCATTGTAATCATTATGATTAAATATGTTTTTTTTTTGGGATATAACAGAAATTTACATAGTACAGTAAATAAAGACAGACAAAGCAATTTGGTACAGAAACATTAAAACTACTGTGCAACATATATTTTAGCTTTTTAGGCAAACATTGTTTACTGAATCTACGATAAACAGTAACATTTAAAGAGAAATATGTACACTATTTACACTAATGGGAAAATGTTATTTTTTGTTGTTTTTTTTTTTTTTATTATTAATTCTATTACTCAAACAAAATTCCTCAAGTTTATTAAGTGATTGAAAAATATTGTCGTTCACATTTTGTTGACCTTCAACAATGCACCTTAATTCCTTAATGTGTTCCATGGCTTTGCAGATTAAAGGCACTGGTTTTTTAGGAACTTCATCTCATCTGACAATAGGGACATAGCAGCTTGAGTGTTTATGACTTCGGCCAAAATGTCTGCATTTGTTAACTCCCCACAAACCGCCAACTCATCATCCATTTGTACAAAGTCCTCACAGGAAACATCAGTTTCACCAATAACCTCTTCTCAGTTTTCGGCAGTAGGAACAATCTCCTCATTTACTTGAAGACCAAGTACGACGTGATGAAAGCCAGTCTTTTTAAAACAGTGGGCAATAATGTTTGGTGTCACTTCATCCTTTGCACTGCTACACAGTCGAGCTGCTTGCATGACGTTAATTTTTAGTTTTTAATTTTTGTCAAGAAAACCTTCTAACAGAAGGTTCTGAATTATGAGAAGTCTGTGGAAGTGTTTTAGATTTTTTATGACTCCTTGATTCATTAGTTGCACTTTTGAGGTTATGTTAAGAGGGAGAAATATAACTTTTACATTTTCTAACTGTGGTATGCTGTTATGGGCTGTGCAATTGTCTATAAACAATAAAATCGTGCAATTTTGTTTGCAATATGTTTTGTCCAATTTTAACAGCCATTTCTCAAAGAGATCACATGTCATCCAAGCTTTTATGTTGGCTTCATACTGTACAGGTTTTGATTTGACATTTTTCATACATCTTGGATTGGCTGATTTACCAATCATTAAAAAAGGAAGCTTTTCAGAACCATCCATATTTGCCCCAACCAAGAGTGTGACACGTACTTTGAAAGTGAGCATTTTGCCTAGCATGCATTTGTAAAACAGGCCCATCTCATCTACATTAAAAATATCTTTTGCATTTCGGTAGTGTATCCACTTAACTAAATTATTTTTCCAGGCACTTACTGCTTACTGGTCTACACTCCCACTTTCTTCAGAAACAGTTTAAAAAGAAATATTATTCCGCTTTTTAAATCCATCAAGCCAGCCGGAGCTAGCTTTAAATTTGTCTTTCCCTAAACTGGCAGAGAATTCTTCAGCTTTAGGCTTAATAAGAGTTCAGCTAATAGGAATGTTTTTGTCTCGCGCCTGCTTGAACTATTTCAAAACACAGTCATCAACATCAGGGTTTTCCGGTCCCTTAAAACTCTTTTCCTACGTTTATCACTGTTTGCTACATAACTCAAGATTTTGTCCTTATTTTTAAAATAGGTAGGCAAAATGTTCGAAAGAAATCCCAAAATATTTCGCAATCTCTGATTTCTTTTTTCATCCTTTCTCCACCTCACGAATAACTGCTGCCTTCTCAGCAAAAGTTAAAGATTTGTATGTCACCCTGGATGGTTTCGACAATGACATTGCCAATAAAAAAAAATCTCTAAATGTCACAGAAGAGAAAACACTATGTCAATGAATCACACAATTTCACAGAAGAAGTCGCATGGTTTAAAACACTCAATACAGTAAAAGAATCATACTGTACAATTTCACAGAAGAGATGCACAGTTAAAACACAAACACAACCATATGCTTGTCAACTGAACTTTGAGCTCGGAGCCGACCATCAGTGTCAGTCGCGGGTACACATTGGGGTGAGGGTGTGATGACGTACTTAACTGAATGCAAGCGCCTGGTAGGCGCTTGGCGTGTGAACAATGAAAAGGTTTTGGGTGATTATTTTTACTCCTCTAGAGGTCATTAGGTATGTAATGGCGCTTGACCTTCATCGGGAAAACAGGTTCCTGTCACGTTTTAGTGGTGGGGGACGCGAGAGAGTTAGTGTTCCGCTGTCATTTCGGCAGTGCGTTTCTAGACAGTGTATTACGAACAACGTGTAATCAATTATGACAAGTGTGTTGTTCGTAGGTGAATAAATGAATTTCACCTTACTTACAAGCAATGTCCAATGCAAACAGTATCAATTTTCTGAAAACAATAAAGCAGTTCAGAAAGGAAAAAAGGACTATTGTTTACACTGACGAAATCTATGTACATTCGTCACACACAAAACCTCATTCATAGTATGACAACTCTAAAGCAGGCCTTCATACTCCGATATCTAAAGATCAATATGGCATTATTGTTCATGCAGGAAGTGAGTAAAAAGTATTAATTACATTAAACAAATTTCCATTATTACGTATTGTTTAAAGGAGGCCTTTATTCAAATTTTTTAATTAGTCTTGTTTTTAATGTTTATTTTTATTTAATAAATGCATAAAAATTATTTGGGGTATACAAAGAAAGTCATGGGAGAAGGAAAAATATAAAAAGTGGAAAGGGAAAAAAATTGTTGAATAGTTTCATGAAAATTGTTCCATCGATGTAGTAGAAAAAAATCACTGTACGGAAAGCTGTAAAAATAAAGTACAAACAAAACGAAAAATACATATAGGCCTATATAATATTGTGAAATTCGTTTAGAAACTATAGAATAACTAATTAATTAATATAGGTTGGCTCAACATATAGGATTGATAATAATTAATTTAAAAAAACAGAATTTGTAAATATTTCCAATAAATATTGATTGGTAAAGATTAAACATTTGTAAACGTAGTACAGCTGTAGTACTGTCCAGAAATAGATATATTATCAGTCCAGGCCAATATGCTCTTATCGTAAACAGGGTTGGCAGGATAGAGTCTAGTTGGTAAATTGATGTTAGTTTAACTTAGCTTTAAAGTTAATATTAGTTAGTGAGACAAGTTGTCGATTCCTGCAAAACCAATTTTCTGTCCAAGATTTCAAGTAACCAATATTTCTATATGCAATGCTCAACCAAATATCAATGAAATGGCATTTATTTAAAATTCATATTTTTTTGTTATTTTTACTATTTTTGTTTGTAAGAAAGATAATTTTATTATTTTTTTGTGTTTTTTATTATTTTTTGTTTCATTGTAATTATAATAATTATATATATATATATATATATATATATATATATATATATATATATACATAATTTTAATTACGTTAGAAGACTTCATTAATTCTTTTAACATTGCGGAAAGAAATGGAGTTATAGTTTGGTTACTAATTGGGGTAATTACCTAATAACCTAAAAGAAAATTGGAAAATAAAGGCTAAACATATTAAACTTAAATTATTTAAGACTGTATAAATTATATTTATAAAAGAGATAGGAATATTTAAAAAACACAAGACATACTATAAGTGTTGATGAAAACTAAAAAAACGTTGAATATATAAGTAGGTACTTACCCTAGAACTGGTTGAAATTGGTAAAATAGATTTATTTTGTTAACACGGAAGATTAAAAAAAAAAAGTTGGGCATCGATGGACACGGGGCATGAAAAATATTTTTTTAATATATAACTATAATGGTGGGGGAAAGGGGAAAAAAATTAATTTGCAATATGAAAAGACCACTATGAGTTATAAATTTGAAAAAGAAAAATTGAAAATTATGAACTAAATTTACATCTAGGGAGAGTTTATCAATGGGAAAGTGCAATTTAGTAAAATATTTAAAAGAAAAATGTAGGATTTATAATTTTAAATTATAATTTGTGGAGACCGGAAGTGATATTTAAAGCAATGCAGTCTGCTGAATGTGTTGTGTCATACTGAATTGAGTTGGCAAAAAAGTGAATCTATTAATTTCACAACTGAAATTTTTGACCCGAAGATAAAACTTCAACTTGCTCCTGCTACCATATACAGCGACCTAAATTTTAATGGATTAATTTAGGGCGGGATGGATCTTTAAGGGAATTGAGTTCGGGAAAGGAATTTGGCTAAAGGCTGTGGGGGAATTAACCTGACACGTACCTTCGACTATTCAACACCACAGAACAGTCAGCTAGCTCCATAAGCAATTAAAACTATCTTATTGAATATATATATACAGTAGACTCTCACTAATCCGGCAGATATGGGACCAGGGTCCTGCCGGATTAGGGAAAACGCCGGATTACTGGATGGTAAACTTTTCTTTATAAGGGTCGACTGCAGCAACATCACACGATAGTTTTTCGCCTGTCATACTCAGCAAACGAATTCCAAAACGCTTTTTAAATTTTTCAAGCCATCCTTCACTAGCCTTGAAATCGTCATTCCCCATTATTCTTTCGTAAAATATCTTCGCTTTTTCCTTGAGAATTTCTCCTGTTATTGGCGTGTGCCTATTTCTTTCTTGAATAAACCAAGCATATAGGCTATCCTCAACCTGAGGGAACTCACCCTTTTTTAACGTTTTCCGGACACTTTTAACGTTGTCATTGTTTTCACAAAAAGATTTTATTTTGTCTCGGTTCTTACGTATATCATGTATTGTAGCTCGGCCGACACCATATTCATTTGCTAGGTTGGTAAGATGATCACCTTTGTCAAGTCTCTTTAAAATCACATTTTTCTGAAACAGTGTTAAAGTTTTATGTTTCTGTTTGCTCCGAGACATTTTCACACACTTTAATGTACTGCTGTACACCGTACTACAAACTGTCACGCACTACACACCGTCACTGCTCTGTTACACACTGCCGCGGCGGGTAAATTACCGATCGCTAGTTGTTTGTTTGTTCCCCCACCACGACCGTCAAAAACGCCGGATTACTGGAGTGCCGGACTGGCACAGTGCCGGATTATAGAGGGTTTACTGTATATATATATATATATAACTTTAGTGCCGGATTATAGAGGGTTTACTGTATATATATATAACTTTAATTTAGATATATATATATATACTAAAATAAAGTAAGAATAATGTTAAGTGGATGATTCTATTTAAAAATAGTGGTCTAGGAAAGTGTATTTAGCCAAAATGGCTGTTAACGACTCATCACATATTTAACTTAATACAGAATTTTGGGATGCACTGCCGAAAACCCTGAGCTGCTTGAGCCATCCAAAAAGGGGCTAATCACCCATTATTTGGTGGGTGATCAATTGGGGGAATACCTGAAATATCGTAATCCAGTAGATTAGAAGAAAAACACTTGATTACGCCCAATCTCTCGTACAGTCGGTGTATCACTCTTCCTTCTGGTCCAAAGCATTGTCGTTTGTCTACGAGTGTTGCATGAGTGAATGGGGGAAGACTTATTACATCACCAAAGATGAACATAGATGCCTACAATCAAATACTCTACAACCTGCAAGACAACCTTGCCGGGAGTGCAAGCTTAGCCTGAAAGGCAGAGTACGAGGTGATAAATGGAAATTTGCCACAAAATGGAATTTACTGAACCAGTACTTATTTCTATTTTTCTGCAAGTTATTGGATCATGACACAATTGTTTTGTATGATCAAAGTATGCACTTGATCATTAATCTTGTCATTTCAGTTTGTTGAGTCCCTGCCAGAACTTAAGTTTTTCTCCAACGGTATGCAGCCATCTTTGAAACGGTTGTACTACTCCCTTTTGTGATGTCTATTGAGTTGTCACCAGAAGCCTACAGAATTTTGTGAATGTTTTTTATTTGGATGCAACCAAGCTTGATGTAATCCCATTGTCCAAAGTTGTTGCGAATATGAAAATCCTATGGGCATTAAGTAGGCTACATAGTCCAAGAGTCTTGATTTCATATAAACATTTTAGGAAGTTTCGTTATATCAAAAATCAATTGTACCCATTTCACTTAGTTATGAATGGGGCGTCAGCTGGCTAGGTAGCGGTGGGGATGGCGATCAGAGGGTTGAAAGTACGGGTGAGGGGGGGGAATGGCGACATGAAATCATTTAAAGAAACATTCAACTTTTATGAGGAAAAGGTTATGTTATACAGAGTGATTCAGGAAGAAATGGAGAAACTTTCAGGATGTGTTCTACTAGTGAAAATAAAAAAAAAATTAATATAAATATAGGTTCGGAAATGCTGAGTTTTCCAGTTATACACTTTTTTTTTCAAATTTTTTCCTTTTTTTTTATTACAAAATACCTTATATCTTTGGATGTAGGAAATATATTGAACTTAAATTTTGTATACATATTTGGTATAACATCTTTCACCCATTTATAAAAATCATCCTTTTGTCTATTTTCAAAATTACGGCCATTTAAAATGTTTAATATCAAATATCTTGAAAACTGCTAACTTTACAAAATATTTTCAAGAAAGAAAAAAATTCCCTTTTTAATGACAAAGAAATTTGGTTCTGGAATAATTTTGGATATTATGGACAACTACCAAGATACAAAAGTTTTAGTTTTCAGCCAATAACTTAGTTATCTTTTAAATTACAGAAAAAAAATTTTTTAAGTTTTGTTTGTCATTAAAAAAGGAATTTTTTCTGTCTTGAAAATATTTGTTAAGTTAGTGGTTTTTGAGATATTTGAGATTAAACATTTTAAACGGCCGCCATTTTGAAAGTAGATAATAGGATGTTTTGGTTTTTTACACATGGGTGAAAGATGTTATACTAAATTTCTTGATTTTGCCAGATGATGCCGCAAGGTGAAATAATTGTAGCTCATTTATATTATTAAAATATTTTGAAACTTTAAGCTTTATTGCTTTATTTAATCCTTGAATATATAAATCTTCTGAAAAATCTAAATATTACTAATCAATATTTAACATAAAGTGTAATTGTTGCAACGACACTAGCTCGGTTCATTTTGGCATGCGATTTTAAAATATCTACTCACTAACTATGAGAGTGATGATAATTTGGAAGGTACCATTCGAAAAAGAAATAAAAATACTATAAAATAATGTAGATTTGGAGTAGTTTGACAGAAATGTGAACTTGTGACAAATAGTCAAATATGACATAATTTTTTGTCTTCTATTGCAACACTGTTGTCGCTAGTAACTTTAGCGATTTATTAAATTATTTTTAGGTAATTCTGAGCAATTACTTGGTCAACCCCAAACTTTTTCATATTTTACTACGATAATGTAGAGATGTATGTGAAACTAAAAAAACATAATTTAGTCCCCGGAAAGTTAATATTTGCTATATACAAATAGAAATTACCTCAGTAGTCGCCGGGTTCAACGTCCTCATCCGAGTCAGCGGCAACTGGATCAGTGTTCTGTTGTGATAATAAATAATGTTTTCTTTGCTGTAAATATGTAGGGCTGTATTATTATATGTCACGAAAGGTTTGGCCAGGTTGTTATATATATATAACCACCTGGCCAAACCTTTCGTACGTTTATTGAAGTGACTTTGAACCTTCTTATCGCTCGGCAACCTGTACGATGGCCTTGCGGGCCTTGAATTATATGTTTCTTGCTTTCTGAGAACATCCTTATGACCCTAGTAAAATATGAAAAAGTTTGGGGTTGACCAAGTAATTGCTCAGAATTACCTATTTTTATTATGATTTAGGAACTTTTGGTTATAAGAATTTGTAAGGACAGATTATAAGCTTTACAATGGTACTTATTATTGTTATTATTGTGATGGGACTATTTTTAGTGAGTTAATTTTTGAATTGTAAATAAAGTGATCTTACATTGTCAACATTGTTGATAGTCACTACAGAAATGCAAGTATGCGAAAACCGATTGTCGATAGCCACTTCATGTTAATTTTTAATTGATGGGTGAGTAAGAATGTTTGTGAAATGTTTTCACACCTTTATTTAGAATATATGGTTTACTTCAGTATGTTATAACTTATTTCAAAAAATTCAATAGCCAAATGTCATTGGTAAATCATAAATTTTGTATCCTTCTCGGTCCTTTACGGGAATTTTTCAGATAAGATTGAAATTCATCTTTTTATATGCAAAAGTTCTTTTTTGTTTGCTTAAACTATTATTTTAATTGTCATTACACCGAAAATTATGTAATTTTGGATTATGATCTATATAAAAACAAAAATAATATTTTATGTCCTTACCATTTGTTAACCAAAAAAATTAGGACATTGTGGCCAAGATGGATTATATTTGGCTTTTCTTTTCTTTTTTTTTCCAACAAGACAATCTCAGGGTCAAGTAGGTTTTATCTTAAATTTGACTATGTACAAAGATATTTTAATTGTAGGGCCGTAGGTTTTCTCTGTAGGCCTATATCACATTAATATATTAATGTAATTGTTTTTAAGAATGTTAATTGTCAAATATTTTTAAATATTTTATACTATAATTCTGCGAATATGGATTTTGAGAATTCAAATTGAATTTTGACAAAAAAGTAATAATGAAAAAAATTTTATTTTTTTTATTAATAAGGAAAGTACAAAATCTATTTAAAACTCGTTTTGTTTGCAAATTTATTTGGCAGCATAAAAATGTATAAAGATTTAGGCTAAGTTGCTTAGTGTATATCAGATTTTTCTAAGCATTTGCTGAGGAAAGATATCTAGAGTGGCGAAATACTAATGTATTGGTCCTAATGTATTATTTCATTTTTTTTTCAAGTATTTTTAATTTAATTTTAGAATATGCAGTATGGCTGAAAAGATATTTGCATCCTCTTTTACTTTGTTATTAATTAAGATAACTCAACATAGTTTGAAGCCATCTTTGTTGTGAAGCACTGCTTTAATGAGCTCACATTTTTCAGTTTTTAAGTTCAGGTTGAGAGACCAGGGTAAGTCAAAAATTTTAAATGGGAATTATGGTCATGTAATACATAATTTTAAAGGGTTCAATGAGACAAGAAAATGACACAAGGAGAAGTTTTTGAACCAGCATAATTAAAATGGAGGCCGTTAACATGACAGTATTATGGTAGTTAAAAAGCAAATTACATCCTCCCTTCCTGAACTGAGTTAATTGAGAATATTCCCATCAATAATTCTGTTTTTATCCTCTTAAGTGGTGGTAGTGACTGTACGGTTTAAAGTCACATGATTCCTCATTTTGAAATTCTTCATGAGACGAGACACATGACCAGATCAAAAGTAAATTCTCACATTCAAACCAAACGTGGATTGCATTTAAACAAACAATTTAAACTTACCATTGATACAATTTAATACAACATCTAAAGAGCTTTGTGGTTTAAAACTATATGAAAACGTGGTCCCAAACCACAAATAAAACACTAACACAATTGACGTTAAAATGTTTACTAAACCGATATGTACATTTCAATAACATAGCTACCATCCTCAGAGAGATATAAACCAAAACTCTGGGGATCGTAGCTATGTTACCTAAATATGTATAAACGTATATTAAACATTCTAACAAATTGTATTAGTGTTTTATTTGTGGTTTGGGGATCACTCTTTCATATTGAATTGAAATATTTAAAAATAAAAGTCATTTATTTTTAAATTTTTATTTAAATAATTTTTTTTTTACTTCAAATCAAATGTATAAATTGATGTCCATATGTTATAGTTTTACAACTGCTACTCAAACGCCTTTATCTTTGAAGGGGTTATATATGGTGAATGACGTTGCAATCCCAGGAACAATGAGCGGTGTGAATAAAAACGAGTAGGCAAGTAAATACTTGAACATATTAAAATTACAAGTAAACGCCAAAATTGAAGTGAATAAAACAAGTATTTACTCTGACTCGCGAGTAAATACTTGAGAGGCTGGTAAAACCCCGAAAAATGCCAATTTTGGTGTGAATAAACGCAAGTAAATACATCTGTAGCAAGTAAATACTCGTCCATTCGCAAGTCAACCCGACCCCAGACTTGCAGTCGTACTTTTACACGAAAGATAGCTGCATTTATGAACCTGCGTGGTGTGAAACGTTATAGAGAACGGCGTGATATAAGTCCCGATCTATCTAAGGGACTATTACGGTTTGAGAGCGAAAACGTAGATTTTCTCACTTCACACTTTCTTGATGAAAACACTGATGCAAAGGGTGGAGGATTAACTGCACGGAAAAAGATGGAAATTTTTCTGAGATACGTTAGTGATCCAGGATTCCAAAGTGGTGTTGCCAACGACATGGGGGTTGAAAGAAGTACCATCAGCAGAACATTTTCAAGTGTATTGGATAAAATAGTGTCAAAGTCTGAAGATTGGATTAAATTTCCACGCACTATTGAAGATATCTATCAGGCCAAGGCAGATTGGGCTTCAAAATTTCGCATTCCGACTGTCATTGGTGCTATAGATTGCACTCACGTGCATATTATGAAACCTTCGGAATTCGGCGACGAGTATGTGAACAGAAAAGGAAAAACAACAATAAACATTCAGATGACTTGTGACGCTAATGAAAAAATTACAAGTGTGGACGCTCAATGGCCAGGGAGTGTACATGATGGCAGGATTTGACGAGTGAGTGGAATTCAGGACGTGGTGCGCCGATATGATGGTGATGTTTGTCTCCTTGGTGATAGCGGATATGGAATTACTCCTTGGTTACTGACTCCTTTTGACGAACCAAGAAATGCTCGTGAGCGGAATTACAATTCGACCCATGCTCAGGAAAGAGTAACAATTGAACGAGTTTTTGGCCAGATGAAACGTCGTTTTCCCATACTCTTGAGCCAAGTTAGAATAGCAGTCAAAAATGTTCCCAATTTAGTAATAAGTTGTGCAGTGCTTCACAATGTAGCAAAACATTTGAATGATGCTTGGGAAGTGGAAGACGGAATCGAAAATGGTGTGGCTGAAGAAAATGTACCTCTATATTATTTAGATCGGAATGAAGTTATAAATAGACGACGTGGTCAGTCAAAACGATTAGAAATTAGTAATAATCTGATGATGTAAATACACATTTTTGACATGGAAATAAATTTAATCCTATTTCCTTTACTCCATTGCAATCGCATATGTGAAAAAATAAAATAAAAAAGTAATAAAAAATATATAAAAAAACAAAAATATATCTTTTTAAATAAGTATGTCACATGTGTGCATAGGCCTACAGTATGTCAGGTTTAACATGGCCTGCTGGAAAAGCAAATGGGCATATACCACCAGCCTATGAGCCCTCCACCGGTCATGCCATACCCGACAAACTGTGTACAGCTGTGTACGTGACGTACGTCACGTGACTGTGTACGTGACGTGTATTATATACTTATTTCATTTTTTATTTTTGTTTTTTATTTATTTTATTATTATTTTTATTTTTTATTTTATTTTTTTTAGAGAAAAGGAATATTTCAGGAAAGGAAACAGGATACAATTTATTTCAACAACAAAAATTCTTTTAAGACATCGTCTTCTTCAACCACAACGCGTTGTTCAACGGACTCCGTTCGTCTGTGTTGTGCAGCTCTTAGGTTCAACTCTGTTATCATCAGTTGTTCACGTTTAGCCTGAAGTCTTGTTAGCTTAATTTGTTCAAGTAATAATAAACGCTGCAGCTCACCAGTTGTCAACTTTGACGTCTCTTCAGTTTCAGCTGAGAGTTTCAATTTCTTATCTTTTTTCAACTTCGTCGCATCGCTCTTACGTATGCAAGTCACTGGTGTGATGGGCTGGTTTGATGCTAACATGTCAACGGGGTCATCTTCGTCTTCCCTATTCTCATTCTCCTCATTGAGTTCAGGCAATGGCGACGGCGAACTTGCTCCCAATCCAACGCATGAAGCCCCAGGTATTTTGCAATAAACTGGGTTCTCGTTTGAATCGCAAATTTTTAGGAAATCTGCCTCCCATGACAACAATGTTATTGGTTTATTTCCAGTTGCGTTGACATCAGTTTTTTTCTTGACTGCGGTTTTCATATTGTTCAATAGCTTTTTTAACTGTCTAACACTAGTTTTCTTCCCAACGTTTTTCGAAAACTGGTCGGCTAAACATCCCCATGCCTTCTCTTTAGCAAATGCAACTTTAGGCAACATGGATTTATTTAGCACAATACTAAAGTCTTTCAATAACGCTACAAAAATAGCTCTATTGTCACAACCGGAAGTCACACTACTTTCATCCATAGCTGCAAGAGGACAAAAACAAACGGGAACGACAACTGACTTGTGAGTAATGACGGGGAGTCAAGTTAGTTTAGCGGCGAAAACAGAACAAGTCACAACAGAAAATGATGCGTAGTAGTCTGTGTGGCGCTACAAGTATTTACTTGCCTTTCTTGTGAATTCAGTTGTCTCGCGAGTAAATACTTGCTAGTATACCCTCGGGTTGGCGAGTACACGGTCACAAGTAAACTCGACGCTTTATTCACATCGGTTTACTTGGAGTTTAAATACTCGTTACACTTTACTTGTAAGTAAATACTCGTCGTACTCGTTTTTATTCACACCGCCCTATGTTTGGATTATATTTTTTCATGTAGTCTTAGGTTAGATCCCTCTCTTTCATCTTTCCTTTTAGCTCTACCTTGACCAACTTTTGTTCTCTTCTGACCGTGGCATTATTAGAGTATTCGAGGACTGGGGGGGGGGGGGGTCTTTATTTTATGATCCTCCTATTTTTATAAGGTGATGAAAACCAAAAGGTTTTTCTCTTTTAAAACAACAAAGAAAACAAACTCGAATGTTTGTAAATATTTCTGGTGTTTTTCTTCTACAATTCTGTTTCTTAAATTTTAAACTGATGCTGGTTTTGTGATATTGACAGTTATTATAATCTTTGTTGTTTTAAGGTAAAAAAACCTCTTGGTTATCATCTCCTTGCAAAAAGAAGGTAAAATAAAGACTCATACCCTTTGATTGTGCCAATAACATCAGGGTTGGAAGAAAACAAGAGTTACTCAAGAGAGACATGATAAGAAAGATGAAAGAGATAGATCTAATCCAAGATTACATGAGAAAAGATGTAGATCCAGGTCGGGCCCCTCAAGATTGCTAAACCCATACTCACTAAAGTGAGCCCCTGATGATTAATAATTTTAAATACCTCCTAAAAAGAAATCTTACAGTTTGAGATCACAAGCTCTGCGACTAATGATATTTTTAGAGAATTGTGTAAACATCCTAATATAATTTTATTATGTCATTTGTCTCATCCCACCAAAACCTTTATTGAATGAGATATCACATGACCATACATCCTATTTAAAAAATTTTAATCGTCCTCACTACTCCTTTAATAGCTAATAATGTAAATTTAAGACTTATTGTTAACAGCTGCCATTTTAGTCATGGTGAATTTTTTTCATGTCATTTTTTTGTGCCATTAAAATGATATAGTATATTACCATGTGTACCAATTGTAATTTTTGAATGTTTAACCATCTTGATTAATAACAAAATTGAATGGAGCATGCAAGTTTCTTTTCAGCCACCATATATATATATATATATATATATATATATATATATATATATATATATAATCACACTAAAATTCACAAAATAAATATTTTATTTTATTTATTTTTGACCTAATTATAATTCTTAGTATACAAGGTTTTGTCTTTTTAAAACAACTAAAACAACTAAGGAATATATTTTTTTTTTTTATTTCGGTTGATGTGTTTTTCACAGACCTATATTGGTGTCACAAATAAGACATTCACATATAAACGTCACTCTTCTGGAGGCTATGTGATGCGATCCATTTATCAACTACACCCTGCAGTGAGTGCCCTTTTCTAGACCAATCCAATGTGACCCTGAAAAGTAGAAATGTCAATAAATGTCATAAAATGTATGTATATTAGGCCAGTCACCTGAGATACCCACCTTTTTTGCTAGCTGATAGTTAATAAGTGGCGGCATATTACGTTTAATAAGCTTTATTTACTTCTAAATAAATTAAACTTAGAAAAGTTTACATTTGGGTTGACAATTTCAGGGTGGGGCTGACAATTTAAAAAAATATATATAAACCTTTTTACTTGCTCACAAATATATTTATGCTGAAATAGAGGGTGACTGTAAAGAATCTAGATTTCAGTTAAAAAAAAAAAGCAAATATTAAAAAACAAATTTCATGACAATAAAAATTAATATAAAAATGTAAGAAGAAAGTTTTTATTTCAGGTAAAAAAGTAACAATTTGATAAACAAATTTTATGAAAATTTATGAAGAAATGATTTTGTATCTATCCCAATACATCTTGTTTTTGTCCTCCACTTTGGTTTGGATGGTAAATTTAATTTAATATCATTTGTCTAGTTTCACCAAGATTTTTAAAATGAGGTATCACATTCCAATTCAACATTTTAAGTGACCACTACCTCCTGAGAAACCAAATCCTAAAATTAGAACTTATTAAGATTAGTGGTGGGCGTTAACGCTAACAATGGTTAACGTCAACACCAGTTAATGTTGAGCGTGATTAACTGTTGAAAAAAACTGCTAACGTTAACCTGCCAGACAGAACAGAAGACCAAGCGTCTTTGTTTGTTCAGTGTGCAGTGCACATGTTCAGTGAGAAGTGAGAAGGCTCTAGTCATCAATTGACTGTCGCCTGTTTCTTAGATAAATAAAAACTGATTATTTAGAGATGAATCAGTTTTGGAGTTATTTGTATTACTATTTACTAGTTAATTAATCAGTTATTATAATCAATTATTACAATAATTCCAATCTGTGATAAAATAAAATCACGTTGGTTATTTACACCACACTATTTTCGTATTATCCAGTCGTCGTTTTATACAGTTTTGGATTTAGTAAAAAACAAACGGTAAAATAGTAGGCTACAGCATAAACATACGTTGATTCAGTTGATGAATAAACATTGACATTAATTGATTTGCTTTATATACCGAATTAGTTGCTCAACTAAACTAACAGACGACTGAGCTGGGTGTGTAGCTACGTGTGCGCATCGAGTGGGCCACTGTCGCTAACAAACAACCACTGATGCGTCACCTGCAAGCACTAAGCAAATGATCAATGTTAGCAGTTAATCCACTTCTACGTCAACTGCGTTGATCGTTGAAGATGGTCAACATTGACGGTTAGCTGTTGCCCGTTAACGGGCACAGTACTAATTGAGATAGCTTCTCGTATATGATAAAATTTTGAAATAATAATAAACTTAGAGTGGGAAGTTGCAATTTCCTTTTTTGATATATTAATACGATAACATTTTTGGCTATCATTTTGTTTTGGGTGCTAATTGACATTTGTCTCTTCTTGCCTAAACCTTTAAAATGAGGTATCATATAACAATAAGTTGTGTGTTTAAAATGTTAAGTTACCCTTACTTCCTTAGAACTCAATAACCCAAAATTAGGACTTATGGAGGTAGCCACTCTTACTTGAAAAAATTCTCAAGTAACAATAATGTTAAAGATTTAATTATCTTTTTAGCTATTTTAATACGATTGTGTTAACTACCACAATTTAGTTACAGTGGTCCAAATTAAAGTTGTCATTTATGTTACATTAATGAGCTCTTTAAAATAACGTGTCACATGGCCATATGTCCTATTTAACTTACCTCCTGCTTTCCCACCACCTCAAGTCAAAAATTTAAAAACTTCAGCTCATAGAAGCAGCCCCTCACTGCAAATAAGATTACTGCAAACCATGTTTAGCTTTCTCAATACCTATATTAAAGAGATTTTAAGTTTCTTTTTAGTTTAGCCATTCTGTTTAATTAATTTTAATATGTCTAAATTTGAATTTAAGTACCAAAATTAATCAAATACTATTAAACGAGAAGCAATTCTATGTTCATTTATCTTGAAAACAGGTTTAGAGATTTTGTTGTAATAGCATGAATTTATTATATTCAGATATGAGAAAGCGATTTAGCTAAGTTTTTACTTAAAAAAAACTCATTTTGGGATTAAATGACAGACATCATTAGGACTGTAAAACATTGCTCCTTCTAAAAGACAAACAAATCGTTTGTATTTAATTACTTTGGTATCATGGACAATATATTTCTATCAACTCTACATAGCTTTATAAATCGATGTACTTTTGATTGTATTTTTTAAGTGTAAAATTATTTTTGTACTTGTTGGGGTTAGGTGGAAGAGAGGTCTTAATAGCTCTAACCTCGCCCTTAATAAAGACAATTCTATTATAGCTTCTTTTTAAGATAAAAACAAATAAAAATTATGATTTGATTGATTACACCAAGTGGTAATTAATCTAAGTATTTTTACAGAACATTCAAAATTGAATACACTTAGCAATTCTTGTTAATTTGTTAATTTTATTTTGGTGTCATGCTTAAAGATTTTGTTGGCGAGGATGAATCTACAGTTTTCAGGTGTAAGGAAACTATTAACTAAGTCACGATTTTGGAAGAATTCATATACATGGTTAAATAATCAGTCTAGTTTCTAAGAACTAATAATATGGTATACCTAAAGGACACATTCATATATAAATTTATAAAGCAGTAATATGGACTCAAAGTATGCCCTATTACCACTTGTAACGATACCACTCGTACATTACAACTTCATTACCTCATTTGATAGGTTAACTCCATGATAGTCGAAGTCTGGGACTCCCATAAAATTTAAAGTAGTTTATTTCAAATCTACAACTCTTCCTCTTCCCTCTTGTACAGAAACCTTTAGATTTTTGTTTTCAATTCAAACAAAGTTACAGTAAGACTTAATCTGTTTCTAATTATTATTCTCTATATCAAGTTACTAGAATGATTCCTTCCGTGATCACATTTCTTACTACCAGGACAATATCATCCACATAAACTTCACTTTGTCTCATCAACAAAAACATTAAAAAGTTGAAAGTAAATAAATGACTTATTTATTATGACTTAATAAATTTTGTTTGCCTTCAGCTATCAATGGTCTTTCAAAAAGGAAATTGCATTTCCCCCAGCTTAACTTTAAAGTTATTTGAATATCTTCTTAGATAAATGGGAGGCTACCTCAATGAGTTGGGATTCTCATTGTGGGTAAATTTAAATTTAAAATTGGATGTATGATTATGTGATAATTCATTAAAAGCAAGATGAAACAAATGACATTAAAAAACAAAACAAAAAAGAATTGTTCTCACCATCCAAATTAAAATTATGGCTAAAAAACATGATTGAATTAAGATAATTACACAAAATTTCTTCTTAAATTAATCGTGTTAATTTTTATTTGTACTAATCATGTTCGAATTGATGTCTGTTTCTATGCAGTTGTACAACTACTGTTTGTAAATAATATATGTTATTCTTTAGTATTCTTCTAAAACTCTGTTACTTTCATTTTCAACTATTGTTGGTTTTGTGATACAGGCATTTATTTTAAAAGACTATTCAAAGAAATCTAGTGGACTTAGGTCAAGAGAGCAAGCTGGCCATTTTATCTCACACCTTTAACCCATCCACTGTTGTGGATGCTTTTAATTTTATAATGGCCCAAAGTAATGAGAGGAGTTCTGTCCTGTAGGAATAATACTTCATTCCATGGTTTTATATTATATTATTGACAGCTGGAATCATTTGATTGTTCAAAATGTTCAAATAACTCTGTTTATATATTTATTTTATTTTGCTTTTTGATCAATATAAATTTCTATACTAGTGTCACATAAATATGTAATAAGTCAAAAACAGTATGCCTAAAATTAAGATACAATATTATAGAAGTTTAGTATGGAAATTATCATTGATAACAAATGGTCATGGAGTTGGTTTGGACATTTAATTTAAACATGATTTGAGGCAAAAGAGTAACGATTGTTAACAAACAAATTTTATAAAAATTAAAATTCAAGTGGAAATGATTTTTTTAAGCTTAACAAACTCACATTTTTATCCATTAATGATGAGAATTTTATTTTGTTTGTGTTAACTTGTCTGCTGTGATGACCTCTACTGTTTTCCCCATTTTTCTCAAAAGTTTATGACTGCCAGCTTCTTATAGTCAGGGGAGGAGTGAGAATCCTGAACAATTACATTCCGAACATGATTTTTGCAATGAAGTTGAGTTCACTACAACACTGTGTTTGTATTTTGTCCCAATCAAATCAATAGAAGCCTTTGTAAAAAATGATCATTGAGTGAAATAGAAAGTACCAAATTTTTAGGTCTGACAGTAGATTCAAAATTAAATTGAAAAAAGTTATATGAATATATTGTTTACAAAATTAAATTCCTCAATCTACATCTTACAAATATTATCAGAATATTGCTCTTTACCAGTTCTGATTAGCCTATTTACTGTCATGTGCAGTGTTGTGTTGCGGTATGGAGTAATACTTCAAAGGGATTAATTGTTTTAAATACAAAAGTTTGCAGTTCAGGCTATATTTGGTAAGAAGTATTTGGCCAAAAGACTCATGCTCTTCTGTTCTCTCTTCCAAAAATTGAACTTTTTCTTCCATTTAAGTTTTAAGTGTTATAACGTATTCTAAGTTTCACATAGAAACAGACCAGAGTCAGATTCATATATATTATAACAAACATGCACTTCTACTTTTTAAATGCAAATGAATTTCATTGTTACAATCAATTTCTTTTTTATTATTATAATAATTTTTCACAATTAATTTTAATTTGCTAAGGATGCACTTATTTTATACAGCAATAGTCTAACTCCTTAATCTAACAATTGAAATACCTGCAATAAATCGCAATGACAATTAAACACAATCTAATAAGATTATACAATACTTCCTTAACAATTAAAAAAGAAACAAAGATTGTATCAAAATTGTTATTAGTCTGAATTATTTATAATGAATTTAATTTTACTATAATTTCTTTAATTTAATTTATTTTAGTAATTATGTGCCCAATTTAATTAATTTGCTGCTCTGGCTAGCTTGTTTTATTTAAAGATCGATTTAAAATAAAATAAAATCTCTCTGTCATTCGTGTGGTTCTTTGGTGACTATAATTTAAACTTTAGTTACTAAATCAAAATGTTGTTGGTGGTTAATTATTTATATAAATGTTCACAGTCTACTTATCGAATCTGAAGTCCTTTCACAATCTGAAGCGTGGTTGTTCTAGTGGATAAGCTCGATGTTGATTTGGTGTCCAATAATCTCCTTTATTCTCACAAGCTGTAATCTGGTCTGGCAATCACTTGGTGTAACTCACGTTGATTTCTCGCAGAATCCCTCTTCTTAGTCTTGACGCTGATATTTCATCTCTTAACTTTTCGCTGACTATATTCTCTTTACGACGTATTCTTTAACTTTAATTAATTCACGTTCGACGTATTTCTTTTTCTTTAACTAACTCACTTCTCAATGTACTTTCTTTGATTTAATATTCTTCACGATTACATTCAAATGTTTACCAATTTCCCAGAAGATTTTACAATTTATTATAAAAGTGTTAACAAAAGTTTATGAAGAACAATTATCTAGTAGAACAACTCTGTACCCAAAACTTTGCAGAACAACCTTGTACAAATTATTTTGAAGAACTCCCCTGTTTCCTTCTCTCAGACCTATATTTATAATTTCCTCGTTTTCAACAGTCACACTACGATGCTAATTTTTTCATTGGTGGGATTCAAACTTTACTGGAATTTAGAAAGTGGCGCTTTCTTCCCTATTGGTTAAATTAAACTTTCTTCGCTTACTCTAACGTATCTCTAAATGAGTTCCTTGCTTTTAATTCCTTCAGTTTTTTTTTTAAGTATATGGGCTTGTCCATGAGCTGTGAACTCTTTTATTTCTTGTCAAATTGATGGCTTGCCGTTCACTGACCCTAGCCAGCACCTTTTCGTTACAATATATATATATTATAATATATACAATTATTATTACAATAATAGTTATAATAGTTACAATTATTATTATAATTATTATTTTCATTCATTTATATCTATAATCAGACACAAACTATAATTAGATCTGTTCAGAGAATAATGGCATTATGGAGCTAGAGGGTTACTGTCCTATCCTCCCTAATTAAACAGTTCATTTGTCTGCTTCAGTCTTCTGACAGCACATGATGTCAGTAATATGTTGGGTTAGGGTGCCCCGATAGTAGCTTCTTATAACTCCTTTTATAACTAACAATTTCTTCCTGGATAGTTGACATATGCAGATAGTCATGGATCTCTGGGTTGCAACGCTATACCAGGGTGCATTACAAGGACTCTTAGTATGTTATTTTGGACCCTCTGCATGCATTAGAAGTTCAGCTTCTTTGCTGTAACTAAAGTTTAATGCAATAAGTCGAGATAGATATTAGAATTGAGTAATAAACCAGTAGCTTGTGAAAGGGCACATCATTTACCCAGGAGCAGAGTAGGTTTCTGAACTGACTGTTAATTACATCTCTTTTATTCTTGATGTGCTCTTTGTAAAATCCTAGATACTTAACATATTTATGTGGATTGTGGTAGAAGAATATCATCACTCAGTTTAACTGGGCCACTGATGCCTTTTTGAAGAGCAAAGGTAATGTGTTGAAATTTGGAAACACTGGTTTTTATTTTTTAACTTTGCCAACCAGGCATTAGTAATATCAAAATGTCCTTGTAGTTTGATACTTCTTTATCTTGGTCTTCACTACACAAGAGGAAAGCAGCATCATCTACAAATGTTGGAACTGTGATATCTGGTAACTGTGGGATATCAAACGTGAATATATTCTACAGCACAGGACCAATTATTCATATATAACAGAAGGAAAACATACAACTTAAGTACGAATTCCAAAAAAGGCTTGCTCAAACTGCTGAATCACCAACAATTTGCAGTGATATCTTCTTCAACTGTCTTCCATAAAATAATAAATAATAAGAGAGGAAAGGATTATTTTTTTAAAATAAATACTTATATTTAAAGTAAAATAATTTATATTCCATAGAGGACAGCCATCAGTGTAATAAGATAATATTTCGTTTCTTTCTCCTGTATAGTTGTTGTATCAATGTATTTTTATATGGGACAAAGCTTATACAATGTAGATTGTCTTCTGGCTGATGAATAAATAAAAAAATAAAAAACATCAGCTCAGAGATTTAAAAAGTATGTAACTTGGCTTAGGACTCAGTGAGTTTATGTGTATACACATATCCTTTTCGAATAAATTTAGACAACACATCACCTTTATTATGTTACATCTTGAAGCAGGCATTCAGCTCTAATTGTTGATAGCCCAATGTCTACAATACACCATCTCCACCAGTGGCCAGCTTCTCTTATTCTTTTTGGTTGGTGAAGAGCTTCTGTAGATCATCTCTTCAACGAACAAAGCCGTCAGGAAGTATCTTGCAGGGTTTTGCGAAGAGCACTTCAATAGGATGTATTCCAGCATTTCTATCTCTGTCTGGCACATTGTAGAGTCACTTAAGTGAAATTCTGGGTATTACTCAATTCGATATGTCCCACTCTGACTCTTGCTACAATGTGATCGTAACCCTCCGATTATTATGGTATAGGATTCACCGGAAATGGCTGTATTTGTAAAAAGTGCTTTTGTTCTCTGTTTTCCAGTGTTAAGTCCACTCTTCTTGTCATACTTATGCTGCTGCTCTCTTGTATCCTTTCAGTGAGTTTGTAGAAGTTGCATGTCCCATGTGGGTAGCAAGTTTTGATATTTCATCTCCTTGCTCACTTAAAAATCTCCACAGTGTTGGTATCCATGTAGAATTATGTGTTTTTTTTCCTTCTTAAGGTTTCTTAATAAAGTCCTCAGCTGTGTGTTGCAAAATGAGTAGTTCACTGGATCGTTCTATATTGAATCTATATCTGTAATAGTGTAGAGTTAAACTAACCAGCATCTGTGTTTATTTTGTTCAAATGCACAGTTGTCAATGTAGATTTTGGTGATTTTTTGGCGCTTTGTGTTGATTATGTCAAGAGCTTTACTTACAGTCATCTCTAGTAGCATATCTATTGTCACTTTTGATGGTAGATCAAACTCAACTTACATTTGGATCATTTCCCATGGTGGCTCTACGTAACAAGTTGGGATGAGCTCTGGTTTTTTTCTTTGATATGATCTGCATCATCTATTACTTCCAACTGCTGAAAGATCACAATATCTTTACAGTTAATGGGATAACTTGGAGACAGTGTTAGATTTTTCAAATGCTTCCACCATAACTGTCGCTTTACAGTCATGTTCTATTTCCTGCTCTATTTCTATGATAGCTTATGTAAGTGGTTTTAGTGCAACCTAGGCTTCTTCTCAAAGCAGCTGATTGGATAAGTTGTACTATGTTGCAGTAGTTGCTAATACTATTTAGAACTTAAAAAAAAGTTACCACTTACACTAATTTATTAACTTGTACAAAGATATTTTCTATTTAAATGTATGCAATTGAAATAGAAGTAAATAAAGCTGTTTAATCTAATATGTGACCACTTTCCATCACCTTCATAGTTTCTCAGGTGTCTGGCCTATATGTGTGACTTTGAGTCTTAGGTATATTAGTGTGCATTCAATTTGTGACAGATCGGAGGTCTTATGTGTACCTTTTTCTTTTCTCCTTCTTCCCTGTTGTTATTATTGAACATTTATCGACAAACTTATTTGTAAGAATGTTAAATTACAGCAATTATGAAAAAGCTGTAATAGAGATAAATTAGGAGTGTGCAAATGAATTTTTAAACTCGGTTTTTAAAAAACTAAGAAGTTTGGTATGAAAAACACACTTTAAGATGCGGTTTAGACAAACTGAAAACACTGAAGATAATTTTGGATTTAAACTTATTGAATAGTGTAGGATTTGTTTAAATTATTGATGTAGTTTATTTGAACATTTGCTATCTTTTGTGTATTTAAAAACTATATCAGATATTCCGAAAATATGAATATTTAACTGTCTTTATCAAGTAAAATCTAGAATATGACAAACATGAAAAGGAGCAAGTTACCAATTTACATTATCAATCGTGAGGTTAAATAAAAAATGTTCATATTTCAATTAGTACAAACCTTACTTTGACAAGGAAAATAGTATTCATTTTTCCACTGTAAAAATTGAAAATGAAAAATATCAAAATCACGTACAAATAAGTTATGTAAAGTCTAGAGAATTACTTACAATGAAGTATTTACAGATGACGAGCTACTATATATTGCACAATAAAGTGGGTATTGATTATCGATCAGGCTGATTGTGTTAGCCAATTACAAATTTTTGAAAATACTTTTACTTAAAAAGAAAATTAAGGTTAAAGACAGGTTATGTTAAATCTATTATATTAATACAATTCAACTATTATTTACATGAAATACTGTTATTGTTTTTCACCTTCATGGTGAAAATTGAAATATAGTCAAAGTCTCATTGATTAATACCATCTTGTAATTGATGTTTTAATTTAAATGTTAAAATAATTTTCTTCTAAAATAGGCTTGTGATTGTTTTTTAAGTGAGTATGAAACTTCCGAATTCCAATTGCAATAAGTATATAACATATGTATATGGCAAGTGAATTTGGTAAGTTTCATTTAAAAAATTTAAAGTAAAAAGGTGAAATAATACTTTTATGAGCACACTGTGGCGAACTTAAAGATTGAAATCAAACCCAACACCACAATTTAATAAAAGTTTGTCATATTCTATATTTCACTTGATAAAGAGAGTTGAGCCTTATTTTTGAAATGTTGGATATTCGTTTTCATGTACATAAATGATGACAAATGTCCCAATGAACTAATTAAGATGTCGTAAATATAATATTGAACTCTGTTATTTTACGGAAATATTTGTTTTGACAATTCATTTTCAAGGCCTGATAAAGTGGCTAAAATATCAACCCGTATCACAATTATTTCCAGTTTGAAATCTAGTTCAGTTAAAGAAATTTATTTTGTTTGTTGAAAAGTTCAATAATGCCAGGAAATTTGTTTCATTTGTAAAATTGAATTATAAACCAATTTGGTTAACGTGAAGTTCAGTTCAAATGTTAGACTAATTTTAAAGTCTAGCAATTCAGTTGGTTTAATTAATAAAACTTTGTCTTGGAAGATTAAGGTTTACACTCCCCGAAGATAAATCATTCCTATCAGACTGTTACTCTGCCATGACTTCCTATCAAGGATAATATTATTTTTTAAGCAAGTGTTAATTGATAAATTTTAATAATTAATTTTTATAAATTTTAAATGTGCATTTTAAATACAAGAAAAATAATTTAAATAAAATCACACCCATTATTTTCAAATAAAAACAAAATAATTTTGTAACCCATGTTATGAGTTTCCAACAAAATGACTCCTATTGTTTATTTGTTGCATTACATAAGTGTTTGACGTTGTGCTGTTTGTTGTGCGTTATGTAATTTTATATCTCTCCTTCACTGAAATATACTTTAAAACACTTTCACATATTCAGGTTAAGTATGAAAATACAAATTAAAGTAAATATATTAATTAAAAACTTGGCTTATGGCATTTTATTTATTTGACCTTCACTGAGATGGGATGTAGTTTTTTCGAATTTCAATGTGATTGATAAAATAGTTTGCTTGGTTCAAACGTTCCAAACTTTTAAGCTGTTTGTATACTACGAGTACTATAGTACAGTCAAATTAGATGTAAAACAACTACAACTGAAGAATAATTCTTTTATTTTAAGTTTTTCTATTAGAGAAAGTTGGTGATTAATTATTAAACAAATTTTATTTTTTTTTATTTTGCTTCATATTAGACAAAAACTAATGACTAATTTGAGGTCAACATCAACTAATTTAAGGTTATGGTGATCCAGGAAAAAACTTTACCATTTTAATTTAACATTAAACAGTAATTAAACACACTAATTACATGAAATTCCATCAGATATATAGAAAAACTTTGGGAGATTCAACACTGCTGGGAATAGATGTCTTATTGCATATACTATAGTGTTATTTATTTGCTTACTTACCTTTGTATTGGTTAGGTAGCATGCTTTATACTCTTGAACAGCGTGTTTTTGTTATGAAAACCTACTGGATTACAATCTCCGTTGGTTGCTCCCCAAAGAGTCTTTTATATTGAGCTTGGTCTTTAGAATATTTGATGCAAACCAGTAGTTTTATCAATCGCACTGAAACTGGAAATGATTGGGTTCCTTCTTAGTAAAAGTGGAAGATAAAAAAATGTAATGCACCAACTGCTTGTTAATGATGTTCAAAATCGTCTATTAATTATCCACAAACATCGCTGTGGCAATTAAGTTAAGAGACTGGCACATATTAAAGGACATAGTGAAGAGTCGCCAAAAAGCAAAATTACGGTCGTATAAATTTCATGCCATGCAACAACTGGAGGAGTCAGTTAAGCAGAGAAGAGTCTGGTACTGTCAGTAGTTCCAGGCTCATTAAAGGTTAAGGCCAAACATTCTTTCCATCTTATGGTTTATGGACATGGTTTTACTTATCTGTAATATGAATTCAAAAATCTTTCCTACAGGTGGAATGTATCCACTGCATTCCTACAAGATTGTTATTTGGTGTCAATATCTGCCATGAGGATTGTTGAACCAATTTTCTCTTATGAAAAGTTCACCGTACGGCTTATGGATGGACGTTAATGAAATTTGTTGAAAAAATTAATGACAGAGCTGGCACAGGATTACTTCCCACACATTCAGTGTTTCAATGGTTCTCATAACCAGTTTCTTTGGAAATTGCATTATTTCAAAGGAACTTTGGCCACCGAGATCGCATGACTTCAGTTATCTGATTGTTATCTTTAGGGTTTCTTAAAGAGCAGAGTGTATACGATCATCCAAGAATATTAGCATTTTTTTTTTTGAGACCGCTTGAGAAATTAACAATATTGACTCCAAAAAATCCTTAGAACATCAGAAAACATGAACCGACGGGTATAATTTATTATGTTTTTACGTAGAAGGAGGACATTTCCAACATTTACTTTACATTAGCTATTTTAATTTTCCCAATTTTTTCTATAGAGATTTATTTAAGTTTTATATAATTTGTGAGCCGAATAAATATTTACTATCCAACAAAAATGATAACAGTTTTCCAAAAATACAAAGTTAAGTAAACAAGTAACACAAATTACTAAAACAACAGCAACAATAACATCTATAATCAGCTGTTTTTAATCACCTAGAGATTTTATATAGATTTGATACACTTTTATGTAATTTGTGTGCCTAATAATATTTAATGATAATTTAAAATGGTTAAGGTATTTTTGGATCACCCTTTAGTTACATAACAATTGGTTGAGAAACAATTCGGAAAATCATGAAAATTATAATGTCTGTGTAGAATTCTGTGGTAAGTTTGATTGTTTGCACATAACTTCCACTATTTTGAAAACTGTTTTAGTAAGCAGGAGATGATTATACTAGAGAAAAAAGTTCAGAGGGTCGACACCTTAACAGGCATATGCTTTAGTTATACCTCTCATGTGATTTAAATTCATATGCCTTTGATTCATTTTAATTTTAATTTTGATGTATAGTTGGTGTTTCATAAACAGAAATATGTGTTTGTGCCATATTGCATACATTAAGTGGAATATGCTCACCATGCCTTATCTCAAATGAAAAAAATTAACATTATAATGTTTTACATTTTTGCACTTATTGTTTTTAAAGTAAAAAAAAAAGAAGTTAAAATGTATTATGAGCAAAATGTAATAAAAATCGTCTGATAAATGCCGATTGTGACGTCAGTAACCAGTAGATAATCCCAGTTGCAATCGAGAAATGTTAGCGGTTCATCTGCTGCTACTTCGCGAAATGTTACACTTTTGATTGATGACTTAATACGGAACAAGATGTGAGATATTCAAAGCGAGATATATAAATTATGTAATTTTTTTTTCTATATAAAATGGTCAGGAACATGTGTCTAATTATAAGAACATTTTAGGTTTAAGATCCTAAATATAAAATGAATAATATCGTCAATCTGACAACACTGTTCAGACCAAACCCATTATATCGTTTCTGTTGACTAAGATAAAATCCAAATGTTGTCATGCTAAGTCAGCTCGTTGATAGAAAAAGTAAGAAATTCGCACCTTAGAGAAAGAAGAAAGACACTTCTCGAGAAAACTCTAACCAATGTGGTATGTCTCAGTTAAGGCAGATTATCGCATGGTTGGGAGACGATTATTTTTAAATTGTAGAATAATAACATAAGTTGTTATTCTAAGATTATATCCAAGTTTATATTCAAATTAAAATAACCTTAACTCGAAATGTTAAATTACATTAAAAGTGATAAATTCAGTGAATCTGTGCGGTTTTACCAAAATATATTCTTGCAAATTAATTATTTATTATAGGAACTACATGAATTCAATGTTTGATTTAGATACATTATTTAAAATAATTAAAGGAATATTTGAGATATATTGACGTTTGGAAAGTTTGTGTTAGCTGTTTAAAAATTAAAAGGTACATGAACTTTTTTGATTTGGTTCAATTTGAGATCATGGTTGAATTAATGTTGTTAATATTAAGAATTTTTTTCTGTTTTAAAACTGATAATAAATGTATGCATTTCAGATATCACGACTGTTTTTATTTAAGTAGATTCTTCCAGAAATTAGTGCACCGAGATTAACTTTACTTTTAAAAAAGAGCACATGTTGGTGCCTTATATTTTGAATTTAAATAATCTGAGTACGAATATACAAGAGTAAAGTACAGTAAATAATTTTAAAATAAATAAATTTGTTGATCGAGGAAGTTTACACGATGTCCCATGTAATGATTTGATTTTTACTCAAAATCACTTCAGGTGTGGTGATGAGTCAATATGAGCAAATTTTTGTAAGGTTTGGCTTAGGAAAGAGTGGTGAATTTAAATTGACATCATGGCTTATATAACTTGTTTCCGGATTGCATATAAATTCAAAATAATCCCAAAATGTTTTGAATTGATATTAGATATTTTTTATGAAACTCTTTATAAAAGTGTGCTTTTAAGGCGGAGAGTTTGACATTAATAGTTTTACGTAAGTATTTGGAAAATTGCGTACTTACCAATTAAACTTTTAAAATTTAATACATAACCGTTAATAATTTACTTTGATGTTAATTTTAATTGTAAATCCTAATTTTTTTAAAAATAAACTGGCAAATAATCTATTAATTTAAACATAAAAATTTAATACATTTTTTATTTAAATTATATTTTGTTACAGGGTATAAAATATACCAAGCACATCAATTAATTGAACTATTTTTAAAAGAAAATTTCCTAATTGTGTGAACAGATATGTTACAAAATGGATGCACAGTGATATCCACAAACATGGTTTAGTTAGGGTGAATATATGCTCACATTTTAATAATTATTTTCAGGTTCCTCAAATCAGATATGCAACTCCTGAGCGACTGCTGGAACGGTTGACAGACTTGCGCTTCCTATCTATTGACTTCCTGAATACTTTTCTACTTACATATCGAGTGTTCACCGATGGTGTTACTGTGCTCGAAGCACTGAAAAAAGTGTTCTATAATGCAGACCCTCCGGAATCAGGAGGATTTCCTGCAGGATCTTTTATGTAAGTTGGTAATTTAGTACAATTATATACTGAAACTGTTTGTGATGATAGATATGAAAGTAAAACCAAAAATAGCCTAAATAATCCAGAATTATTTAATTTGGTAATGTGCTGAGGAGGATATAGCTGAGTCATATGTGAAAGAGTGCTTTAAAATTAAACTTTTATCTAAATTTGTTACTTTTTTCCATAATTATTCAATAATGTATACATATTACCTACTCACCAGTATAGGGTAAGTTTGGTAATTTCAAATGTTGTTGACTCCATTTATTGACTGATCTTTTATCTTTTATGGTCTTTCCTGACTGATGTTTTATCGCCTCAGGAAACCAAAATGTTATTTTCATGATGATGTTCATCTGTTATCATTGTCGTCGTCTGCACAAAATGTAAGCACGATAGCAGCACAAAAATTAAGATAGGAACATAAAATATCTGGATCTACACTTTTTTTCATGTAGTCTTGGATTAAGTTGTTCTCTTTCTTCTTTCCTCTCAGGTCTCTATTAACTAACTCTTGTTCTCTTTTTATCCACCTTGGTTTGCATTGTACGAATTCATGTCCATGCCTTCACCTAAAAATACTCTGGATACCAGAGAGCTCCCCAACTATATCTGCCTAACTATATCACAGAGAAAATAAATTAAAAAATTTAATTAAAAAAATAATGAAAAAAAGGATTACTTTCTCTTTTGTTCAGTCTTTTTCGAAGGCTGTATGGCCCAGGCATGTATGTCGGATTAATTTTGCAACCAAAAGTAAATAAATTTTGATTTAAAGTATAAAACCATGTTCGGGTTGTGCAAGTCAAAATCGTTACCAAACCTTCTTGATGTGTTGGTTTAATTAGGTTAACATCATATAATATATAGTTTATTAATTGTATATTTAATCTCATCAAAATGGCTGGCCACGTGTCAGTTTAGCGGGGTAATGTGATTCCTGGTGGCCCAAGATAGCAAAAAATCCATTGGCCTCCTATATCCATTCCTCCCATCAACCAAACCGTTGCTACACACACATACATCCTCTTTTCTCCATTTCATATTTTAATGTTGTAAATAAATAATTTTCTGGGCGAATCTATTCATTTAATACTTTACCTGAAGAACCCTACACATTTTACGAAATTATACACAATGCCAAAGCAAAGTGAGTAAAGATCTAACAAAATTACTTTATTTCATACTTTGCCAAAAATTCTTAGAGAATACCTAGGTATTCTATAGAATGTTTGGATTTTATACATTGTTGGTAACATAAACACATCTAAGAGACTTGTTATGGCCATGCCGACGTCAAGAAAGTAGAGGTATAAACAATTATGAGGTTCAGAAAACCTTTGTAACAACCGTTTTAAACAAACTTACCCTACTAGATAAGGCCACTTGATCTATCAATACAAATTAACATTCCTACAAAACCCACGAAACCAACTTTTGGGCATTGCGTTTGAGGATCAGCTTGTTTTGTTTTATATACAAGCCTCACACATAATGAAAAATTTTGTCTTCCACAAATTCGGTCATCTTGTTGAACTGAACAAGTGACAAGTCTTTCTAATTTGCCATTGATATGTGTGATTCTGGACACTCGATAGTAACTATTCAAAATTAAATATTTATTTTTCTTGGGTTAACCGAAATCTTAAATTAGGGCTCTAATAAAAAATATTATTTTATCAATAATTTTGTTTCTATTATTCCTTTGAAATGATACCTTTTTTTAAAAATTTACCGTGGTCATAACATTAGAATGGTTGAGAAACACTACTAATTTCCAATTATGTACGCATAAAACAAAGAATAAATTAGAACTCAACTCTTATAAATGTTAAATGTTTACACATTGAGTATATTTTTTGAAAATCAGTGGGACATAACATGTTAGAGTATATATTAATGTCAAATACTAACTGAGAACCTACAAATTACATAAATGTCATGAATTTCATCACTAACAGACTATAAATATGTGTTGAATCTATTAAATTTACCGCCCCATCCATAAAACCGCAATAACCAAAATATAGACATTCCATATGAGATTTATTTTGCTACAAATTTAAACATTTTAACTTCATTGGGTTATTTGCTTTGGAAATAATCCTTGTTTTTAAAGGCAAATGGTCTAAATTTTGTGAACTTAAGTATTGAACACCATCCGGCACTCGTATTTCTTTTCAGCATCATAACACGATTTTGAATACATAAGTTAAAAGTAGGCCTAAAAGCGTACTCATGTAAATGTGTTTTAAAATATTTTCATACCACACATTTTCACTTAACCCAGTATATTTAAAGTTTAGTAATCGTAAAAAATTTTGACCATGTTTTTTGACTTCAGGAAACAAAAAAAGTTATTTTAGCATGCTGTCCTGTCAGTTGTCATCTGTACCCGACGTCTTGAAAATAGCTATATACACAATTAAGAGTATCAGAAAACCTGTGTAACAACTATTTTAAATAAACTTGCCCTGCACAATAAAACGCCTTGATGTACCTATACAAATTAACATTTCTTTCGAGGCCCATTAACCCATTCAGGTAGTAGTTATTCAGGGCCATGCAGGACTAGCTGCAGCAATTAATTTTGTCGAAATTGCATGAGTTTCGTTTGAGCCTTATAAAAACACAATGGTTAAAGATAAATCAATGAAATTTTCACAGTTTTTTTACTAAATTAGTATTCTTTGAATGTATATAGAATACTTTCTTTTAAACAGTTACCATTTTATTTTAATTTGTTGTTAATTTAACATTTTTTAGTTTTAAAAATTTGTAAAATTGAAAGTAATCGACTATAAATTATATTTAGTGGCATCTCACTTTACTTTTTTTCTCTTTTTTTTTAAAGTTTAGAATATTTTTTACACAAATTAAAAAAAAGTAGGATCATATCTTTACTTAACCAAAAGATATAGCAGATAATGTTAGTGACTTACCGATTCATTTTTTTAGCGTTTTTCCCAAATGACAATCTTTTATTTCCATGGTAACAATTTAGTATATTTACTTTATTACACTAAACACTAAACATTTTTCACATTATTACACTATTTACAAAATGCACATTTCATTCTTAGTAATTTACTAAAGTGTGAAATGACTTAAAACAATTTTCAAGATGTAGTGGAACTTATCAACATTAGGCCTGAGCATAAAATCAATTTTGAGGTTATTTTCAGTAGGGCTATCAACTAAATTTGACTCCTCATCTAATCTGGGCTCTAAAACAAAAGGTTTATCAAATTTACCTACCGGTACTTCATTATCTGGATTAGGAATATCGTTCGAGAACTATTTTCGGAAGAAAACATCAAAAAACCGCCTTCCTGTCCTTCAAGGTTCATTTCTGAGTTATTTACAAGTAAGTTATTAAATTTTTTATGTGAATTGGGGTATTATAATGTCTTCTACACTTTCATCATTATCACTTATATTGAAATCACTTTCATAGTCACTAAATAAATAGTTATCTACTTCTGAATCACACAATAATTCACGCTCCATTATCACTTGAAACAGAAACAAAACAATGTCGAACGAAGGAATATTCGAGGTTAGCAGATGACATTCAACACATGTTTTGCTTTGAAATCAGGCTGGCAAACCACGAAAACTTAATATTTTGTTTCTAAAAGACTAGCTGAAGCAATATCTATTGGATTTATACGGAACTACGACGACAGTAATACAATAAACATAGAACACGAGACCATCTCGTGGTTCAGCGTTTGGTCCAAAAATGCGACCACGAGTGTAGCTCGTGAGTCTACCTCAATGGGTTAAACCGATTTTTGGGCATTACATTTAGACAATCTACTTGTATTACATTGTAAGTACCATGATGACACCCATTCACATCATTGGGTTTGTTATGTTCAGGTCTTTGGACGGTTATACAAGAGATGACATACATAATACTCTTCAACTTTACGACAGCGACAGAAGACGGAGCAGTGTTTCGCCTCGTCGAACTAGTGGTGCTAGTTCCGTCTCAGGTGAAGGTTTATACATTTTTAAATACATTTAAACTATATTGTATTTGAGTAAATATAATTCAAGTTATCTGATTTTAAAATGTATTAATAATACAATTTTAACCTGTAGAGGCTATGATGGCAGAGTGGTGTGTAATTATCAAACTGAATGTGAGGGCTCTTCAGTAACAAATAAATTAATATACTTGTTCCTCTGGCTACGAAGTTATTATTATTATTTTTAAAAGTCTGAAATCAAACATTGTATGAGAAGGGAAAAATTAAACACAGTCCACAAAAGTGAGTTTAATACCACTACCTTTGTGTTAACACCTCAAGAGTTCACTTTAGTGAGTTTGAACTTGGCAATCTGAAGGGACTCTAGGTGGATCTACACCTTTTGATTTGAGTATTTTCGTGTAATAGTGTGTTAAATCCCTCTCTTTCATCTTTTATATCAGGTCTATCTTTACCAACTCTTGCTCTTTTCCTACCCTGATGCTACTAAAGTATTCAAGGGTTATGTGTCTTTATGTTCTTTTCTTAATTTTTTTGTAAATGTGATGGCAAAGGTTTTTTTATCTTTAAACAGTAAAAAGGAGAAAAAAAAAGTGTCACTTCTAAATTACCTTGTAAAGGTAGAAACTGGTAATGGTTTTAAACTCATTTCTGTGGACAGTATTTGGTTTTCCCTTCTCATATCTGATTGGTAGCTTTTTTATAAGTTCCAAAACATTATAATTTTATCACAGAATAATATAGAACATGTAAAAAATCTTTCAAATGTTGTCATTATACAAGATCCTTCTCATATGTGGTGAACGTTGTTCACGAACGAACTTCTCAAAGTTGGACTCGACGTTAAGAAGTAAGTGTGCAGGTGTCAATGCGGTTGAAGCATTCGGGTTAAAACTCCATTCCACCTTGTGTCTAGCCGATGGCGGTTCTGAATCCCTCAGAGATGCTAAACTTGTGTATTTCCTCTAATTGGTTGCGGGCCCCAATGAAATTTGTTCCACAATCCGAATATAATTTGGAACAAGGTCTTCTTCTTGATAAAAACCTTTTTAAGTCATTAAGAAAGCATTCTGTGGAGAGATCCGCTACTAGTTCTATGTGGATAGCTTTCACCACTAGGCATACAAACAGACATAGGTAGGACTTTTGCGGTCTTACTTTTCTTAAGCGGGACATGGTTATCATGAATGGTCCTGCATAGTCTACACCAGTATGTGTAAACGCTTTTGCTTGGTGAACCCTTGCTTCAGGCAATGGTGCCGTTTTCAAGGTTATCGGTTTAGGATTCACTTTGAAGCAGATGTTACACTGTCAAAGGCGACGTCTGACTTGACCATGGGCAGATAGATCCAATATTTTAGTCTTAGTAAGGCTAAGACTAAATGTGATTCAGTATGCATATTGTTTCGATGGTAATGATCAATAAGAAGGTCGACAAATTGTTCATTTTTCGGCAAAAGAAGTGGATGTCGCTGGTTATATGGCAAGTCACTATATTCCAATCGTCCTCCCACTCTTAATACATTTTCTTTCATAAATGGATCAAGGTAGCGCAGAGTTTTGGTGCAGGCAGATTATTAGATAGTTGATGAATACATTCTCTGAATTTGGTGCGTTGAACGGCTTTAATCCATGTTAATTCCGCTTCTTCTAGGTCTTCAGCGGAAATTGGATATTTAACAATCGACTTTAATCTAAGAAATCTGAAGACAATGGTGGTGGCTCTCAACAACACCTGATAAGTTGACACTCGAGCTAGCAATGGTTGAAGAACAAACTCCTCTTGATGCATTGCAACAGAAACCATAGCTTTCTGTTTAGTCTCTTTAAAGATTACGTCATTTGATGATTTCTCAGCTGCAGTTGACGATGGCCACTCTTCTTCATGCTTTCTAAGCCAAGATGGTCCATTAAACCAACATGGGTAATTAAGCAATTCAGCTGGACTAAGGCCTCTTGAGAGACAATCACTGATGTTTTCTTGCCCTGATACAGTTATTCATTTGATTCACGTGGTCTCCCCTCCAATTCAATTACAAATCTCCCGGTTTATTTTCACGTTTCAAATCTTAATATAACCATTTCTTGGTTGTCCAAGTTAAAATTACCATTTTAGGTACTACAGACTTATCTAAACTGAGGCTGTCTAGAGATAGGTTACCGGTATGTTATAATCTGGTCTACCTTTTTAGCAAATTTCCATGTGTTTACATATAAAAATAATTTTGTCTAATGAAAATTTTATAAATTGATTGTTTTTACCAAAATGTATGCAAAATGTTTATAAATTTATATAGGCTTATCTATAAATAGAGATAGGTTATGATATATCTGGTCTGACCTTTTTAGCAAATTTCAATTTGTTTACATATAAAAATAATTTTGTCTAATGAAAATTTTATAAATTGATTATGTTTTTACCAAAATGTATGCAAAATGTTTATAAATCTTTATAGGCCTATCTATACATTTTTTTTTATAGGTTTATATACCTATTTCTGTGGAATTTTGCCTTGGTTACAGGGTAATTTTATTGATTCCGTACATAATAACTCCAAAATGTTTCCACCTAAAAGTTTTTGCATTACACACATAAAATCTATGTATCTTTGTAAGAACATAGGTAATAAAAACTTGGGTTTTGAATAATAATTATATTTTATGTGAACTTTTGAAAACATGCCTATCTTTTGAGCAAATTTTCACTTCTTACGTAAAAATTCACCATGTCTAATGAAAATTTTATAAATTGATTTTTCTTTTTAGCAACTTTTATCCACAAATATATTTCAAATCTCTAGTAAACTTGAACAAATTCAAAAAAATATATATATTTTTATTACATAAATAAATTCTACACATCTGTCTGAGAAAATTGATATATTATAAGTTAGGTTTTGTATAAAAATAATATTTTTAATAATTTTTAAACAAACAAAGTGAATTAACATGTGCCGCTTTCTGGGTTAAGTGATAAATTTATTACAAAATAACTGTTACTAGGGAAAGTCAATAATATTCAGCAAATCAGCAGGTAACACTGTTAAATTTGACATCTCAATGATTAAAATGGTCCTATAGTAAAGAAATATGCGACTGGTGCAGAAATTCCTTAGTGAATTAAATATAAGATTGTATTGGAGGAAATAGGAAGTCTAGCGTTTTGAACATATATTCTTAACATTTTTAGTGACAATTAAAATATATATTGTTTTCTCTTAATTGCTAGCAAAAAATTGTTAAAACTTGAGAACTACTACACTGTATAAAAATATTTTCAGTTTCAATTAATGTTGAAATCATATACCATTTTCGTCACTGACAGTAGCTTTGTTGTTGAAGAAAATACAACCTCAGTGGCTCACTTTAGTAAGTATGGGCTGGCAATCCCAATGGATCCTAACTGGATCTACACCTTTTTTCATATAGTCATGGGTTAGATCCCCATATTCATCTTTTCTATCAGGTCTCTCTTGACCAACTCTTGTTCTTTTCTTAACCCTAGATTGGAGTACTCGAAGACTAAGGATGTAACAAGCCTGCAATATTTTTATTAAATCATTCTTCCTTTAATGAAAAAGGGGTCAATGAGTATCATCTTTGCAGCAGGTTCTTTTAACCACAGGATCCTATTAATAAACAATACACAACTTTTATTTGTTGTCTCATGTATCTGCATGAGTTAATTTATTTAGTCCTATTAAACACATAAACTTATAAAATGGATTATTTCTTGTATATAATAAGGAAGTAAATGACTCTCTATTATTCATTGTTCATTGTCTTAATTTTGTGAAATAGTTCAATTTATATGTGCCACACATCTATTAGTTCAAAATTCATGCTATCTTTTCCACACTTAATCAATCAACTTTTTATCAAGAGAATCTTTACATATCATTTCTTATATAATAAAATTTCAAGTGAAAAATATACGACCTAGTCCTGGGTTCGATTCCCAGTCTAGGTTGTAAATTTTTCACTTGAAATTTAAATGTATTTTCAATACTTGCTGGTAAAAAAACATGTTAAAATCAATAAATAAAAATATATATATTTCTTGTTCTCTGTTATGATCTCTTATCCATGTTAAATCATCTCACTCACAAACACATGATGTTACTTTTTGAATAGCTCACAAATACAAGACCACTTGAGTCACCCATTAGTTGAAGAACGGTGCTAAAGGAAGTAAGACTCCTTTACTCAGATCCTATTGGTCACAAGATCCCATGGGCTTCTAGTTCTCATATCTCTCATCATAATACTTCTGCTTGATAATCTATTATTTTATGAAGCCTCTTATGTTACAGAGAAATCGATCATTTTATGATATTACTGTCTTGAACACAGACGGTTAACTACTTGTAAATTCTTCAGATAATGAGTACCAACCTCATCTCTCTAAGATGATATAGAGCAAAGTTATTTTCAAAAGTTTAATTTTGAATTCTGAGCTTACCTTGAATCCTGATCTCCCACAAAAATGTGAAATTTATTTAGTTCCAAGACACTGACAGGAACGATTCACACATACAAGGTCTATTGGAGCCCAGTTGAATTCAAGAAAGTAGTGATATGAACCGTTTACAAGATTCCGAAAACCTGTGTAACAATTGTTTTAAAACAAACTTACCTTATACTTATGTGTACTGGATAACATCCCTTGTTATACCAATACAATTTAACATTTCCTACAAAGCCTAAGAGACCAAATAATAGTTGGTATTACAGGACTAAGCAGGCATTACGTTAATTTAGAATATCTGCTTGTATTACATTGTATGATTGGACTGGATAAGTACCATAATAGTAACCCATAAACTTATTTTTCACCAACTCCAAAAAAGAATAAAGCTTCATTAAAATTTAACATTGAATTTGTTTTTCTAGGTTATGGATCAGAAATGAGCGATAGCCGAGATAGAAGTCACAGTTATGATTCTCAGGCATTTCCAAAACCTCATCGGCGGTGTAGTTTCAGAAACAGTAAGTCATCTTAAACATGTAATGTACTTTATCAAAGGGATAATCAATTTAACATGTGTATAGATTTTGTTTGGGTAGGAGACACAGGCTTACCTTGGAAAGTGGTCCTTTGTACACAAGTAAGAAAACACTCACAAAAACACTAAAGTTCTGAAATATATCGTAAACGCTGTTCCTGAGAAACTGGTAGGAATCAAATTCATTTGGGACAAAACACATATCACACCCAAGGAAAAATATAACGTCACCAATTATCACCCAGGCCTAGAGAGATTAAACAACAATAAAGAAAGGTTTCATTCCATGATATAGGCCAAGATGCAAAATACATCTTCCCTCCAACAACTTCAATAGTTCCTCCAGTAAAAAAGAATTAAAAATAACAAGTCATCACACATGTGCAATAAAAAATGTTATCTACCTACTACAGTGCAGTTTTTCCCAGCTGAATATATTGGCCTAATGAGTAACCACACAGCATTAGGATGAATGGCCACAGGCATGAAGTAAAATTCATGGATATGGAGAAACCAACTGCACAACATACAGCAGTCCACAATGTTACTTTTGATGTGCTTAACGACAAATATTATAAAATCACTCCCTAAAGAATGTAACCCCTCAGCACTAAGAAGATGGTGTTAGGAAGGATAGTTATAGTTAGAAATATAGTCTAAGTTCTTTTTAAGAAGCCAGTATGACAACAATTATTGTGACAGACCTGGAAAAATGATTAACTTACTTACCTTGCAAGCGAGGCAGATGTCATTGATGCTACAATGATATATAAACCTTTGGGTGGGAGGAAACTTGGTCAGTGGGCCAAGATTGATCAAGAGAAGGTGCTGCAGAAATTCTTGAAGATAACCCGATGGACTTAGTGAGTAAGAGCTTCCTGGGAGAATTGAGACTAATATAATATGTTAAATAAATAAAAATCTAAAAATCGTCTGTGGTTCAACACTCAACACAGATCCATCCTAGATTACAACAATTTTAGTCTTCTCTATTGATTGAAAATTAAACTGTGTTTACGAAACATTTCAGAACTTTTGTGTTTTTCTATTTGTGTACTACTAGGTAATACCAAGGACCACTTTCCAAGGTAAGTCTGTATCTTCTATCCATATAATATGAAAATAATGGGATATGTACCCTATTGTAAGCATGGGATATCCTCCAACCAATAAAAAATATAAATAATTAAAAAAATATAAATATAAGGATGTTTGTTCATGTAATTAATTAATTAATTAAGAAACTGTATTAAAAATAGGAAGTAAGAAATATTCAGAATCGTAAATTACTTAACCCTAGAGGCGGCATGGTTAATTTTCTTGACAATTCTTTGTTTGTTTAAAAATTAATAAAAAATATTATTTTTATACGAAACATAACTTATAAGACATCATTTTTCTCAGAAAGGTGCATAGAATTCATCTATGTAATAAAAAAAAAATTTTTTTGAAACGGTTTTGGAGTAAGTATGTTACATGTCAAAAAATGAAGTTAACATTTTTCAGAAAAACCTGTATCATCCAAAATCAATAACTTACCACCTTTTTCTAAGATATACAAAAGTTTTGTGTAATATTTGTGAATATATTTAGAATAAATAAATAAATAAATTTGTTACATTTTCAAAACTTAAAAAATTATTTTACGAAAAAAGGGAATTTGATCTTTTTTTTTCAAAAATTCACTAACAATAGTAAAATATATTATATACAGAACTTCTATATATCATTATATTCAGAAAGCTGCATAGAATTTAGGTGTGTAGTGAAAAAAAATGTTAGATGTAAAACATTTGGAGTTTTTTGGTCAAATACCAAAAAATCTGAGAGTAACGGAGAGAATAATTTCACAGAAATGGTAATCTACACCATACAAATAGATTTTTTTGAATTTTTTCAACGACTACTAAAGATTTGTAATATATTTGTGAATATATTTAGGGGGAAAAAATAATAATTTGGTACATTTTAAAATAAAAATAACGATTTCCCCTAAAAAGTGATAGTCTGACAAGTGAGCTTAGGTTTGACACCTCGACAATTTAGGCGTAATTAGTAACTTTCTAAAGCTAGGCCTAAGACAAAATCACTAGATGTCACTAAAACAATAAACTTTACAAAGAATAACACACATACCGGGTGAATAAAAAGTCAAGACCCCCCCCCTCTAATATTTATCTAAGTAAATATACAGAGATATCCTTTTGGTGGTCGTGCAATCTTAACAGGAAGTTTCATTTTATGATTTTGAAAATTTTGAGTGTCCCCCCAAAAATGGGGGATTTTGGGGGCAACTCAAAAATTTTAAATGTAAACCCCCTTCAAGTGACACCTCATTTTGAAGTGGTTACAAAAACTTAAAGAATGGTGAAAAACAGAGTTCGCTATCTCTTCTCTATCAAAAATGGTAGCCCGTCAAATGTTATTGAAGTCTACACTTACATTAGTTTTCAAGGTAAAGTTACTTTCTCTGAAACAACTGCGTTATTTTTTTTCTGTGTTCTAAATCAGTTATGGATGCAAAGGACATTAAGTTTTTGTAAACACTTCAAAATGAGGTGTCACTTGAAGGGGGTTTACATTTAAAATTATTGAGTTGCCCCCAAAATCATAAAATGAAACTTCCTGCTAAGATTGCACGACCACCAAAAGGATATCTCTGTATATTTACTTAGAAAAATATTAGAGGGGGGTCTTGACTTTTTATTCACCCGGTATATACTTGTACAATCAAATAAAACACTCAATATAAGAAAATTTGCTTATAGCCTAGATTTACAATATTCCTCTAGGTTATCCCAAATATAAACCATTCACAAACTAGAAATTCACTCAAGAATATAAACTTTAGAAATAAAAACACATATATTGTAACTTGTATACACAATTTATATACAATTTGTATACACAAACCTTCAAAATAACAAATATCTAACCCCAAAACAATATGCGCCACGCCTTTATATTTACGTCACACAATTGCTTATGTTGCGAGATCAAAACAAAAACTTCTAAGTATCTATTGCCTATATCAAGTACTACCAACTTGTAGAATGAAATCTCCTCTACAACATACTATAAATATCAAATACAAAAATATCGATAGAAAAATGGATTATGCCATTTAGTAAACTGCACCGAATGAATTTCGTGCCGTCAGGTTTCTACTATCGTCAAGTAGAAATATCTCTCGATCTGTGAGACGCAGAAAAATTTGTAATCTACGGTTAGAAAGAGAAACATGTGATCTATAGAACAGTGTTTTGGTCGACTTATTTGACAAAAAAATAGATTTGTAATCATATGGGGAAAAATGGCGTCGCTTTTACTAAAAACCGCACAGTTCTAATTTTTGACGTTACGCTTCAAAAATATGCGAACTTCAGCAATTTTTGGAATATTATTTATAACGTTTTGTGGTTTTTTTGCATGATTATGCATCTACGGAACATTCTCTTTTCAACGGTATTTTATTTATTGCGATAGGACGATTCTAAGTGGGCGTAAAGTTGAATTGCAAAATACATGTTTTCCGGTCGTTAGACTAGACCATGCATTAAAAATCCACCCGCTGAGCGGGTCGGTGCCGCTACTAGGGTTAAAGGACTTTGAGCATGAATACTCTAACCAAAATAACAAAATCATACTACGCGTGTACAGTTTGAATAAAGTGTGACCCTCTAGGATGGAATTGAGAAAGGCGCAGAGTTGCTTAAAAACTACGGAGCCTTTTGAAATGGAAAATATACAAATCACGTGATGAGTTCATGCTAGGAGAGTGGGGCGTCCAGCGTCAGCAAGTGAACAAAGGAGAGTCTAGCTTGGGTTGTCTTGAAGGTAGGACGCAAGGACTGAACTGTCTTTGAGTTAGAGATGGAACGTTTCAAGTAAAAACATGTACAAATTGAAAAGTGTGGTTATGTAGTAATAAAAGAAGGTTTTGTGTTAAAAAATGTGACTAGAAAATATTACTTGAGTAAGGTTGAAATTAAGTATTCATGTTATCAAAAAGTAATCGAATTAGAAACATTTAAAACAGACTACTCTCAAAGAACTTCTATTCACACGGTTTATAAATGTCTAGGCTAATAAGTTATTAAGATGTATGTTGTAGTTGATAAGAAATATCTATGATGAACTACAATTCTCTATGTTGTAATATCTATAGAAATGATGGTCATTAAAAGAGAGATTTCTTTAAGAATCACAATGGCTGGTTAAATTTTCATTGCGTACAAACCACAAACCACGTTTCATATGTAGTCAACCTGGTAAGTACAAATCAGAGCCAAAATCAAACCCTGTTTCTTTTTCTTTTATAATAAAATTAATTCATAAGTAAGAAATCATCTTAGAGATAGAATTAATACAGAAGTAGTTTAAAGAATAGAATCTCACATGCTTGAATATTGCAAAATGGTGTCCAACCTCAAAATGGACGCCTGACTTAAGGTTAATTTGCTTTTCTCTTTCTTTATAATTGACCCTTAATATTTTCATAAACCAAATTAAATAAATCTTGCAAGATTAAAGCGAAGCAACGTACACTATTAAACTCTAACCTTAATTTAACATGTGAACTGTATAATTTCATGTGGAATTATTTATATTAAGTGAATGAAATAATTATGTCCTCTTCATTTGTTCGGTGACCTGTTATTGATAAAGTTCTCGACTTAACCGGAACTGTCCTAGTTTGAGCTCTAGTGACAGTTGGTTTATGATTTTGTTTCAGTTAGAAATTAATTGGGGTTGGGGGGATATGTTCTTTTTTGTTATAAGGTTAGTATAGGAAAAAAAAAAAAAAAAAAAAAAAAAAAAAAAAAAAAAAAAAGGAAAAAAAATGTATTACAGTGATATATACTAAAGTGGTTTTACAGCTTAACTAAAGATTGAATCAATGTAGTGATATAACAGTTTATTAATGGCCTGAGTTATTTTAACATGTTTCTGTTAAGGGGTTCACTCTTTCATAACATTAACATATGTTCCTTTTTCTCAGAAACGGTTAAAGATAACTTATTACAATTTTTTTAAATTCTATTAATTAGTTCTTTGGAGACAACTGGAAATAAATATTGTAGTCCTGACATAGTTTTAGAATTTTTAGTACATTTTAAAATAGTTCAAAAATTTTAACTGAAAAACTTGTAAAAATATTTTTACATGAAAAAGTGTTGAAGTTAGGTTAGGTTAAACAATCAAAGTGGTTTGTTTTCTGTCTATAGAAAAGTTTTCCTAAACAATTAAAAAAAAATGTTCATTGAGATATCTTTTTCCATTCCTGAGGAGGGCACATAAACTCTGAAAAATTAACTTTCAGAAAATGGCAAAAAACTAAAAACTTGATGGCAGAAAAACCAAACACTGTGGAGTATCAAGTGATAGAGAGGCTGGCAAAGAGAGAAAACATAGTAAATTTTACTGCAAGACTTGTTCTAACCATCCTGGACTACATATTGGTCTGTGTTTTGAAAAATACCATTCAGTTAAAAAAATTTTAAACTGAGAAAAATGTAAAATAGTTTATATCTGAGTATAACATGACTGTAAAGTTCTACTTTATAACAACTTACAGTAGAACCTCTCTAATCCGTCACCTTCGGGACTGGGGGCATGGTCGGAATGCAAAAAAGGTCAGATTATCCGGAAAAAAGTCAATATTTATTACATATTATATAAAGAGATTTTTTAAAGTGAAATAAGTGATATATAAACTTTTAAAGTCTATATAAAAACTTTGCAAGTTTTATAGCAAATCAATAGAAACAACACGAGAGATGACACAGCACTGAAGCGGAATGACACAGCACTGAAGCGGGAAAGCGATAACAAACCGGAAAGAATGGCACCAGATGGGCTGTGAGGTATCGACAAGTCGGCACAATATCGCGAGCTCAAGCACGGTCGGATTAACCGGAGTAACGGACCACCCGAGGGCGGATTAGAGGGGTTCTTTCTACTGTATTTAGTTATGTGTGTTTAAAATATATATAAATTACATTCCCCAAACATATGTTTATCTTAGTATTAGTAAGTATTTAAAAAAATAATTGATGTTTACTTGTTCTTTATACATTTACTATGAGTATGCTGCTATGAACGGCCCTTAAAACTATGCCTGGGTTCTTTAATTTCAATTAAATATCAGATCAGTGGTTCAGTATTTTTATTTAAATCTTATCTTTGGTATGAAACTTATGTCTATTTGCCTGATACTTTACTACTATACTTTATTACAATAATTTAACTACAAAACTTTAATACACTAATAGGAATTTAATTAAACAATAAAACAAAACCATATTATTTATTCAAAGCCCAAAAGTATTCCAACTATCATTATATTTTAAATAAAAGAAATTACAAATGTTTTTATTGGTGACTTTATGTATAGAAATGCTTGCTTACGGTTTGTTGCGTGGATTTCCTGGGCCATCTTCCACCACGGCTAGCCACACAGCCGTGTATCTTCCCAGCTCCAAAAAGACAAGAGAGCCCTCTGAATCCTGCTGATTGTTTATATACCTTTAGGAGTCTTGGTTGTTCTAGTTTCTGTGCAAGTCAAGCATTTCAACATTTTTTTAATTGTTTCACAATAGTTGGATCATTCTGAGCTTTGTGAATATGATTCCTTTCTAATCTAACCTAATATTAACCTAATATTAACTTATTCCTAACATCACCGGCGCCTACGAGACATCGTCCCGATGTCATATTACAAACCTATCCATCTTTAACATTTCAAAGTTTAATTTAATAATATATAACTATATAACATTTAAATAATAACATTCACAAGCACATAAAAAAATTTTTGAAATACAGAATATAATACATGAAATAATAAAAATTACAATTACAATCCTTTTACAAAAATTTTGCAATCCTTTTTGATTAATACTAAGTTCTAGTCCTAAAATGCATACATGTGATTTATATTTAGTTCAAAAAATATACATATATAACCCAACAGGTCTAGCCAACTAAATGTACTCAATTGGCTACTTAATCCACCAATCTTTCTACATTAGTGTAGTCAAACCTACAACAGGGTAAAAGCAATTAACATTTACACATTATAAATATAAATTACAATATAAATTTTCTGTGACTTTGTCCTGTAATTGATGGTTTCATATCAATTCACCAAAAATTGAATGGTATAATTTGAGAGGAGAAAAAAAAAAAAAACTACTAAAATTTTGACTTATTAGTAGGAAACCTTCTGGAATTGGCTTTGAATGTACTTTTTTCTTAATTATTATATTCTTTAATTACAGCATTTAAATATAATACTACTTTTAGATTTACGTTTATTATTATGACTAAATTATATCCATTTATTAATCTCAAACCTATTTTATTATTTATCTTATAATGTCATTACTTAAATTATTATTATTCACAAAATTTCTCAACTTGTTTGGTTTTGCTGGGTTAATTTCTTCTCTATAGATCTCATAAAACATTAAAAAAAACTTCATTATTCATGACTTCACCTCAAATTACAAATACTACTTAATTTTCTTGAACAACATTAAAAAAATCATCTATTATCTTTAAAAAAAACTCCTTTTACATTAATATTACCTCATAGTGTCTCATCTCAAAACTCATCATTATAGGCTTCTCATAACTTAATAATTTGATTGCATTGACCTCTTATAAAAACTTCTTTAATTATTTATATCATCACATATAAATAATTGTGCACACCACGAATTTCATCGTAGTCAAACTTATTATTTCCTCGTAGATACCTGTAATAAGTTCATTTAAAAACTCAATATCGTCGTAACCTTCGACGCTTCCTCATATTTCATCGCAGTAAAAAAAAACTCATATATCCTCGTAGAAACTCATTTAAAACCTTATGTGTATAGTGCCCCTTTGGCTCGCTATCACATTTCGTCGTAAATCTCGTAGAACCTCAATAATACGTCGCAAATTCTTCCTATACCATCGAAGAAACCTCGTAGATAAAAAAAAACTTCTTGTTAAACTTAAAAGAAACTCTCAATGCAACCAAATTACTTTCTTCAAAGAAAACCTCTTTATAGACTTCATTTCTCGACACTATTTTTAAGTACTTTTGTACATTCATTTCTCCCTTTTTAAAGAAAAACATTATCTCTTATTATCTTATAAAAAAAAAAATCTCAATTACTTTAAAAAAAAACTTACTCACAATTATTTTCCCAGCAACACCTCCTTTAAAACATTTTATCTTAAATTTCTCAATTATTTACTTTAAAACTCATCAAAAACTCTTACATCACATTATTTATTAATCCCTATTTATCTAAATCTTAATGTTTATTAATTTTCCTTTAATTATTTTCACATACAATCAAAATATTTCTAATTTTAACCTAAACTATGCATTCTTTAGAAAAAATTATTTATTTTATTTTATTTATTTTTTATTGGTGTTCCTACACAAACAAAGAAAAATTCAACACCTGACACCCATAAATATCCGTTTCAGCTACTTAGTTCACCGAAAACAAGATAAAAATGTATGTCAAGTTTGTTGTGAATTCTATTTCCGAGAAGACTTTTGACGCAATAAGTAAGAACCAATGTAAATAAACAACAGTGACTTGTCAGCAGTCTATGATCTAACCGCCGTGACCTAGTGCAATGTAAATTGTTGACACGCCGTTTATGTAACTGTTTATCATAAGTGGAACAAATTCTCTATAGCTATGCGATTTCTTAAAATGGTTTACATTTTTGCGATAAATTACACACTTTGGTTTAGCATGTCTAAATTTTCGTCGTAAACCATTATTTGCCATAGAAATCGCATAACATCTTAATTTGTTGTAAAATCCTCAGCATTCACACTACAGACCTTGCCAAAGGTAAGCTTTGAATACTCCAAGGAATTTCCCTACTCAGCATGTTATATAATCTTCACATTACACTTCATTCACAATAAACCTGACCTAAGTATTTCCTTCAGTTCATTGCCTATGAAACACACAAGACTAATTTAAACTATTTACTATAGACGCTGACAATATCAAATGTTTCAAAATGCATAACAACTATCTAATGTAAAAAAAAATAATCGGTCACAAATTTCAAAAACAACAAAGCAACACACTAACAATAATTAAATAGTAACATTCAGTTAATAATTTTTAAACTTCTTACACCAAAAAAAAAAATTTTATATCAATTTCAATAATATGTTTTTAAAGAATAGGGCCACAATTTTTATAGGTATTAATTTTTAGTAAAAACTAAAAGAACGGCCGATGCACCATTTGCTATGAACGGCCCTTAAAACTATGCCTGGGTTCTTTAATTTCAATTAAATATCAGATCAGTGGTTCAGTATTTTTATTTAAATCTTATCTTTGGTATGAAACTTATGTCTATTTGCCTGATACTTTACTACTATACTTTATTACAATAATTTAACTACAAAACTTTAATACACTAATAGGAATTTAATTAAACAATAAAACAAAACCATATTATTTATTCAAAGCCCAGAAGTATTCCAACTATCATTATATTTTAAATAAAAGAAATTACAAATGTTTTTATTGGTGACTTTATGTATAGAAATGCTTGCTTACGGTTTGTTGCGTGGATTTCCTGGGCCATCTTCCACCACGGCTAGCCACACAGCCGTGTATCTTCCCAGCTCCAAAAAGACAAGAGATCCCTCTGAATCCTGCTGATTGTTTATATACCTTTAGGAGTCTTGGTTGTTCTAGTTTCTGTGCAAGTCAAGCATTTCAACATTTTTTTAATTGTTTCACAATAGTTGGATCATTCTGAGCTTTGTGAATATGATTCCTTTCTAATCTAACCTAATATTAACTTATTCCTAACAATGCAAATAACACGGAAGTCATTTAAACATAATTCCGAACTGGGGAGGGAAACAACAAATATGGCTGCCGATCTGTCAGTAGCGCGGCGAGCTATACTAGCCATCCGAGCGGCGAGGACAAATTACAACAAAACATGCGACCTGTCTGCAGTACTACTGGCCATTAGAACACAAAGAGTTAATTAATAATGAGTAAAATATCGATAATTTGTTTTGGAATGGGCAATACAGAGAAACCAGAATAGTGGGAAAGGCGAAGTAGCTGTAATTGATGGGAAATAGACACTCTTGATCGAACCAAAGTATACAAAGTTCCTTTGGTATGGAATTATATTACAAACTCATTTCATTCACACACTTTTTAACAAATACATATTTTATTACAGAACATTAATTATGGATTTGTAGATAAAGACAGTTCGGATCAAGAAAAAAATAAAATCAAGACAAATAAAAAAAAAAAATTCTGGTTTTGTAATATAATTCATGAATATGTGAACTTCATGAGAGTGTGAATTTTGGTTAACTATTTTACACAAAATTTAAATAATGAATAACATAATTAACAAAGTGTTAACACAATGATTAGTGCTAAGCCTAATAGAAATGAGGTGGGAGAACTAGTTCACCTTGAACGGCCATTTGTATTAATTTGTTATCAGGTCTATACACCTCAACAGATAAAACTTCCCAATTACACACGTTTTACAGTCTCCTGTAGTAGAAGAAAGTACGGTTTACATCTGACTTTAATAATAGTACAATTAATTCTGATATAATTGTTTTATCATTATTTGTATTTAAAAAACTAGCTAAATTCTTAAAACACTAACTGAGAAAACTATTTTTTCAGAAATAGTGTAATTTTATTTTTTTATTCGAAATCGAAAATGTTAAAGGATTGTCAAACTGGGAACCAAACGTCGTATCGTTTTGCTTTAAAATCTTACACTTTTTTAAAATCTGTTTTTATAGCTTAGGGTAATGTAATTGTGTGTAGTCTTATGTTTTTAGAAAGGTTATAATTATCGCCAGTTAAAATAAAAACCCCCAAAAATTATGGGAAGATCAGATACAGAGCTGTTAGATTAAACTCTGCCTTATCTTACTAATAGTTTCCTTCTTTTCAAGTTAAATAAACAAATGCAGACATTTGGAAGGAGAGAACTCATAACCAGTACAGTAGTGTATTTTGTCTTTTAATTCATTTAACATTTACAGGACATTATATTATTACCATAAATGGAAAATTGTATGCCGCTGATTACAGGGAATCTATAATATGTCAAATGTAGATATTACTTGTCATTGTGAACTGCTGTGTGTGTGTGTGTGTGTGTGTGTGCTTATGGGAATGAATCGAACTTAGGCCTAGAACAGATTGGTGCGCTTGCACAGTTTTAATTTTACAACTCAAGCAAGTTATCTAAACAAAAGACACGGTGTCTCTCTAGTTTCCATGGACTCGAGATTAGCAGCGAATATTTGGTTAAATAGCCAGGCATTTTGTAAATGTAAATAATTACAATAGGAAACAATTGAACTAAGTTTAATTTACTTAAAAATTATAACTTTGTGATTGTATTTTCGTTATTTGGGATTTTATTTACAAAACTATTAAAAGGGGAAAGTTTTCTGCTGGACTTATATTTTTGAACGGTTGCTCTGGGAAAACCATTGTTCAGGGAACGTTGAATCCGGTAAAAATGTGCATTGTTTAAATGGGTTTCCAATCTCGACCGCAGAATCTGAACAATAAATAGGGGAAACCGATGAATAGAGATTCACTATTTTCGACTCGGGGGGGGGGGGGGGTCTTTATCATATCAACATTAAAATTTTATAATTTCATAAATTTATTATTTTTTCCTTTCTTTATACTAAATAATATGCGCGAAAAATTAAAATATGAGAAAATTGCTAGTTTTTGTGCCAATAAGATGTATAATATGAGAATTACAGCAAATATGTTCCAGATCAATTATTTTTCCCATGTCAAGGAGAGTTTATGTATCCCTTAACCCTTCCTTTTGCACTTTTTTTTTTTTTTTTTTTTTTTCAATAACCACTTTTCGAGTTGTCAGATCATGAAAGACATTTAACATGAGTAGTGTGAACGTAGGAAAGGAAATTATAAAAAAGAAACATTTGGATTTCTCTATGTATTCAGTTATGCCCATTGACATTTAGTCGTCACATTTGAATTGGACAAGTGGAGGCAACACTAATGCAGCTTAATTCCTTTCTCTTGGTAACTTTCTGTTATAACTTTAACAACTAACAACACATGTTAATAAAAACTTGTTATTCTCTCATGAGAAGGGCAACTAAAAATAAATATCATATCTGTATGTTTCGTTTCATTTCCGATATCAATTCTTTCTATTTCCGATATCATTTTGACTGTTTTTTCTCATTTATTGTTCATGGTTTATCGTGTTTATTGCAATATTCCATCAGTTTACACCTTGTTTGGAAACCAAGGCAGATTCGTAAAAGCAAGACCTACTCATAAAACTGTGTTGAGTTTGTAAAATTGAACTCGGCTCGGAAAATTGTGTCAAACTCGGAAAATAGAACCAATATCGAACATTCGAGCCGGGCTCGATAATTTTGTGGTCATTGTTCGAAATTCAAGCTCGAACCGAGGGCTCACACATCCCTACTTGCAAATTATGTTTAATGTTACTACAGCATCAATGGCGAGGGCTATGACGTCTGGAGGAGGATATACATGTCTTCAGAAGGTGTTCAGAGCAATGGACATACGTTGTATGGTCACAAAATAATGGGGACTTAGAATTTTTCGATGTTGACTCAGCATCGTAAGGTTACTTTAAATCTGATTAAACATTATATATGCCATGACCACCATGTTGTTTTTAAAGATGCATGTGTGTAAGTCTTATATAAAATTTGATATTAAATTAGTAAATGGGCAAATAAAACTTACGGATAATAGAGTGAGTTGGATTCATCTAGCTGAATGGATAACGAAATGCTACATCCCCACGGTAAGCCGAGAACAGCTTATTTGAATAAAATTTACAAAACAAGCAAACAAATTATCAAAAACCGCCAATCATATCTCAAAATGACTATTCATAGTTTTTAAATTTACGAAAATGAACCCTGATGCAGATATTGGAAACTCGTTACTATACAGCTACTACTTTTCACATGTACGTTCTATATATGTGAGGCGGAAAGTAATAAGGGACCTCATGTCGGCAATTTCCGGTTTTGAGTTATTATTACTTTTTAATAAAGCAGTAAATTCTGAACAATTTAGTAAAAAAATTATGTCTCTGTGATTTTTTTTGACTAAGTTACGGGGTTTTGAAATTTTTAAAATGAAAAGAGGCATTTTAAGAAAAACACATTTGAAATTTCAAAATAGCGCAGAATCTTTATTTTTCATATTTAAGAAATGATTTATACATTAAAAAAAAGGTAAAAGTGTCCTTTTTCAAATGGAATGAAAGAAAGTCCTTAAATATTTGGGTTTTTTTTTTTAAACTGAGCGCTTCCTCTTCTTTTTTGAAGATCCTGGAAGGGGCTGAGGTATGTCTGGGTCCAGGCCGCCATTTGCTTCAACCTGCTGGGGCTCAGCTTCCTCCAAAGGCTCTAGTTGAGGACATAACACATCCTTACACTCTTCCTTGCAGAAGTCTCGAATATTTTTGAAGAGATATATCTTGCGATTTCTAGATATTCCTTCTGGGACTATCTCCTCTGGAAAACCACCAGGTCCATTTTCATCGGGAAATATGTTGTGAATGAATTCAGTTCCATTGATCTCAATTTTGCAGTTGACTTTGCCTTTTAATTCCGTATTAAACTCAAAGTGGTTGTATTTTGTTATGAGGGGCACTTTCTTGGCACCATAGGTATGGAAAAATTTCAGCCAGTTGTAAGTTTTAATAACAACTTCGCCTTTCTCATTTGCAATAGTTGAAGCGGAATTCACTTTTGATGTTGGAGTTGATTGGTCAATACAATCAGCTAATTCCGATAATGACGATACGAAAGAGACCCTAAATTTTTTTTTCAAAAGACCGAAAGCCCAGTCACATGCAAATTTCGTATGGCCTACAGGCATGAACGACAAAACTATTTTTTTATTTTTTCCTTGGCATATTCTCCAAACTAAGTAACCCATGAGAATGTTGTTCTTGTTCTGCCCCACACAATTATCTGCATGTATATACATTGTGTCTTCACACAAAGAGTTGTTTTCAAGGTGGTGGTGAAAGAGACTTACAATAAGATTAGAGCCTTTTGTTGTACTGGCACTCTCGGGGATGAGATAGTTGCACTGTTTGTTGGTTGTTTCGCACATAACTCCAAAGATACCAACTTTGAATGGCACTAAAAAGTAGATAGGGCCTGGCTGTAATGGATTAGATGGGATATGCACCTGCTGGGCCATGTCGAAACTATAGTGCATAGTAGATGTGTCATCATTTTTAAAACTATCTCTGGTTTGTTTTATGACATCATTGTAATTTTTTCTTTCCTGGAAAACAGTCTGTAGATGGGCTCTCATTTTCTCAATAGTTTTCAGTTTTTCCTCTTCAGACACTAATGCCATAGCTGCTCCTGAAGTAAAATGTTTTTGACACAAAGTGCACAAATCGCTTCTTGGCTTCATAATAACTATGTCTGGACACAAACTCCGCCATATGTTAGCAAAAACCCTAAAAGTTACAGGTTTCTGAGTCATATCATCAGGAAATGATGCTTTGTAAGTGTCGTATATTTTTATTTTCGAATCACTTGAAGGTAGTAATCTTAGGCTGGTTTGATATACCGTGCTGCTTCTACCTGGCAAAATTATTGCGTGCTGCTCAGCGTAGTTGTGAAGAAATCTAACAACAAACTCAGTATCTGGAAAAGATGTTGTGTGATTTTTAAGTACTCCTGTATTTCCGTGCTCTTTTGCAACTAACCCTGTGGTATTGTACATTTTTGTCAGACGTTTTAATCTTTTAATTTTAATGTTTTGTCCAAACATAAATGTGTTCTTACAAACAGACCTGCCTTTTAACATGTAACTGGCTCGTGAAATTTTTCTCTCAGTGTTTATTTTCTTAGTCCTAGAAGTTAATGTAGAATCTAAAGTGAGGCAGCGAAGCTGACCTAAAATAACTTGATCTAGAGTGTTTGTGTGGTCGTGGTAGTGGTCGATTTCCACGCATTCATATCGCATATGCAACAGTTCATCAGCAGAAAAAAAGCGGCAACAATTTTCTTTGCAGCCACAACCACTCTCAAGAAAATTAGTCACTAAGTTATGGTCAGTATCAGGATTATGAAAATCTTCAACGTCATTTACTACAACAACGCCTTCTCCCTCATCATTATAATCAACTACCTGCTGATCATCGCCATTTGCTTCAATTTGTATAATTATGTCATCAATGTCAATAAGATTATCAGTGTTACTTACAGAAAGTTCGTCCAGTTTCGGTATGCTTTTTAAAAGCGAGGAGTCTGAAAAGCTAACATTAGCTTCTGATTCTTGGGGCTCTTCACTGTCACTCGATTCATCACTACTTAAAACCCTTTCAGTAAAATAATCTTCATACACATTGTAGTCTTCATCACTTATATTTACACTATCTAAACCTAAGTTATTTAAAATATTTACAACTTTCTCTTCACTCATTATAAACAACAGATTCAACCGGCACAGCTTCAGTAATAAAACTCACATAACATTGAACAAGCTCATACAACTACAGTCGTCCGCATTGCAAGTAGCTGCTTGTATGGATGCCAACCTACGCTACTATAATACTCGTATTAAGATGTTTTAAATTAAACAGACGAACAAATGTTTTGTGGATTTATTTATTCATAACAGTAATAAGTAATAGCTTATGAGAATAAATTCTCAAAGAATTGAGTGTGAGGCACTAGCGTGACTGTAGGCCTAACATTAGTGAAAGAAAGAGGGTTTATACTCTTGAAAAGGAAAAGGTACCTGAAGTCGGGTAGGGATATTCATAACTAGAAAACATTTTGTTTTTACGAGAAACCTGTTGTAGTTCTCTCAATCACCGCTAGAATTCAGGAGAGATTAGTTTCTAAAATAATACAAAGTAGCCTGTGTGATTGAGAAAAGGGACCTCTTGTCGGCAATGTTATTTCTCCATAAGCGACTTGAGGTACCTTTTCTAACAAATGGCATTAGTTGCTATAACAATTATTTTCGGTATTTTATCGAATCGAAACTGTTTTGTAATCGATTATAACCTGTACAGGACGAAACAAAGATCGAAGAATCGCAAAAATATGAGAATCGATAATTTCGACCCGTTCGACTTATTTCGACTGTACTGAAAAATTTACTTTGCCGACATGAGGTCCCTTATTACTTTCCGCCTCACATATAGTGTTATGTGATGGGTCAAAAATCAAAGTATAATATCAATTTACCTTTTTTCATAATTTTTTTTTGAAAATGTAACAAATTTATTTATTTTTTTTTTCTAAATATATTACAAAAACTTTTGTATATCTTGGAAAAAAGGTGGTAAGCTATTGATTTTTGATGATACAGGTTTTTCTGAAAAATGTTAACGTCATTTTTTGACATCTAACATACTTACTCCAAAACCGTTTCATATATATATATATATATATATATATATATATATTTTTTTTTTTTTTTTTTTTTTTTTACATAGATAAATTCTAACCATCTTTCTGAGAAAAATGATGTCTTATTAGTTAGGTTTTGTATATAAATAATATTTTTTATAAATTTTTTAAGAAAATAAAACCTTTTAAAGCACCAGGGTATATGACATTAAATTAGTATATGAAATTACTTACTCTCGCTCTCATCTTGACAATATAACTCTGGTTTTCACTCCCATTTCTAAATTTGTTTTTTGATAATTTATGTTAAAAAGTTTCTCATTCTCGGCTCGAAATTAAATAATTATTCTAATATATTTGTTTGCTGTAACTATTATTATTTGTTTTCAGTTGAAGAAGAGCAAATCGGCCTAATAAAAGAAAGACCTATGATTGTACGAGAAAGTCCTAACCAATCACAAACTCAGTCGCCACGAAGGAAAGTTAGTATAAGGGTAGAAGAAGTGGACAGTACATTGTTGACTATTCCAACTACGATGGCAGTGAGCTCGAGTGCTGAAACTTTGACAGGTAAACACTTGATACAGCTGTGAATATTCTATTGAAATTTGGTCAAAATCGTTAATGCCAATTTTAAGAAAATCATAAATTTATGTTTTGATCTTTAAGGTATCCATCCCCAAATATGTAGTTGTACCAAAATTAAAAAAAAAAGTTTTGAGATAGAGTTAAAATTTGTCTAAATATATGAAAATGTTTCAAAATCGATCCACCCTTTTTGGTTGTAGCATACAATTTGAAAAACAAACAGCCGTTATTAAAACAACACTTATTTGGACTAAGAGATTATAAAAAATGAATGATTCTATAAAAAAAGAACATAGATTTTTGTTTGACCGATTACAAAATTTCTCTATGTAATATATAATATAAATATATAGTATTATATATTTTAAAAAATAAATTGTGCAACAACATTGCATAAAATTTCTCACTTTCCTATCACCAAACTAATCGTCACAAAAATTGTCAGCTCGATACTTGTCAATAAAAAAGTGAAAAAGAACCATGGGTGCTGTTGTTGAAATGTTTTGTTATTTATTTAAATAATTCTCTATACTGGCTTTGCTTGTGGCATAAACACAAAACACATTCTCAGCGCATATCTTGTTTGAGTAAAATCGAGCTTTTAATGACAGCGGTCAAGATTCATTTTTGTTTTTTGTCAATTATTATAAAATCATACAATAATTGTACAATTATTTTTGAATAATAATATTTTTGTACACAGATTTGGGTCAATAATTTTCACATTTTACTAAAATTTAAATGAAATTGGTAGATCAAAATTTGAACAAAATCTATAGAACTGATGTTAAGAAAATCATAATTTTGTTTTTTCTTATGGCAGCTACTCCAAAATTTTGAGTTATAAACAAATTCGATTAAAACTTCTCGATATATGGTCAAAATATAAATTATATGTGCTCACAAATTTTATTAAAGTCAGTCCACACGTTTAGAATATAGAGCATCGTTTATACGACAGACACATATCATTCAAAAAACTACTAGCTTGGAACTTGGGAGACCTCGATACATATACATCCACACAAAAACTAACATTGATTTTTCTACCTTTCATATAATTCTCCATAATACTTAAAAACAATTTGAATTTAGTGGATTTTTGTATTTTGAAGTATTTTATTAAAAAATTGTTGAATTATTACAGACTGCTTTAGTTTTTCTGAAAATATGTATGTATGTGTTAAACCTCAGGGGATCACTTGAGTTATCTCGAGAGAACCTACCTGGATCCATTCCTTTTTTCATGTAGTAATAGGTTAGCTTCCTCTCTTTTATCTTTCCTATCAAGTCTCTCTTGACCAACTCTTGTTTTTTTTCCAATCCTGGTGCTATTAGAGTATTCGAGGGCTAGGAGTCTTTGTTTTATGTACTTTTCTTCCTTTTTTTGTAAGGTGATGATAACCGAGAGGTTTTTCATCTGTAAACAAAACAAAATGTATGCCTATACAATATTATTGTGCTTTTCTTTTTGAACAGATAACACAGTAATAAGTGCACCTTCATCACCTAGCAACCTAAGCACAGTGACACTCGTAGGTTCCAGCAGTTCTGATCCTAGTCCACAAGACTCATCAAATGTTTCTCAAGTGTCGGAACATGAGAATACGACCTGCAAAGCTACATCATCCACTCCCAGAGTTACATCACCATCGAGAGCAACATCTCCATCAAAATCTACTTCACCTTCAAAGTCAACATCACCTTCAAAATCAACTTCACCGTCCAGAGTAATTTCACCAGGTCAAGAACAGTCGTCGGAGCGGTATGGACAGATTTTATTATAGTTTATATGAGGTACAAATAATAAACACCAATTAGCTGTTCTTAGGTTAAATACCTCAGGTCTTTCAATATACATCCTAATATGTATTGACATGATTCATTACTAGAGGGCGTCGTTGAGTTCGCTAAATTATGGGATTTAACTATAAACAGTATACTCTCTTAACCAGATAATATAAAATAACTGTTATACATTACAACCTCGCTAATCCGGCCTAATGTGGCCACTGGTAGGCCGGATTTAGGAAAAAGCTGAACCTCCAAGATTTCATTAAAAATGATGCTTCACAGCCGAAATAGCAAATCATTTGTATAATTGATTGATTGAGAAAGTGTAGGCTAACTTAGGCATTAAAAATAATTAAGGCAATAAAAATTACGTCTTCTTGATTAATTTACTTTTTATTTAAATTTTAAAGTAAACAGTAAAATACAATTTACAAACACAAAAATTACATTTCCTAAATGAAAATTTTTAATCTTCTAAAAACATTTTTTTTCTTTGATGGGCGAAAAACAAAATCCTAACAATAAAATTGTAACTTTTATACAAATCAATAAATGATGAGTCTTCTTACAGTACACTACTTTTTGAAAAAAGATGTTATCTTTAGCTGTTTAATTATGTCAGATTGTTTTTTGAAACAATTTCCCTCCATCTTCTAAAAAGCAAGATGTCAGTTGCTGTTGCTTTGTCTTGCTTCTCTATGTACTGGATAAACGAGTCAGTGGCCTTGAAAACATCCATGTCCGTCATTGTTGTTTCACGTTCACCTTCTCCTTCATCGTCGTTCAGCCCTTTATTCTCTGCATTGATGTCAGTCACCATTTCTATGTCACTATCAGTCAATTCTTGGTTTTCGTCACTTCTCATCCATTCGTTGACTTCATCAGTGTTTGCATTTTCATACCCAAGAATGCTGTGTAGAAGTTCAACAAGTTCATTGTTTTCACTTTCATCACTTAGAGCATCAACTTCTTTCATTGGTTTATCATACTTGTCAGCTTTGTGATCCAAAGGCTTCCACCACAATCTTACCAAGGTCACAAGTTCAATTTCATCCCAGGTCGGACTTATCCAATTCACTACGTCTGAAATTTCTATCTTTTTGAGGCTGTCTTTCATGTCACTTCCTTTATCAATGTTTGCAATCAGCATTGATAACAATTGGCGCCAATTTTTTTTTTTAAGCGCTTCTAAGACCCCCCCCCCTGGTCCATCAGCTGACATATAGAAGTTACGTTAAGAGGCAAAAACAAGCACTAAATATCTTAATTTGTAAAATCTTCAGTAGGTGGGTGTGTGGGAGCATTATCCAAAATCAACAGAGGTTTTCTAAGTAAGTTTTGTTTCTTAAGATGTTTTTCAACAGCAGGAACAAACTTGTCAAAATATGTACCTGTTTTTAAAAATGTCCGAATTCATCCACACACTTTTTTGATTGTTGTACCAAAGCGGCAACAGAGCTTTGTCTTTAATTTCTTTTTAAAGCACGAGGGTGTTAGGATTTTTCTATTATGAAAAGTTTCAGTTTCTGTGGTCCAGTAGCATTACTATAGGCTAATATAGTAACCCTTTCCTTTGTCTTTTTATAGCCTGGTGCCTTGTCTTCGTTTCTACTGAGTATAGTTTTACTGAGCAGCACTTTGAAGTTGAATCCAGTTTTGTTGCAATTATATAATGGTTCCCCACTTATCCCCTTCTTGCCTATCAGTTTGTGAAAGTCAGTGACTTGTGACTTATCAGCTGATAACTTTTCGCTACTAACTTGCAGTTGCCGAACGCCATAACATAGCTTCCATTTCTCTAGCCAACCTTCACTTGCAACGAATTCTTTGTCATCGTTTCCTAAATCCTCATAAAACTGAAAAGCTTTTTCTCTCAACAAAGGGCCAGAAATGGGAACACCTTTTCTCTGTTTTTTACAAACCACAAGAAAAAAGCTTTGCATAATTCTTCAAAGCCTCCTTTTTTCATCATTTTCCTTTTCTTGATGCCACTTGTCAAGCTTGGGCCGAACACCATTTTTCAGTTACTTTATGTTTTTTTTTCCAATCTTCGTCCATGCTTTTTCCTATATTATAGTCTTGTTCAATTTTATTTTTTTTGTGACACCCCTGCATACAATCTTTTAAAGCAGCAACCTTTTGTTCCATGGTCACAAAATTCTTTTTTAATTTTTCATTCATTCTTGATCACTTTCTTTCTAAAAAAGTTACGTTACTGTAATTACATAACACTTAACGCCACAACTACTGTTACTGTACTTTTGCAACGTAAAAAATAACGATATTGTAAAAATAATGAAAACATGTGTCATCTGTCCGAGCGAAGTGCAACGACTGGACTAAATGTTTTGTTTACGACTGAGGGAATGGTAGGAGGGGTGGAGTGGACAGAGTGTTGACTTTCACATTATTTTATTCTACGTGCACAGGTATTTGAGTTGTGAGTTCTGTTCCAAAATGAATTTTGCCTGTTCATTTTAATCTGCATATTATACAACATGAGATAAAAGAAAACTTCTTTTGAATTACAGTAAGTGTTTACATACTGTACTACTGTAATGTGTTTTAATACCTATGTATGTACAACGTACTGGCTTTTTAACTATAATAACACAATGCCGTTTTATTTTTGCTAAAATGCAATCAAGTTTTCTCGTTCATTTTTATTTTTAGAATCGGGCTGGTTGAGCCAAGTTGTACCGTATATATTAAAGTTGGCTTATTGTGGTATAATACATTCCAATTTAAATTGTGGGATGGTTATAAAAACCCAGAATTTACAAAGGCTATTTGCTTTACAGAAAATGGAAAAAAGAATAATTTCAAAATTAAAGCATAGAGGGACACATCATTGAGGGAAGCTTTTAAGTAAGGATTTAAATATCCTAACACTCCCAAGCATGTGATCCTTGAAGTATTAATTATGCTGTCAACTTTAAGAGCCATACAACTCCTAATAGCGATTTTCATTTTTATGACACAATAAGAAGAGGATTTTAGATATGACTAGCACATATTGAAATTCTACATAAAAACTCCTTGTTCAGCCTGGAATTACTGAATACAATAGACTTCCAAAATTTATAAAAGAGATAGACAGTTTAAAAAAATTAAAGCTAAATTGAAACATTAGTTACTGCTGGGGAATATGTTTTCAGTGATTAATTGTTACTCAATTTAAAACTGTATATAAGTTTGAAAGAACAGGGTCGATTCTTAAAACAAAGAAATGTGATGGATCAGTTACTGTTAAGTTGTGATGGTTTGTCGTCTATCATGGGCCGAGTTTTCTTTATTCGTTTTTTTTTTGTTTTTCATATACTACATTCAGTATACATGAAAGTAGGATTAATTGTCTATCTTACCAATTAGTGGACCTTTATTATTTCCTATGTGTTATCGTAAGACTGATTGTCATGGATTGTAAATGGATGGCTTCCACGATCTCCTGATTTGACAACCCGTGGATTTTTTTCCTGGGGGTTTGTCAAGGAGAAGGGATTTTCATGGAAGCGACGCTCACTAATCAACATGAGACAATTCATTTCTGACACGTTTCATGAAAGACAAAGATCTTTGTCATCTATAGCAAAACATATGTAGTCTCTGTTCAAGGAAAATTACAATTTCTACAATTGTAGATAATCTGTTAAAAGTATGAAAAATTATGTATTTCAACTGTTAACCTACATTTGAACATCTCTGTATACATTTATATCCAGAGCTTCAATTGTATATTAGTAGCCAAGCTACAAATGTTTTGACACTTGTTATAGAACAGCAAAATTTTGTGAACAGCAGAAGATAATACATACACCAATTTTTGCAACAATAAATTACCTGAACAAAATTCACCAGTGTGGTAGTTTTAACTGAGGATAGAAACTTCATTGTTGAAACTTCGTGTAGTAGAGATGTTTTTTGTTGTAACTGAATGTAATTAAACTCAATTAAGAAACATAAAAGTTTAAATATTAGTCCATTTTGATTTTTAGAATGGTTGATAAATTAATACGTAATTCAAAACCTTCCCATACATTGTGTTCTAATCTGTATAATCTTTCTCAATGACAGTCCTGTGCTTTTTTGTATAAAGGTAGTTTGGCTAGTAAGTATTTATACAGTGATTTATCTTAGTCTATAACAATCCTTTATTAATGCAACTACGGCTGTTTCATCTTCAATGAGACTTCATCAGGCTTTTGTACATTGTCACAAATATTTTATACACAAATATTTTAAAATGTCATATAATATAAAACATTTTATGAATTGAATCACTATAATACTGTTTAAATATAATATACTAAAATCCACACACATGTTGTTGTCAACTCACTATCAGTAACTGAAATGGTTTCTATTTTCTGGTCAGTGAATTGATTGTGTCATATATAGGGTTTGAAGCAACGTTCAACTTGTCATTCAGCAGCATGTCTGGATTATGTCTGTTGTGAGAGTAATTCTGGAACTCTTCCAAGATATTTAATAGTTTACTCTTTTTACATTTATGAAGAATTTTAAGGTTGGATTCTATATTATTATAATTATGGTTTTCTTTAGTCTAATGTTCTGCGTATTTTGATTTATTGTTTATTTTTTTATGACTAGGTAAATGTTCTTTAAATCTCAGCTTAAAACTCCTTCCTGTTTGTCCTATATATGATTTATTGCAATCATTATATGATAACTTATATACACACCTCCATTGTCAAAAATATCTATAGTGGCTCCGAGTGTATTTTGGTTAAATATATTTAGGAGTTTGTTACTAGTGTGGTAAGCTATCCGGTATCCTTGTTTATGAAAAATAAGTATTGCCAGCAATTTACAAGTTTATATGATTTAGTTATTTTAGACATTGTCTAGATACTCCTGTCACATTAGAACTTAAAAATTTGGCTAATTAAAAATGTGATAATAGCCCAATTGTTTTATATACATTGCGCTGATTTACATTTCATTTAAAAAAACTATCACTTTTACTGTAATGGTAATTATTTTACACTAAATTATTATAATAGGCCTATTATTTGATGTTCTAAAACTATATACCATATACCACCTCAATACAGTGTTCGGATGAATAATCAAGTTCAGTTTTAAATTATTCTAACAATGAACCCATTATCATCCCAAATTTATATTTTGCCAGGTTTTTTACAACAATACTAACTCTTCTTGGAATTAATTTGAAATTTTTTAAAATATGTACTTTTAAAAAAAATTAATAACAACTTTTTTTTTCTTAGCCTATAGTGTGTTTTATACCAAATGAAAGGGTGTGAGAAATGCTGTAAAATGAGACCTGTCTCAACTCTAGCTCAATTAGGACAGCTCCTAGAGTAATTCAAAAAGTTTCCGATCATGGTTTTTTGGCCAATTTTTGAGAACTTTACATAGTTGTAATTAAAAAATGAATAGACATATCTCGATAAAATTTAGTAGTTTTTTTTTTTCAAATTTATATGAATAGTACACTTGGACAAAATTTCATGGAAAACTGAGATGGTGAGGTTTAGACAGTGTGTTGATTTCACCTGTAATGACCTGCATTTCAGTTTGATTATCTGCAAATGTCCACCCAAGTAGTGTCTGATGGTTTGGAAGTTTTTTTTCCTTTTAGGCCTATTTCAATTATTATTACTTCTACTAATTGTAGGCTGAGGGCTGCCTACAATATTTTCATCAGATTCTTCATCGCTAGGCCTATATTTCCATTCCATAACCCCAAAATCTGGGTCTTCAAATTGTTCAACAATTTCATCCTCTGAATCCGAATCAAAAATGGGATCACATATATTTGAGAAGTGATATGTTATCGAAAAGTCATTCTTGTGATGACGATTTAGGTAGTATTTTATTGAAGAATCAAGTACAATTGGACGTCTTTAAATGGAAAGGAACCAAGCACCATTTTTACGAAATTGAGTTAGTGGTGCTATCTTGTAGAGAGCTATCGAATTTATATGGTCATAAAAAACAGTTGAAAATATCTGTTGTCATTTAAGCAGTAAAAAATAACAAAAAAAGTTTATTGCTGTATCCAGTATGCTGTAATAAACAGAAAGGAACCAAAAGCCATGGTTCTCTTTTCTCATTGGCTAACTGGAAACATCATGAAAGCCTCTAGAGGCAGACCTTGTTCTTCTGGAGCTATGTTTTCTTCTGACTTGAATCCTCGATGGCCAAATGGCAAAGGAATTTCTAAGCCCAAGATGAAGGACTTGAAGTCTATGCTTAGTTTAATACCAAAACCGTATACAAAACCGTTGTACAGAAACTTTTTTGAGGATCCCAGTGTAATTGATGATATAGAAGGGTTTAATGAAGATTTGGATTTTGGTATTGAGTTTAATGATGCTTAGCCCCTTGCAAATTGTATTTTAACATGTGATATTGACCAACACAGTGGGTACCATAATATGTTTGTTACACTATACAAAAATATCTAAGTTTTGTATGTTAACACAGTTACCTCTTTAATTTATTCAATCCTTACTCTATTTTGATTTAGTCTTACTATAAAGGGTGGCATTTTTATAGCAAAAAGCTATAAAACTAACAGATAATATGGACTTAGTTCCTTTAACAAAAATTGACAATTCAACAGCTCTTTTAAACAGAAAGGAACCAAACACCATTTTTCTTAATAACTATAAAAAAACACCTCCATTGCCATGCAACTGTTGATTTTAATTAAAGAAAATATAAATCTTTCAATATAAACAATATCCAAAGACTTCACATAATTCAGGAATTTTAGACTCACAAAAGAGTTTAACCCTCATTTTCTCAAAACTGTACTGATGGCGCTTGGTTCCTTTCCGTTTAAAGACGTCCAATTAGGCCTGCTAATAATTCAAGAATTGCATACCAGGTAGTAACTGTAGAAATACAGTTACGTGATTACAAAATCATTTATCATAATGAATTTATAGAACCGAGAACTGTCTAGAACCTAAATTTCATATAAATCAAAGGTAAAGATATTTTAATTTTTTTTAAATAAATTAAATCCTCTTATTATCTATTATTAACTTACTTATTTTTTGAAGCAGCCATCCAGCTTTATGTGCTAATAGCTTGATGTACACGATACACCATCTCCGCCAGTGCCACTTCTTGAAAACGGTGTCTTCTGTTCTTCAGCATTCAGTACACCCCTCTTGCAGTGACCTTGCTGCTGTTCTCTTGTGTCCTCATTGAGTATTGTAGGAGTTGCATAGAACCCAAGTGAATAGCCATTTCGCTATTTCATACCCTCTCTCATTGCCATTTACTCCACAGTGTGTGGCTATCTATTGTACTTTTCTTCATTCCTGAGATTTCCCAATAAAGTCCTGTTCGTGTGTTGCAGTGAGTAGTTTACTAAATTCGTTCTTCTGTATTTGTTCCTATAGAAGACTTTGAGTCTGTCATAATGTAGATCTCCTCTTGTTTTATTCCGACCATTAGGAATGCATTTATTACCAAAAATTCTACATCCATACTTATACCTGGCTTTTGCTCGATTTTAGTTTCTTTTTTAAAAGCAAAGATCTTTCTTTCTTTGCCTTAAAATTTAAAGGAAAAAAATATCATAACATAAAGACCCACTAGTCCTTGAATACTCTAATAGTGTCAGGGTCAGAAAAGAACAAGAGTTGGTGATGAAAGACCTGATAGGAAAGATGAAAGAGAAGAATCTAACCCAAGACTATGTGAAAAAAAGGTGTATATCCAGCTGGGTTCTTTTGGGATTGCCAAGCCCATACTCACTCACTTTTGCTTGAAGTAGCCCACACTCGACTTGATTTTTGTTTTGTTTTTTAAGGTTCACTGGAGCCGTTTTTGGTGTTTATGGTGACATTTTAAAACTTTGTGTTGATTATGTCAAAAGCTCATTTCTAACCATTTCTGGTGGTATGTCTTTTGTCAATTTTGATGGGAAGTCGAGCTCAACCACCACTTGGACAACTTCCCATGGTCGGGATGCAATATTTCTTCTTTCTTACCTACTACAGATTCTACTAATTAATTGTTATTTTTGTATTATTCTTTATCTCTCTAACTTTCTTAAGTAAAACTTAATTATTTCTTGGGTCTTGGATTTTTATGAAAATGTACTATTTATTAAAAAACCAGAATTTTGGGTTTCCTGAAATACATACATATTTTAATATCATGAATACAGGTACAATAATGTTTATTATCTATTCTCTAATGTATTTTTCATGAAAGCTATAGTAGGTTTCTAATTTGTATAATATGATAGAGTAAATTTTTATTGTTATTTAAACTTTTATTTATAATTTGTTAAAGACTGGGTTTAGAAAGACAGCCAAGATCGTTGCATATGAAACGTTGCAGCTGGGAAAGTGTCACTTCACATGTAGGAAGTCGTAAGAGTAGCGCTGCAGGAGAAATGGATGATAGAGGAGGAACTGAATGGACAGATGAGGCTGATTTATCACATCCTCCTGTATCTTACAGTACATTGTCTTCAAGATCTGCTTCTATTGTGAATTCATCTGTAATGCAGGTAATCAAACTAACCTAACCGTCTTATCCATAGGTGTAATCTCGCACAATTTTTTGCTTATGCTAAGGTAGTGGTATTCGAGAGAAAGTGGTAATAATAAATAGATAGGTTCAAATGGATCTAAATAAACAAAAACTTCAAAAGAACATATCATGAAGTCGGAAGTGCATCGTTTTACGTTTGTCTGTCTTTAAAATGTAAAAATACAATTTCATAGGAATAAATTTAGATATTGTAGAAAGGTTTCTAAGTCAGGGATTAACACTAGTTCTAGATTATTAAATGTCACTTTAACCCTGACTCTGCCAGATGTTAAAGGTTTTGTTTTCTTAAAAAATTATTAAAAAATATTATTTTTATACATAACCTAACTTATAAGACATCATTTTTCTCAGAAAGATGCATAGAATTCATATATATATATATATATATATATATATATATTTTTTTTTATTTTTTTTTGAAACGGTTTTGGAGTATGTATGTTAGATGTCGAAAAATGAAGTTAACATTTTTCAGAAAAACCTGTATCATCCAAAATCAATAGCTTACCACCTTTTTCTAAAATATACAAAAGTTTTGTGTAATATTTGTGAATATATTTAGGGGGGGGGGGATAATAAATTTGTTACATTTTCAAAAATACAGAAATTGCTTTACGAAAAAAGTGAATTTGTTGAATTATTTATTTTCAAAAATTCACAAAAAATTGTATTATTTATGGAAAACCAACTTCTATATATCATTATATTCAGAAAGGTTCATAGAATTTAGTAGTGTAATGAAGAAAAAAAAAAGTTTGAAAAAATAATTCAAGTATTACAAACGTTTTCTAGTATAAATGTGAATAACTATTGGTAAAAAAAATAATCAAATTCTAAAATTTAAAAATAAAAGTAACGTTTTCCCGTAAAAAGTGTAATCGACAAAGTGGGGTTAGGTTTGAAACCTCGACAATTTAGGTCTAACTAATAACAATCTAAAGCTACCTAAGACAAAATCACTAGATTTCACTAAAACAATAAACTTTACAAAGAATAACACACATATACACTTGTATAATCAAATAAAACACTACATATAAGAAAATTTGCTTTTAGGCCTAGGTTACAAATTACCTCTAGGTTATCCCAAATATAAACCATTCAAAAACTAGAACTTCACTCAAAAAAAATAAACTTTAGAAATAAAAACACATATATTGTAACTTGTATACACAATTTATATACTATTTGTATTCACAAACAGAAATATATAATCCCAAAACAATGCGCCACGCCTTTCCATTTCAATTTATGTCACAAACTTTAGCTACATTCCGAGTTCAAAACAAAAACCTCAAAGTAACTCTACGATATATCAAGTAATGCCAACTTGTAGAATGAAATCTTCTCTACAAGATTCTGTATAGATCGGTTACAAAATATCGATTGAATAATCGATTATCTTATATGTATTAAACTGCTCCCCGAATGTCAAGTGAAATTTGTTCCGTTAGGTTTCTACTATGGTCAAGTAGAAATATCTTGCAATCTATGACACATAAAACAATTTGTAAACCACAGATGGAAACAGAAAGATGTGATCTACAAAACAGTTTTTTGGTCGACCTGTTTGACAGAAAAATAGATTTGTGATCATATGGGAAAAAATGGCGTCGCTTTTACTAAAAACTGCTCAGTTCAAATCTTTGATTTTACGCATAAAAACTATGCGAACTTCAGCAATTTTTGGAATATTATTTATAACGTTTTGTGGTATTTTCTTTGCATGATTATGCATCTACGGAACATTAGCTTTCCAACGGTATTTTATTTATTGCGATAGGACGATTCTAAGTGAATTGCAAAATAGGTGTTTTCCAGTTGTTAGAATAAACTATGCTTCGCCGAACGACCTCAAAAATGGTCGTCTAGCGTTTAAAGTCTTAAAACTAGAGTTAAGGAATTCTCTTGTTGAGTTGAGGATTATCTTAGCTCTTTCTAAAACGAAGAAATTTATCCTGAGGTCTATTAATTTAGTTTAGGATTATATTTAGTACAAATTTTAACCCTTGAATATGGTAAGTTAAGTTGGGATTATCTCAAAATTAAAAATTAGACCAATTAATTAATAGCCTTGAAAGTTATCTAATTTCAAAATAGATTACAAAGTTAAACTAAATTTCAAAATAGATTACAAAGTTTAACTAAATTTCTTAAACATACTAAGCCCAAAGAATTTAACCCAATGCTATAATGAAGGGACAATTACCTGAGGAAGGTGAGAACCTAATCTAACCTAAATCATGATTGAAAGATTGTTCATTTAAGCTAGATGATTTAAAAAAATTTCTATTAATTCCAAGTTATTCAATTGTTTACTTTTTTGTTCCATACATGATATTTTGATAATAATTTAGGTTAAAATATTGACATGAATTAATTTTAAATTTGTAACTTGATCTTAAAGTACTATAATTGAGCAAAAATGTAAAAAATTGGATAACTTAGAACGTTTAGATGTTGATATATCCATTAAACAAAAATTAGGTCAGAATCCGTTAGTTGGCTCCAATATTGAAATATTGTTATATTGAGTTATGACATTGTAAATTGGTCATATCATAGTCAGACCGATACAAATTTGTTTACTTGGTCGTATCTTAATTAATTTTAAAATTAATTCATAACAGGTCAATATTTTAACCCAAATTAATATAAAAATATCATCTTAAGATTCTTCTTTCTTTCTTTTTTCCTGCCTTTTTTAACTCATAACATATGAATTCTATTACTGTTCATATTGCACAAATTATATTATATGAAGATACAAAATATGAATGATATTTATATCTACTGTGGTATGGGTTATGTTTTAGGTTGGTGATAATGAATAATATGTTTAATTGGGTGATTTTTATATTATGTATGTATGATCTTGTAACTTTGGAATTTCAGTCTCATTACATCAACTAAACTAAAAATGCTTAAGTTCCAATCCATTCCAGGAGATATTGAAAGATATTGCAAATGGCCTCCAAATAATGTAAGTTTAGTTAGGTTAGGTTTAAGTGATGAGTCAACTGACGGAACCTAACCCAAAAATCATATTTCCATCTTAAATTATCAAATATCTCTGAACTCTTTCCCCTTACTTAATCCTTTAAACAAACTATAGGGAATATTCCATCAGCTGAATCTTGCTCTAAACGTGAAATACAAAATATTCTCTTCAACTTTCATTTGAATGTAAGGACAGCAATAAAAAATAATATAGTTTGTAAAATATCTAGTAGAGCTTACTACAATGTAGAGTTTGTATTTAGATAATGGCAGGAACCATTTAGTAATGTTTATCTGTATCACAGCTATCTTTATAATATGGTCACAGATATGCGGAATATTTCGTTGTCAATAGATGCTGTAATAGATGATTTACATTGTCTATTAAAGTGCAAGTGTTTTTCATTTTATAAATGATTTGTGGTCATTTATTATTTTATTTGTGGTTGTTTGAATAATGATTAATGTTTGTTTGTTGTTTATCTGGTTTGTTTTATTGTTATTGTATAATGACTAATACTTTATACAGAAGATTTGATACATTTGCAGAAGGAATATTGAAAGACTAATGAAGATATAGACATTGATGATATTATTTTATATAATGTAAATTACTATGATAGGTGATAAATCGGTTGACCATATTGATGACTGCCTAGTGTGTCATAAGTCCAAATATGAGGTATTCTTAAAGAAAGTGTTTACTATTGTGTGAATAAACCTCCTCTCCATTATGTGCATATAATACTGTGCAAGATTACTAAATTGACTGGACAAACAATATGTGTAAACTTATTATTGTCTTCATTTTCGCAATTGCTTATTTGTAATATTTGATACAAAATGTTATTTGGTTTTTATATAGTAAAAATTTAAACCTTTACACACCACTAAAAAATATGTTTCTTTTTTCTTTTTCTTTTTCTTTTTTGAAACTTTTTTCTTTCCTTTTAAAGTTAATTTTTGTCTATGTTTACTTTAGGCAAGAAAGATATTTAAAAAAAATAAGAAAATCTGCTTTTGTTTATTATTTTCTTTTCTACCAAAAATTCAAATATATTAGACTTATGTTTGTATAAATGTTACAAAAACATGTCTTAAAATTATGTAGTCTTCTGATATGTTGGACTACAAAATTGTTCTCATGTAAATACATATTTACTAGGTAATCAAAAGATGAAAAATTATAAATATATATAATATATAATTATAAAAAATGTACTTGCTTACTTCAAAAAAATTGGGAAAATAACATCAACTACGTTATAAGATAATTATTGTTTTTGTTTTTTATCTTACTTATCGACTTATGAAGAAAGTTACTACAAATGTAAAGTACAAAGGTAAAATTTTAATAAAATATCATATAAATTAGTTATAAACACTGGAAAATGTAGCGTCCATTATCCTGTGTACAAAGTTATCAAAACTTTAATTATCAGGATTAGCCATGATAAAGAAATGATAAACTATGTTCAATATTATTAAAAATTATCAATTTCTATTTACACACAAAACACTATATAAATACATTACTATAGCAACACATAGTTTACAATATTGTGTTCAAAACTTACAAAAAAATGTAAGCTCTTTACAGATACTAAACTTAAATTTGCCTGATCTCTGTTGGATGATTTTTTAACTACATACTATGCAATATCTTAATATGCATTTTTTCCAAAATCCATTTTTATGGCATTTGGGGCAACGTTGCAATCCTGAGAGAGTCTAGTTAGATCTACACCTTTTATCGTGTGGTCTTTGTAAGATCCTTATCTTTCAGCTTTCCTATCAGGACTTTCTTGATCAACTCTTATTCTTTTCTAACCCTGACACTATTAGAGTATTTGAGGGCTAGAGCTCCTTATTTTATCTTCTTTTCTTTTTCTTTTTTACTGGGCGATTATAACCAAGGGATTTTTCGCCTGTATATAATTAAGGAAAAAATGAAGCAATGTTACATTTGGCTTGAATCCAACAACGTGTAAAGGGTAGAGTATAAAAATAATAAACGTTTCAATTGTGTTATCCTTTAAGTATCCAAGTAGTCTATTAAAACAAAAAGACTCTAAGGAGGAAATGTATGTAAACCACACTACAACTGACTCTACAAGGATCTTGCCCATATTTACACATCTTCCACAGTTCATTGCTCCCTCATCTCTTGGAGCCACTGTCTTTCTAGTCAGCCATGCCTTTCTCTTTTATAGTTATCACTTATTATTGTTTTTTGTTGTTTAAATGTGAAAACCTCTTGGTCAACATCACCTTATAAAAAAAGGATAGAAGATCATAAAATAAAGACCCCTACCCCTTGAATACTCTAATAGCATCAGAGTCAAAAAAGTACAAGAGTTGGTAAAGAGAGACCTGATAGAAGTTATACTTACTTCTTAGATCACGAGTACAGCAGTCTGGCAAATAAATATTGTCTGAACAAGGCTCTTGAAAGCTCTTCTTGAGTGTATTCTTGTTAAAGTTATCACTCCGCTCACAGTCCATGATCACATGTGACAGAGATTCCATCCTTGAACACCCTCAACTGGAAAGCGGTGAATCCACAATGCCAAAATGATACACATATTCTTTAATCACCAGATGTCCTAACTAAGGGTGTGTGAGCTTGGGTTTTTTAATTCGAACCAAGATCGATCCCAAGCATCAGGCAACTTAGTCAAGCTCGAGTTTTAATGAAACTTTAGCGTTTATTCTAAACTCGAGCCTTTAAATGAACTTTAGTTTTACCGAGCTTGAGCTTTTTAATCAAACCTTTAACGAGCTCGAGCTTTTATCGAACCTTTTAATGAGCTCAAGCTACTAATGACTTTATTTTATGTACATGTCCTCTTTTGACCCATTTCTGATTGTTTTCCATTTCAATAGGTTTTGGAAAACCGTCACATCAGACAATTAATAACATCACTTCTCTGTTTTAGAATTACTACAGTGTTGCTCGGAGATCACTCGTCGGAGTCGATGGTGAAGGCGGTGGAGGAAGTGTGTCGCAGAGAACTAGTTTCCAACATGACTCTCCTCAGAATTCTAGTAAAGCCGGAGTTGTTATCACATCGTTTCGTCAGTCCCAAAGGAGGTTTGTATATATTCTCAAATAAAAAGTGTGATCAAAATTGGCAAGTTATAAATATAGAGATGGTGTATATTAGTTATATGTTGTTTGACTTGTGAACATTCAGAAATAGTTGATGTGGCCAAGTTTATGACTTTATTTATGAAAAACAACGGATTTAAAATTTATTATCATGAAAGATGTAAATATTGTTGAATCACTATTAGGTTTTAAACTTATTCCTTTTGGGAAGACCAATAGATGTCAATTTTTTTAATTTATTTTACAAACTAATATTAAATTTAAATGCAGCACCCCAAAATAAATATTTTGAGTTTTATGAATAATAGACAGTTATAATAAATGTTCCTAAATTTTAAACCTATCCTTAATTTTTTTTAACCTCTAACCTTTTATTGATTTAAAAAAATCAAATCATTGGTGAAATTTAAGTAATTCAGACTACTCGTTCATAAGATAATGCGTAATAATCACCTTTCTTCTTTCATTCTTAAGTGATACAATCTATATACTATATGTCATTTGTGGGGAAAATTCCTCCTCCTTTAAATTTTGAACAAGTAAATACAATTAAAAAAAAAAAATACCATATAACCAATTTTGTCCTATCCCCAAATTGGGCTTTTTGGAGGAAACTTAAAATTTATAAATACTTACAACTATTGATTGGTACAGTGCAAAAGTATTATATAAACTTTCTCACTTACCCATCCCCAAAACCAAATTATAGCCAACCAAAACTATTTGTCACTAAAAATGACACTTCGTTAGTTGTCAATCAAAAACTGAAAATAAACCATGGACACTGTCATTGAAAAAATTAACTAACAGTTAAATTACCTTTAATGGTTTTCGCCAGGTGACTTCTTTTTTTAAAACACTAACACGTTTCAAAGCATCTGCTCCATCTTCAGAGTTCTTTTTCTTTTCACTCAGTTGAGATCGTTAACACATTAAAATAAAACATAAAAACACACGGACATTTACATATATATATATATTACTTTATACATCGCTTATTGTATCGCGACACTTGGGATGCGCATCATAAGAGTAAATACGAGACGTTAGTTGTCCTAGGACATCGATATCATGCGCATCCCAAGTGTTGCGATACGATAAGCGATGTATAAAGTAATAAATATATATATATATATATGTAAATGTCTGTGTGTTTTTATGTTTTATTTTAATGTGTTAACGATCTCAACTGAGTGAAAAGAAAAAGAACTCTGAAGATGGAGCAGATGCTTTGAAACGCGTTAGTGTTTTAAAAAAAGAAGTCACCTGGCGGAAACCATTAAAGGGAATTGAATTGTTAGTTAAAACAATAGTGACTTGTATACTAGCAACATGATTCTTAAATTGAAAAAAATATTTATGGAAGGGTTGATCAAAAAGTAATGAAACTCATTTTGTGAGGGAAAACTCATATTGAGAAATTGGCAACACTGCACAATATCCTTTCTTACAAATGAGAGAATATGACAACAATACAACTGTTTGTAAATTATCTGTAGTGGTTAGAATACAATGCTGTTTGTTTTCATCTCCAAGTAATTGTGGAAAATAATTTAGAGAAATGATTTGCAATGAAGTTTTCTGTCGACTGAATAAATCAGACCCCCTTTGTGCTGAATACTTTAATTGTGTCAGGGTCAGAAAAAACCAAAAGTTAGTTAACAGAGACCTGATAGGAAAGATGAAAAAGAGGGATCTAACCCAAGACTAAATGAACAAAGGTGTAGATCCATCTCAAACATTTGAAGGTCCCTCGAGATTCCCAAACTAGTACTCACTAAAATGAGACCCTGTGGACACAACAAAACATTGGGTTGCAAGTGTCATATACAAATTGGCGACATTTATTTCAGTTTTTAAAGTGACCCCCAACCCTCCTTCCTCAAGGGTAATCAAAATAAAATTTATAGTACAACTTTCTATGTTAAGAGAGCTTTTCAATGAGATGATACATTTATAAAAAGTTCTATTTGAGCACACCACACACCTTAAAAAATTATTACTCCCTATGGTTTTCTAAAATTGATTTTTGTATTCTCTTGTTCAAAATATAGAAGGAAGGGGGACTTTTTGGTAGAATCTGTTCTATGATCAATAGACAAAGCTGAATAATTACTATAACATTATTTTTAAAGGTTTATTTTCAGTTCTTATAAAACAATTTCTATTTCTAAGCTTTTATGGCCATTGGTGTACCGAACTATATCAAAATCTTGAGAAACCATCCAAAGCAGGAAAAATTTCTGTGTTTGTGTGTATGGAATCTTGTGTATTTGCGATGATTTTGATACCAGGTTGAATAACTTTAGTCATATTTTATCTATCAAAGCAAATTTGGGTTCAAGTTCTTTAAAAAAATAATAAGTGAGACGGATGAATTTGTTGGTTGAAGAAATTATTTTCTCCATTTCATGGTGGTGCCATATTAAAAATTTTTACCACTTTTGCTGATTTTTACATAAAGAGAAAGAGAGAAAACATTTGTTTTTAAAAGATCATTTTTTTTTTCATAACAGAAAACTATCATCCCATATGCCACAATATTTTTACAAGTTATATCGTATCACTATCAATATTGTACTTGTGTATATGCCTACAAGACTGTGTGATTACTATTAAGAAAGTGATGGATTATATGAGGCAACTGGCCTTATCATTAGTACTACAGGCTTGAACTGAACATTACATTGTAGAATGTTTCCACATTATTGTGTAGTGATAACAAAACTGTTGCTGCGATGTCAGAATCTTTATTCTTTGAAATTATTAATTGAATACGTTTTGGGGTTTTTGTCGCTATTATAAGATCATTTTAAAATCTTCACAGGTTAGTTTCTGTCTAAAAATGTTGACTTTCAATCGTTATTGTTATTTTTTATAAAACATGAAAGCAATATCAAAATATAAACCTGTTGTTTTTTGGAATTTCTTTCGAGGTTCTGCTTACAGAGATACACAGTCGATTGACTTTGTATAACATTATAGACCTTGTTCAATTCATTCTGGTGTTAGATGTATGGTTAAATTATTTTTGGCATCTTTTACAAAGAATTCTATAAATACTTAATATTGTAAAACACTAAAAAATACTGAACAACAGTTGAGATGAGAATACTAAGTACAGGATAAGTTAGGAAATCGCACAAAATTTCTACCTTAATTTTTTGTCTTATCTTTACATTTCATGATTTCAGGAAACCGAAAAAGTGATTTTCAACATATTTTCCATCTATTGTAACCTGTATGTAAACACAAGAGAAGCTACAAAAATTAACATAGGAATATGTAATTTGGTATAGCAGAAAAATCAAATTGAAAATGGTGGTTGTTTAAACAGTGTTTTGTTCTCGTGTATTATTTAATTTATAACATACTAAATTTGATAAGTTTCAAGAGTATAAATCAACTCCTGTTATCAAGTGATAACCCTAGAACGTTAGAAATGTGAATACGCCAATGTAGCGTAAGGTCAATTTTGAATCTAAGAATGGAACCCAGGGCTAAAGCTAGGCCTGAGCAGTGAAGACTAGACACAAACATATATATGTATATATTGTAACTTATGGTGTTGCAAAAACGAAGTAATAAATTTGGAAAAAGTGACCTAACCTTACTGGGCACCCATCTATGATTGAGAATAATAGAGTCCAAATCTAAAAAAGTTAATAAAATTCAGTGTTCATTTAATAATGTTTAATTAAAAATTTTCTTTTATTAAAATACTTACTCGGGTCGTAGATCCGGTCCAAAGTCGGAGTAACATGCGTCATGAAGTTGTTAGGTTAGGAGTTTAACAGACTAAGGCATAAATATTAGTTTAGAAATTCATAATATTTATTGTTTTACAAAACTCATTCATACACACAATCATTTCATTTCTCTAACATCAGTTTAAAAAATTATTATAGGTAATTTGTTAAACCTATCTAATACTTAACCTAATACATATTAATGAAGATCATGCCTTTCACCATTCTTGTCTCTTTATCAAAATTCTTGTAGGCGGCGCATTGTCCGATATGAGAGCTCGATTTTCCGTCTGATTTCAACTCACTTTATTAATATTTTGATATTGTCAATTCAACATTACTAACATTGTTCATCGATAGAAACGCATAGAATTCTCATAAAACACATTTTTCTGTCCATGTTACTAATACAAACACATGGTCTTTCTACTGAAACATAGTCTCATATTATTTACACAGTTTTTAATTCACTTTGCTGCCTATTTCTTATTCACCAATACTATTTGTAGGCAGTATTGACCGTAGTCAATAAGAACAAATCACTTTCCAACGAAGAATAATTACTTCACTCTACTTTTTAGTTCAATTTATAACACCCGGCATCTTTAGGCGACTTGCCTCTAACATGGTAGTTTTTTCCATACTCAAACTCTCATGCCATTCGCAAGCCTTCTGGGATTGCTGTTATGACGAATACTTCCTAGAGGGATACCTTTATATTCAAAAATTGCGCACTTCGTTATTCCGCTTACCGTTCTTTTATAAACTGTGCTCTTCATTTTTACCAACATTATTTTATTTTATAAACTAATGACCTTAAAATTCACATTAGTAACTTAAATAGGCTACAAAATAAACAAATTAAATAATGATTTTAGTTCGAGATATCTGATATGTTACAATATATATATATATATATATATATATATATATATATATATATATATATATATATAACTAGACATAACACAATTTATATACAACTTCATTTAACTCGAAGACAAAACAAAATTAATTATACTAAACATATACATCACTTAAAAACACATTATATTTTCATAAAAGTTTAATTACGATAAAGAATGTTCAAAAAATATAAAATATTTGAAATTTGTTTAAACCTATTCTGCATATTGTGCAATGATTATTTATCTCCACCTAGAAAGTTATTTCTCATTTGTTTCAAATACTCATTAAAACAATTACATTCCAGAGTCATCTATAATACTTCGACACATTTTTTTATAGAACTTATCTCACTTGCAAGTTGACTTTACATGTACTGTATCTCATAAAACAGTTATACTTGCCATGTTATACCTTTGACTCATTTTATCGGTAAATTATTTTTTAAAGCTCTAAACTATTCTGATCTAATATATTAGTCAATTCTAAATGATTCATCAATTCTAAATGATTCTGGTCTAATTTATTAATCAATCCTAAATTATTCTGCTTCAGTTTATTAATATTCTGGTTTATTTTATTATTAAGATTTATTATACTATTCTGTTTTTGATCTACATTATTCTGGTTCATTTTATCCATCATCTGTTTGAACATATCCATAACCACACCCTTCTTTCCTATCTTTTTTTTTTGTTCCATCTCTATTTTATACCCTTCTATCTGACTAATAAAAAATACCCTAATGATAAATCCCTAAAATTTTCTATTATCCCAGAGTGTTCATAATTATTTTGATTTAATTCCCCATAAATATGTTCAATATCTATTGTCATTTTTATTTTGTATTTATATTTGAAATCACATGTATCCTTAATTAGCACTCTTTAATTAAACTCCACGATGCTGTGGCAACTGTAATCTTCCTGTTTCCTATGATTTTCTACTATAGCAATGAGTGTTTTGTGTTATTGCAATGCAGATGTGGTTTCTTTACATTCTGAAAAAGTGCTGATTTACCACATTATTGGACTGTTTGGACTCTGGTCTGTGCCTAAATGACCACATTAATATAAACTGCACAAACGTAAGTTTTGTGTAACAAAAGTGTTACTATAAAAGTAAATAATTGACAAAAGCAATATAACTGACTTTTTAGTTATTTTAAGTTTGCAGGTATGGACTTTGTAACTGACACTTAATTGATTAAGATAAGACAGCTGGATTGACATTCACCTCGATAAACACTTGTTCATTTATAGATAGATATTGTGTACTTAGGATCAATGAATAATGTTTATTATGCGATGCATTGCATAATTCTTAGAATCTGTTTTGCTAGTATTTGATATTAAGTAGTACTTTATTGTTTACAGTAATAATTTTGTTTTTGTGTATTTTAGATTTAAAATAGTAATAATATTCAATGATGGAAAATCTATGTCAGGAAGTGGATGATCAAGCATTTAGGTTCAAGGACATTCTTTCATATATTTTAACTATGTGTGACAAAGAAGTTATTGAGGATTTGGTTCCTTTCATGACAAATCTGTTAGGCGTGCTTGACAAATCGTTAAAACTAATCTAAAGTTATGAAGCTTGGGTGGTAACATTCTCGGAAAAGCGCAATTAGTTAGAACGGAACCTTGATGCGGAGAAAAAGAAGGGAAAAGAAGCTATAGTGGAAAATTATTCAAGATGACGAGGTAGAAGGGAAAATGAAATGACTGTATGAGTAATTAGGAGGAAAAACAGAAAAATTTACGAATGACAATCTATTACTTCCGAAGATATCTCACAAAAATTAAACTACAGATGGTTTAAGTCATTGAAATTGTGTATTTGTAAAGAAAAAGGTTGTCAAGAATTCTTTGTGTTATGTGTAACACGAGATTTCATTTCTCATGCACTATGACAAAAGAGAATACTAAGAATTGAGAATGTAAAAATTATATTATAATTAAATAATCAAATTTATATGATCCATATAATTTTGTAAAGAATATTATAAATATTATAGTGTTAGAGGAACAGCTCAGCAGATGGATTTGGAAACAACATTTGTAAATCTTGAGAACTCTTTAGGTATAAAAGAATAGGAACTCCAAAATGCAAATTCTCACATTAAAATCCTAGAAAGAAAATATACTAAAGTGGAAACTAATCTTATCGGGGCCAGTGTAATAGAGCAGTCATTACTGGTTCTAGAGGATCTAAATTGGAAACCAGTAACCAGAAAAAGGAGGCACACCAATAAAAGAGTGAAAAATATAGAGGGTAATCCAATTCCAGTAATCTGTAATGGATTCTGCTTGCCACAATGTGATAAGAATGGGGCAGAGGTAAACAGCAGTAGCGATTTAAAAAAATAATAATAAGTATGAATCAACTTGCAAAAATGTGAGTTACAATTTTGGGTGACAGTCGTGCAAAAGGTTGTGCGAGGTAAATTTAATAGAATCTGAAGAAGGATTGGAAAGTGGAAGGCGTATCAAAATCTGGAAAGGTCACGAAACAAGTGATGAAGAATAGTGGGAAATAGCGACCGGATGTTGTTGTACTCTGAACCAGAGCAAATGATGTTAGGAATGAAACTGGAAATTGTATATGTACACTATACCAGTTGTTATCAAAACCAAAATATACTAATGTATTGGTAATGGGTGTACTCCTAGAGACTGTGTAAATTTAGAGGTTGACGTAGCTAACAGGAAGATTCAGAAAATAGTGAAATGTTTTCCAAGAGCTTAGTTTATTGCAACATCCTCAAGACGGGATTTTTACACAAATCATGGAATGCACATGAATTCTGCTGGAAAGCAACATATGTCAAAAATCATTTCTGACATAATTCGGCAGTATCAGGTAGCTTGTACTAGTAACGTTATAATAACTAAGTGGTATGAGGACAAAGAAATGTGTTGAAGTTGGGCAGTGAATGAATCAAGGGGCATCTTGGGTGGAAGTTTTTTAGAATGCGTTATCGCTCACGATTCTTTGGATCAGGGAAGCAAAATGTAATGACCAGGATGCGTAGTTTACCTTGGACTTGGACTGTGGATAATCCAAACTCTGTTTCTATAAGCAGTCCAAGTTGTGATGGTTTTAACGAACTAAATAAATCAAACCAAAATATGATTCCTTGTTCGAATAAAAACTTTCTGTCCTGTTTGCACTATAATGTTGAAGGCCTTGGTAATAAGATTGACAATTTTAAACTTTTTGTAACAAGTATGGCTCCAAATATTGTTGTTCTTACAGAACATCAAATATCTGTTAACAATATAGAACTTTACACAATGCAGAATTATAATTTATATAGTCACTATTCTAGGCAAAAATACAAATGAGGTGGAATGACTATTTACTGTCAGAAATCTTAACATCAATCCAAACTGAAACACAAATATTCATAAAATAAAACCAAATCGAAATGTTCATCAAGTAGTCTTAAATTTTAATCGAATCTAAATGTTCAAAAATGTCATTCTAATCAAAATGTTCAACAAATAATCTTAACATTTAATCAAATCAAATAAATGTTCATGTCCCTTTTTATTTGTAAAAAGCAAACAAAAATTTTCCAAAAGTCAATATTTTTCAAAATTCCTTAAATTCTTTTTTAAACATGAATTAAATCATTTCTGTAATAAAATTTTCATTTGCAAGAGAGTTAATTATAACTTAGTGTGTGCTATAACAAACACACATTCACTGAATTTATCACTTTTAATATTATTTAACGCTACAAGTTTGAGGTTATTTTAAGTTGAATACTGCACTTAATACTGGATATTCTGTTAGAATAATAACTTTGTTATTATCTTAAGATTTCAAAATAATCATCTCTCAAACATGGCCTAACTCAGACAGACCGCATCGGTTGGAGTTTTCTCGAGAAATGTCTTTGGCCTTATTTCTCTACAAGGCGCGAATTTTTATTTTTCTATCAATGCTGACATAATTTGGATTTGTAATATTCTAGAAACTTTTTACCTGAGTCATTTTATATAATTTTACCATTTACAATATAAATGGTTTGGTCTGTAGAGTTTTGTCAGATCTCTTTTCTATGATTCAAACAGGGTGATCAGATGTACCATATTATTCATTTTATCATTTAAGCTTTTAACCCTAAAATTTTCTTATAATTAGACACGTTCCTGACCATATGATATAGAAATAATCTATTATGTGATTAATATATCTTGCTTTGAATATCACACATCTTGTTCCGTATTAAGTCGTCAATCCAAATTCCAATATTTTGCCCATAAGTTGATGTAACAGCAGATGAACCGCTAACATTTATCGATCGCAACCAGGGTTATCTACTGGATACTGATGTCAAAATCTCCAATTATCAGATGATATCTACTATACCTTAACTTAGAATTTGAAAATGTTAAGCGCAAAAATGTGAAACATTACATACTGCTTTCTTCACTTTTGGACAAAATGGATATCTAAACCCCAAAAACTCCTACATCACCGTCTTAACTATTGTCTCTTTACAGATGTATCTAACTAGAAAAACTAACACAAAGTTACAAGTTCTTTTTCTTATATAATTTGAGCTAATCGTTGGTCATTATACAAAGTCATAAAAACAACTTTTTAGGGAGTCACTTTGTGATGCTTCAATGAATTTGTTACATTCTATGATTCTCACAAATTATTCAACTTTGAATATTCACTAACACTTACTGGATTTAACAATTTTTTTATTAAAGATTTTGTTCTATTTTGGATTTTAAACGTCTGTTAAAGTCTTTTGTACATTTCATATTTACATTTACTACAAAACTGATTAGTTTTAAATTTAAAGTCTAGGCTAAATATTCCTGACCTATCCTAATAACCTTTTAAAGTTTTAGTTTGTATCAATTTGAAAGGTCACATGCTTACATCTTCTTCTTCTGTTGGCTCCTTTTGGCTTACACCATTTTGGATCTTACTCCAAATATAGTCACTTTGCCCTTGTTACTCCCTAACCAGACCTTCGGAGACTAGTTAGTCTAGTTATTTAGACTGCTCAAGCCTAGCTTTACTCCTGGATTCCTTTCATAGTTGACTAGTTTTAGTATCAAATATGGGCTGTACGCAACATTGACATTTTTCACATTTGTAATTTCCTAGGTTTATTATTTGATAACAGGAATTGATTCATACTTTGAAAACCTTGTGTATTAATTTTTATGTATTTACAAATAATGGCAAATTAAACTTTTCTATAATACAAACAATCCATCATTATCCAATAACTTTAAACCAAATTAAAATGTAAGTGGAAACATAGATTCTGACAACAGTTACAGTTTAGCCACTTTGTATTCTGTTGTATGTTTTATGTACTTTAAGTTTCTTGATTGATTGATTGTTTGATTGTAACGACTGTTTGTGCTGTTGTGTGTTGCTATTTCAGTCTCAGACAAGAGCCCTTATGGTGAGTAATTAAATAAAATTACCCTATATTAACACGTAGACCATTAGAGTCCACCCCCCCCCCTACCCCATGTAGCATAAGCATTCTTTCTTTACTATTTTTTCTATATCTATTAAATGGTTTTGGATAGTGAATTTTAACTTTCAAAGGGTTCATTTCAATTAGGTTAGATGAACGATTGACATGAATGTCAAGTTGTTTGTTGTATTTTAAATACCATACTTTCAAAAATTAGAAATGAGGGAATAATTAAATTAAATTTTGGAAATTGAGGCAAAAAAAACTAGCTTTGAGTACGGAAGTGGATATTTGTCCCCTCTTCGAAAGAGAAGCAACTTTAAAATTTATAATTTCTTTTAACCCTGGAATTTTTGGTCATTTTTTTAAATGACAGACATTTCTTAAGTATTTTACATGGCTAATTTGAAAAATTTGTAAGATAAATACTAAATATACATAGCATAGTTTTTTTTATATGTAATTTTAATTGTAAAACTCCACAGAAATTTATTATAATATTGAAAGCAACTTATTTTGATTTTCTTTGTGTTTTACTCAAAAAAGTTAAACATTTTGTTTCTAATTTTGATTTTAAACTTTGACTGAACACACACGGGTTTCTTATAATATTCAAGTTTTAAAATATGCTAAAGATTTTTTTTAGATCTGAATTTTAAAATGTATAGGGCTTATAACTTATTTACAGAATAAATTATACCTATATAACGAAACAATAATGCTGGTCTAAATCCCAGCATTTTTTACTAGAAAATTTTAAGTATTTTACATACATAAATCAAACACCGTAATGTGCACCGGAAATGTGCCGAGTTTGTGAAATGCCGCGTTATCAGGAATAAGGGCAAAAACTAAATTGTAATTGAAACACTAAAGCGGCGGCGATATCAAACGACTTTGTCGATAGCAGTATCCCATTGTCGGCAGTGTAAAAACACTGCAGCACCAAAGCAGCGGCAAGTCAAATGACTTTGTTGATAGCGGTATCCCATTGTCGGCGGCGTAAAAACACCAGCATTGGCACCCATCGGTATAGCAGACATACACCTGCAAAAACGTTTGATGGGCCGCTTTTTTTCCACGAATCAATTTAGTATACATTATGGAAAATATAATATTTCTTTTCAGTTTTCTTTGACTGGTTATGATCTACACACAGTATATACAATAAATAAAAATGAGCGAGTTACGAAAACGGAAGTGTGTATTGGTTTCATTTGAGACGCGGTTAAATGTGTTAAAAAGACTTGACAGAGGGGAATCTGTAAAAAAGCTTTGTGACGAGTTTAACGTGGGAAAAGTACCATCAACGATTCGAGCGATCGAAGTTAATGCCCGCTTTGGGATCTGCCGAACTTTTACGAACATCGCTTTTTTTAGCAATATATTTTTTCCCGTCAGGGTCGCCGAGTAATCCGGACTGCCGGGTTATCGAGTGCCGAGTTTGCGAGACTCTACTGTAATATGAACTCTTGTGATGTTAAGTATTTTCATTAAACTATTTTAAATAATATGTGGACAAGTGTGGTTAATCTAATTATGGAAGTATTTTATACTGAAACAACAATTATTAGCAAAACAGAATATTTTTATGTAGCCTATCAAGAACAGTGATTTCCAAAGTTTTAAATATCAGTTTTGATTGGCCGAAAAGTTCAGTAGACACTTTTGGTAATTTTTTTCTCATCTAAGGATGTCTTTAATAGACCTGTGCAAAGTATTTGACTACAAGCTCTCATTTATATTTAAAATATACTCCTGATGGATCCCACAGAGGAGGGATCAACATTTTGTCATCCTTCATGTCAAAAGTTACCATAATACAAAAAAAAAAAAAAAAAAAAAAAAAAAAAAATACCTTGAAAGTTTCTAATCACTATCTAAAAATTTGAAAAGCTATTTAGGGTTTTCTTGACTGTTTGGACACTCTTTCCATTTACTTAGTTTAGGCGAGGAACTTGTCGGTTTAAATAGATTTTTATATCAAATAAATAAACTTCTTACAGGCCAAATTATTTTGAGTTTGAGTATGAAGGCCTAGTTATTTATGGGTCCTTGTCCAAAATTCTGCTACGTCCGGGTCAGGTTTCGTTGTAGACATTATTAGACTACATATCTCTGGTCTCAAATCTAGGATTTAAAAATAACAGGTACAATAGTTAAACTTCGAGTGTTGAAATTAGTTTGTTTTTTAATGTTGTTGAAATCTATTATTACACATTATAAAATGAAACTAAATAAGCTGCTGTGTTCAGTTGAAAAAATAATCGGCAGCCCTAAGAGTTACCACATTCAGGGTGAAATAAGTCTGAAGACTGTTATCGTGTCACCCTGAAAGACACCACAAGGCCAACCATTTTAGTGTGGTAACCCTGTCACCATAGATGATTTCAAGACGAAAATGGTAAAATCAGGCTCCTTTCATGAACATTTTTCTTCTCATTTGCTTTTCAAAAATAAATTTTGTTGAACTATTTGCAGTTTGTACTCTTGTTAACACGTTCAGTGCTACGAGCACCAATCGGCGTCCATGCGTTGTTAGGTTATCTATGCGGCAGACGCCGATAGGAGCTTTGTGTAAGAATAGTTTTACTGGGAAATTACCAGCTAATAGTTTACTTTTGAGGTTATATTATTGTATAATGTCGTTGTTAGGATCTTTGTTGATATTTTAGTGTCATTCGTTCGTGGTTACAAGAAAGTTCGTTATACAAAAAAAAGTCGGATGAAAATCCAGATGCATCTTCGTCTATAAAACGAAAATATAATGAAGATTTTGTAGATATAGACAATCTTACAGTAAGTGAAATAGATCAGTTTTATTGTGACTCAGACGAAGAGTACGTTTCTAATGATGACAACCCATTTGATGATAATAGAGATCCAGATTTTGACCTGGAAGACGATAGTGAAACTAGACAACAAATCCGAGAAATAAGTTCTTCTAATTCTAGAAATAATTTTGAGAATGACTGTGAAACACTTTACAATAACAGTAATAATCCTACTATTATTGATAGTGAAAATGAAGATGATAATTCTTTGACAGTTGACAATGATGTTGAAATTGAATTACAAAATGTTGAGCAAGTTCAGCTTATCAGAGGACGAGGTAGGCCTATAAAACACCCAAGTATAAATGGACTGACATCACAGTCAGTGAACTGAAAATATTTCTGGGTTTTGGTTTTACATATGGGAACTATAAAAATGCCCAGGCTCTCCGATTACTGGAAAACAGACCCACTTTTCCTGTCTGTGTTTCGACAGTACATGAGTCGGGGCAGATTTTTTCTGTTTCTACGACACCTACATTTCAGCAATGTTAATGAAAGCAATGATAGATTGTACAAAATATGCCCTGTTATCGATTATTTCAACAATCAAATGACTGAAATTTACTATCCATGTAAAGAATTAAGTCTGGACGAAGCCATGATTTTGTGGCGAGGTCGTTTACTCTTTCGTCAATATATTAAAAATAAAAGACATAAATACGGTATAAAAATCTACAGTCTTTTTGAACCAAACTGCCTAGTCCTAAACACTATCGTTTACACAGGACAAAGTGATGAGCTGGGAGGAAAGGGACACACAAGTAAAGTTGTAAAGGAACTAATGAAAGGAAAAGAAACACATAGACATTCATTATTTATGCACAATTTTTACAATTCCCATGAATTGTCAAAAGATTTACTAGAGCAGCGAACCCACACTACTGGAACATTATTATTCAATCGACAACATAATCCTAAGGAAATATTAGAAACAAAATTGGAGAAGGGAGTCTATTGCTCTTTTTTCTGAGGAAAAAGTCATGGTTGGCAATTGGCGAGATAAGAGAGCTGTTCTCTACTTATCCACGGAATTCAATAATGAAATAACAGAGACAACTAATAGAAGAGGAAATGCAGCGTTGAAACCCCTGCTTATTGTAAAATATAATGCATACATGTCAGGAATTGATCGGAAAGATCAGATGATGTCATATTACCCAGGAGAGAGAAAAACACTCCGTTGGTACAAGAAACTATTCGTTCACTATTTTCTAATGATGCTTCAAAACTCATACAATTTGTTCAATAAGTACAGTACAACAAGAAAATTAACACTATATGATTTTCGACTTTCATTCATAAGACGGCTTCTTGCAGAAAAAGTAGCTATCAACCGGAAACCTCTTAGCCCCAGAAATATGGAACATCTACCTTCTGAATGTCAAGTAGGCCAAAACGGACGGGTGTTAAGAAAGAAATGTAAACATTGCAAGATGGAAAATAACTGTCGGAATGACACGATCTTCCATTGCCTAGCCTGCCCTGTCCAACCTGGCTTATGCCTGACTCCGTGTTTCAAAATCTAACATAAGTAATAAGCCTAGACCTAAATTAAATAGTATCGATATGATTATAAATAATTGTTCTTTTAAGTTTTTGATATTTGTGAATGTTGTTGAAAAGTGTAATATAAACATTTGAATTTTAGACTAAATTATTTAATTTTCGTCCAAAATCCTGATAAAATTACTAATGTACATTATAACACAAGGTATTCATAAATAGAATAGTGTACATTCAGTAGAATAACTAAAAATTAAATTGCATGGGACGCTTATGGGCGCCCGCAACACTCAATGCAAAATGCCAAAAAAATTTGCACTGGGGGCGGCGAACGCCTATGGGCGTCCATAAGTTTTATTTATTTATATGTTTTGACTATATGTAACATAGAATAAAGATTTTAGCATAAATGAAGCAAATTTAAAATGTATTTTGTAAAATAGCAATGCAGCTCCTGGGGAAAGTATTGTAACACTACTGGTAGCACTGAACGTGTTAATTGGTTACGAAAAAAAGGAAAAAGTGCTGGTTACATCCAGTTTACAGTTATGGATTATTAAAAGGAAAATTGTACACTTTACTAATCGGCCTAATTTTGCACACACGTCCTTCCTTTTAATGTTAATATTCTAATATTTTTGCAATGTTTTATTAAAAAGTGCTGGCCGCTTATGAATCACTTCAATTAAACGTTCAATGTTTTCTTCCTTGTTGATGTGAAATGAAAAACACGTGAGAAGATCACTGTGAATATTGGCATCAGAATGATCATAATAGTTATGGTCAGTGATTCACTGATCTGAACCTTTCCCAGTGATTGTAGAATTACCATTATTGCTGATTAGTTGCGTTGAACGTGATAAATAGTGATGATTGATTTTATCGGTTGCATAAGCTGAGAAGTGAGTCTCACCATTTTTGTTACTGGGCAGGTTCAGTTTTAATTCCCTCACAATAATTTTGTTGTTTCAGATTCATTCAGCGTTTGACGTATGGTAGTATGATATCGTAAATTGAATTAATATTGTGATTATCAACTAGTTCTTTTTTTTTTCTCTACAACCTTTCATATTGTTATTGTTTTAGATTATTTTAAGTCATATTTCATCATAGATTTAATTCGTTGATAGTAAATTATAGCAGAGAAAATGTCATCACAGTGCAAATTAGCTATGTGAAAAGGTTTTACTCCAATACAACACATAATATTTATTTAAACAAACATGTGTGCTCATAATACTTCTAAGTAACAAATTATTTCACTGTGTGGCTGTAATTTTTTTACACAGAATCATAATCATTTGTTTACAATATTTTAGCGAAATCATTTATAATTTAAATACATTTTAAAGTCACTGGATTGGTAGAGATCAATTATCACTATTTTCAAAATCTCCATTAGTTTCATTATAGATCATTATGTTGTTGGCAGTAAATGTTTTACTGTAGAAGTGTGTGCATCACTATTTTTCAGGATATCTGGTAGTCTGAAGACAGATTAGACAGTTGCAATCAGCTGAACTCGAGAGTACTATTTATTTTGGTCCTACTGTTTTAACTCAATATATCTCTAAAATGAAACCGTGTACAGGGAATAAGATTTTAGTATGTGGTTGATTAAAAATTAAAAAATGTATCAAGTTCCTCCTCTAATCTAGCGTAGCTTAAATGAAAATAATTAGTTCCATTGTATTTTTAATAATTAGTTATTAAAAAGTAGCCTAGCTTATTAGTAGACTTGATTTCCTTATAGTGCTGGTTAGACTTTAGATTCAACATGTGAATTATTTGCACTTAAAATTGTTGCCACAGAATTTACAGATTTGACTTTAAGCTTGTGTAGAGTTGTAGAATTATTAAAATTTTGAACTATTCTAAACTTGATGATTTATTTTAGGGTATTCTAAAATGTATTTATTTATCCTGTATTTATTAATACCTGTTTATTTATCTGTAAAATATAAAACTGTTCTTACACCACGTAACAAGTTTGCATGACTGTTATTTGCCAAAATACTGGGTTACTTATTCGTAATGTTAGTCGTTAGCTGACATGGTAAACTATTAATCTAAGTTGACTGTGAGATTATTGTAAAAGTATTGTTTATTAATTCTCTCACTGTACTGGTATATACATTTACTTATTTGAATTGGATGGAACAAATTTGTCACCTAGTGTAGAACCGGTCAAAATTGTATCGCAGTTATTAACAATTTTATAAAGATGTTGGTGAACTATAACAGAAAATCAGTAAATACATAAATTAATAGTTTGTGTTAAGTAGTTGATTTCCATGCTCCAATTTGTGTTGAAACACAATTTTACTTACACAGTATACTTATAAAACATGTGGCATTTGCCACATCAGGTAGGCTGTGGGATTGTCGAATATTTGGTTGGGACAAGGATTTGATCTGTGTGTGTGACAAACCATCTACCAACCAAGCCCATCTCTGGCTACGTAGTCAGTGCCGATGTCAGCAAGTGTGTAGACAAGTTTTTGGTTTTGGACATTCAAATGGACAACTAAGTTAAAATAATGGGAGGCTAAAATAATTAATTGGAGGGGGTCATGGGAAACGAGGTTTTGTACAAAACGAGACCCTTGTAAATTTACTGTAGGCTGTTAACCGTGTTGCCGAATTTGGACAATCCCAAAAACCATTGATTAACAGTCTAATTACAGTAAGTTTTTATTACCAATTAGTTATTATAAATAATATTTCACTTAATAAACTCATATAAGCTGGCTGGGATTCAGTATAAGTTCGGTGAGATTGTATGATAACAGATGGGTTTGTACGGCAAATAGCCTTTTGGCTTACAAAATATAGAGTAGGCTAAGTTTGGTAATCACAAAATTTTCAACCTCTGTTTTTTAACTGATATTATTTGGCTTCAGAAAACCAATACAGTGATTTTTGACATGCCATCTGTCTGTCTTCATTGTCTGTACGTAAGTACAATAATGAATAAATAAATTAAGATAAGAACATGTAATTTGCTATAGGGGACTATAATGTGCTCATATGGAACTTTATTGATTTTTTTAAAAATCAATTCAAAACTCAATAATGGTTTTAAACAAACTTACACTATACTATGTGTACTGAGTAAGATACCTTAATCTACTAATCAATTTAACATTCAATTCAAGGCCCAAGAAGCCAACTTTTGGGCTTTACATTTAGAGGTTCTGTGTTTGTATTTGCAATTTATTTTTGACTATAAAGTACATTTTCCTAGAGTCCACGATCCTGAATTTTTTTTTTTTTAAGTACAAGTGTCTATGCTTTCACCCATAGAATGGTGCTCTGTAAAATTATTTAATGCTAAAAAAACATAAATTCAGTATATTCAAATCAATAAAATCTAAATTCTTTTAATTCCTGGTTTCTGAAAACGTTACAAGTACCACGATGGTATTATACCACAAGCTGTTTTCTTGCAATACTTGTATTATGTTTTGTAGAATAATACTCGGTTTTTGGCCAAGCAATTACGAGTAGGTATGGCATACTTGTACAAAAATTTTAAATTGTTGCAAAATTACTTTTCTCTATTTTTTTTTTTTTTTTAGAATAACTAATTAGGATGGCATTTTATAGAAAGATGTTACATTTGAAAGTGTCTGAATTAACATATTTTTTATAATCTCCAAATATTGAGAAATTGATTTGCAAAATTTTTGTTCCACCTTCTTCAAAAAACTTTCTAAAACAAAGGGTATAAATAAATTTTACTAAATATAATTAATAAACAGATTTTTGCCACCTTCTTCATAGAAATGTACTTCTACTATAAAAGAATATACACAGAGTGCTCATACGTAGGCTTGGAATAAGTAATTTTCATACTTTTATAACAATGTTTAATTATTTTTACAAATGTAATTTTAATAACAGATTATCTAAAATTGTACAAAACAAATGACATGATCTGGGAAACAATTTAACTTCATAGATGTTCTTACTTTCAGCTATAATAATTAACACAATCTTGGAGTCTTTCTTGAACACATTAACATTACAGTAAAGATCTTGCCATTGTCTATATTGCCAAATACATCAGAAATTGTTTCATATTGTTTAGTCTGTTTGGCTTCCAAAAAAACACTTTCTCCTTGACAAACCCCCAGAAGAAAAAATTCACAGTAGTAAAATCAAGTAATCATGGAGACCACAATGACCAATTCATTTACCAGGACACTTCCAATCCAGAAGTGCTATGGGGGGGGGGTCGTCTGTGGAAAAATAACATCATTGCCACAGTGCAATCAAATTTGAGGGATAACAGTATACTCCAATATATTTTTGTACACATTACGATTGACCATGCTATCGAAAAATACTGGGGGGAAAAGATCATCACCTTAACAAAAACACAGCATAAAATTCTCCTTAACATAAAACTAACAAATCAAACAAAAACTAAATAACAATAACATAATGTTGTTAACTTTACCGACAGATACTAGGGCTCCAACACCCTGTACCATATTCAAATTGACCTCTTTTATATTTTTATATACATTTACAAGGTGAGAAGATAAGGTATTAATAAGATATACGCCCTAGCCCACAAATACTTTAATAGCATCAGGGTCGGAAGAGAACAAGAGTCAAGAAAAACATGTTAGGAAATATGAAAGAGACTCATCCAACCCATGAGAGATGAAGAAAGGTGTAGATCTTGGGCAATACAACATAAATCCAAGGTAACGTTTGTCAGGGATATATTCAAAAATGACATTAAAAAATATATTCAAAAATTATATTAGAAAAATAAAATTAACAATAATAACTAAGTTACAGGAATTCAGAACAGTTTCAGATTACAATAAACACACATGTAAGAGACAATGGTTATTCAACTTGAAGTTCCCAAGGAAATTAGCAAACTATATAAAAATCCTGAGAAATGGCCTCTATTATCTCAAGAATTTCAAGGTAAAATACACAATTGCAAAAAAAATGAACATCCAATCAGAAAAAAAAGCCTGCGAATATCAATTTATGAAATCCAAGGTTAATTTTAAATGATTACCAGCATAAAAATAAATTGAAGGAAATGCTTCAAAACTCGTGGTCAGTTTTTCAACAATAATCAAACCAACAAATTAAACAAGTTCATTAATAAATATAATGAATGTATTTCAAAGGCAAGATATGCCATAAAAAGCATTACGAAAAGTCTTAAGTGGAAGTTCGGAATTTAAATCAATAATATTTACAAATAAAGAAAGGTGAAAGGTGTGTAAAGTGAAACGAAGGGAAACACAGCTAATTATATGAGTAGTCAGTAATTTAAAACATTCATGTAAGGGAGATATCGTAACTAAAATTATTTAATTAATACTAAAACTAAAATTAAATTAAACTTTAAATCAGTTATTTATAACTAACGCTAGGTTAAAAAAAAAATTAAACTCCTTTGGTATAAATTAGCTGAAATAAGGATCTTACAGTACCTTCCAAGCAATCTTGAAGAAGCTAGAAAAATAAAAAAGTGAGTCAAAATTTATGTAAAAATCATATAGAAATTAAAACTGCATACCTTTATATAATATGAAAATACTTCATTATGTTAGAGTAAGTAAGAAATTCTATATTATATTGAAATAAAAGTCTCTAAACAAAATGATTTTGTATAATTAAATGTTGAGTAATTTAACACAAATAACAATAATTAGTATAATTAGAGAGAATAATTAGTAACTCTCTAACACAAATCTAAGTATTTTTTTTATAATAATCAATTCAGTAAATTCTAATAAGTTAAATAAGTATTGATGTTTTAAAGTTAATAAAATTTAGTAATAAGTCTTGAAATATTTGTAAATTAATTCAAAATTATAATATGTTCAAACAAAATAATACACAATAATCTTGTCTCTCACTTATTTAAAACACTGAGTCAGATAAATCCCATCATACCCAAGCTATAGTAGTTCAGTAAATCGAATCTGGTGGACCCCCAACATCCATAGCTTGTAACAGGTAAAAGCCTAGTATAAAAAAAATCTTACATATAAAAAGTCTTACATGGTGGAGCCCCTCTTACATAAGTCTTACACGTTGTAGCCTCATAAAGATCTTCTTGAGATTTCAAGCTCCACCGAAGTTCTTACTTGTGATTTCTTAAAGCTTTTTGTGAACGCTTTGGTAACCCACAATGTGTTGTCTTCAGTTCTAATCATAACTGGTCTATCATATTTTTTTGTATTAAGAACTGACCCTGTTCTTGCAACTTATTTTGCAGTTTGTAAATTGCAAATCTGGATGGTGGTTAAATTCCAAATGATTCTTCGCAGTAATTACGAATAGTTTCAACTATTCCTTCAAGGTGCACTTAAATTCCTCAAAACTTTGATTTTCAACCATTAAAAAAACATGAAGAACTGTAAGTTGTAAATGGGTTAGAATTATAATCAATCATCAATCAATTAATAAACAAAACCAGCTGTTATATTTAAGTGTTACAAGAACATTTCATGACGTAACACTGACCCATGAACTGTTAGTCTACATATAAGTACTGTTGTATACAAAATTTTAGTGTACCTTTTACAGTTGTTTAGTTAAGAGTTTACTTTTTAAAACATTCATTTTTTTTTAACAATAATTTGAAAATATGAAGTTTGATTAAGCGCCAATGTTTGTGAATTCCTGTCAGCTCTTAATATCAAAAATACTTTTAAGAGAAATTATTTTTAATTATACAATTTAATTTGCTTTATAAATTTTTAATTACAAGTTATTCCATAAAAATATAAATTTTCAACAGTAAAATTGTTTTAAAAATTTACATACTCGTAATCACCCAACCACGGACATGTTATTACTCTACAATCCACAAATGCTTATATTTTAAAAATTCAGTTGGTGACATTTTATTTCATTTTTCTCCAAAAATTATCACTTTTTCTTTGGGTTGCATTTTAGTTTTAAATCACATTCAAGGAAAGAGAGATTATTCTGTACATCAACCTTTGTTTTTTTTTTCATACCTCTGGTATAGTTTGTAGGAGAGTAATCTTACAGTAATCGTTGTTGGCCTGGTTTGAAAATAAAGACGTTGTAATTAGTTATTACACATGTAATACTTATTTTGTAAATTGTATAATTTAATTTTAAACTTATTTACAGTAAATATCATTGTTTATACAATGCATGATATTCTTTTGTTTTTATAAAATTCTCTATACAGCAGTTTCAACAAAATTATATATTTTTAATATTTGTACATAGCATGTTAAAAATATTTATTCAATTTAAATTCATTTAGTTGTTTAATCTGTAATTTTTATTCTATTCTTAGTTAAGTCATTACTCTAACATAAAATTGATTTCTTTTGTTTCTTATTTTATTTTATTCAATATGATTTTTATTTAATATTTAAGTTCATGTTATTTTCTTTTATAGTTTTTCAAACTTGATACAATTTAAAAAATATATATATATTTTTTTATTTTTGCACACTTTTTCCACTCCTAACTCATCACTCGTGATTTTTTTGAGTGGCACCTAGGTTAGTCAGAGGTAGAGTGTTGATATATAAAGCCACTCGAGAACCGCTGATTCGATTTTCATGTAGTTTTATTTCCTATGTAGGTACATTATCGAGTTAAGTTTTAGTCTATGTTTTATTCAAATTGATTGAGTATTTTTTAGATATAACATTATTTATCCGCATGGGTTATATTAAAAGCAACCCTCAGGAGCTCACCTATATTAAGTTCGGGCGTGGTAATCTATGAAGGATCCTAGGTGGATGTATACCATTTTTCACATACTCTTGGGTTAAATCCTTGTGTCTTTTTCCTAGGTCTCTCTTTTGTTCTTTACCAACTTTTGTTCTTTTCCAACTCTAGCGTTATTAGAGTATTTTAAGGGCTAGAGATCTTTATTTTATGTTCATTACTTCCTTTTTTATATAAGACAATAAGGGTTTTCAACTTTAAACAAAAAGAAAAAACAAACATTAAAACACCAGACTTTTCTATATATTTCATGTTATCAGGGACACTCCAAATATCAAATTAACTTAAATTTACTTAAAAAATCCATAAAATAAACAATACTCATAACATGAAAACATGGAATAGTTTATGGAGAAGTTGTAAGTGAGATAATTTCTCTTAAATTCTTAATTATATGATTAGTAGATTGTTCTACTAACCTGGTGTATTCTTTCTAACCTAGTGTCTTTTGGAGTCATCCCTCATGCCAAGCAAATATTGACCCTAAAGGGTCTGGTGGAGCCCCCAAATTAAGAGCAGTAAATTCATTTCAAGGGTATTAAATTCAGTAAAATAAAAAAATGATCTAACGAGTTCCTATGATTGAACTAGACTGAGCAAAGACTCGTTGACTTAATAGAAACCCTTACAATGTGTTTGTCAAACTTTTCATTCAAATCAGTGAGAGAGTTACTTTAGATCAGTGACTTTAAATGCTATTACGAACTGAAAATTTGTTTGAAATTCAGCGAAGTAAGTCTCAAGTTATAACCATTTTTTCTACTCTAAAATATTATATTCAGACTTTTCAACATATTTTCTTAACATTTTCAGCGCCAATATATATTTTGTTTCCTAAGTTGTTAAAACTTAAGAACTACTGCACTGATCTCTGTCAGTGACAAAACATATTTTCACTGAAAATTAAATATATAGACCAGTTTTTCAGCAGCAAAAATGATTATAACTCTGAAACTACTGCATTGATTTGTAACAAATTTTCAGTTCCAATCGGAATTCAAATCATGTACAAACTGTGGCACTGACTAATTACATGTTTTCATTAAAAGAAAATGGATAAAATATATTGAAAAATCTGTTATTCATATTACCCATACAGACAGCTTGGGAACTACTGCAACAACTTGAATCTAGAATACTGAATGAAACCTGAGCAGATAATATGCCTACATGTTAATAAATAATTGGATACTAATAAATATAGAAATAAAAAATGAACTTTAATGTAATAGCAGATATTTCTTGTTGAAACTCCATATACAAGGATAAATAAAGCAAAAGCTTAAAGTTTCAAATATTTTAATAGTATGAATGAGCTACAATTGTTTCGCCTTGCGGCATCATCGGGCAACTGATAATTTACAAGTATAGACAACTATATAAACATAAGTAACAGGAAACTGAAATACAATAGAGAAATCGGGGAAGGTAGGGGGGTGACCTAGCAGGTAGGTAAAGGTTAATGAACTATGTTACGGATGGGTTTTAGAAGAGGTGACGAATTTAATACAATGTGGTCATTTAAGTTGAGAATAGGCCTAAGTGAAATAGATCTATTTATTTCTAAACATTCTAAATTATTTAATCTATTGCTTTTATTTTCTATATGTAAGAGTTTAACATTCGATTTCGGATCAAAACTATGACCCGAGTCCAAATGTTTTGTTCAGTTTCCTGTTACTTATGTTTATATAGTTGTCTATACTTGTAAATTATCAGTTGCCCGATGATGCCGCAAGGCGAAACAATTGTAGCTCATTCATACTATTAAAATATTTGAAACTTTAAGCTTTTGCTTTATTTATCCTTAAATAAAAAATGTTTTGTATAATTTTATGTATAATAAATACTAAAATGAAGACTTCAGTTGGTCTAGTGGCTAGAGATCTCCTGTTGTATTAAAAGGTTCTGGGTTTGATCCTCATCCAGGCTTAAAAATGTTTTTAGTTCTGACCCATCATTGTAAGGAAAGTAGCTAAAATTATTTGCAAATCCTAGGAAGGAAAGCTAAAATTACGATGACAGGAACTCTATGTATTGACCACACATTACCTGATGAAAAGCCTTCTTATCACACCTAAGCCCGCAACATGCTATTGTACTAAGGATTTATTTATTTATTATACATACACAATTTATAAATATAAACATTTTTATGAGACCTCTTTTATTTCAGAAATATTTATTCTATCTGTTCTAGCTGAATAATTCTCGTACTATGCCATGTAATGCATTTGTAAGCCAGTCAAATCAATTGACAATGATTCGTTTAAAATGGTGGTTTCAGTTTTTTTTTATTTGATTTTTGTCAAATTTGTTATTTTGTAATTCCAAATCAATTGAGATGTTCCAGAAATTGATATAACAAACCATTTTTGTAATATGATCAAAAACAGCAAAATAACTTTAAATTGTTTGATTTCTTTACAGATTTTAATAACAAATTTTGTGTTTTTCTTTTTAGAATAATAAATTTGTTCATAATTCCTTGCAAAATAATGTTTAATTATGAAACATGTTTCAACAACGACGTTGCTTAGTTGCAACAAACAATTATAACTATCAATAAAACATAGTTAAACATTATTTTTTTAGAATCTGTATTCTATTATTTATATTTTTAGAAAATATACCTTCTATACAAGTCTAGTTCTGTTTTTATTTGTACTGTATATGTTTTTGATTGTGCTACTTCGGTTGTTAAGTACTTGGTTCCCAATTCCCAAATTTTTAAAATATGTCTGCAACAATATGTAAAAAGTTTGCCTGTTTATATATATTGCATCACATACCATCCTAGGTCAAGGGTGGCTGAACGAGTGAAGTGAATTTACACTCTGTCCTTTTCCTTAGGCCTAGTCCAAAGTTACGTGTCAATCTAATATGATGTTAGAATTGGAAATTAGATTGTCATCCCACTCCTGTGTGCAAATACTCTATTTTAGTTACTTTTTCAATTTTATCTTGTAGTTGTTGTTTGTGTTTGTTTTTTTTATTTGAAATATTAAAATTTAACCATCTTAATTTCATTTTATTTCTTTAGATTACTTATTTGATGATAAAATTCTACAAGATCTATTTGATTTTTCTGTGAAGTTACTTCAATTCATGGGTCCTTTTTTTTGTTATATTTGTGTGACTTTATTTTGTTTGACTAGTTTCCATTCCCTTGATATTTTTTTCTAATTTCTTTTAATTTGTTATTGTGGTTTATGTTGCTGTTAATTTCGCAGTTATTTTCCTTTTTTTTAGCATAATATTTTGTTTTGCAAATGTTTTATTTATTTTTTGCGTACTTTCACGGTTTCTTTACTTTTGTTTCGATGTATAATTTTTCCTCGTGTTTTAATGGTTGTTTTGTTTTGATATTATGATTTGCATTGTTTTATTTTACAACTACAGTAGTTTAATTTTTCGTTTTCTATTAAAAGTTTAATCATTTTAATTTGCTCATACTTTTGTCACTTGTACATTTGTTTTGATGTTCATTGTTCCACTTATTAGACTTGTTCTCATCCAAAACTAAATGTAAAATCACTTGATTCCAAAGGAGCAGCACATCAACAGCGGCTGCTGCTTTTGCAATCGCCACTTCTGCCTCAAGCAACCCTCGGGATTTGTCTCCTGTTTCTAAGAGTGGTCGAGGGAGTGTAGGGCCAGAACCTAATGCACGTTCTGGTAGCTGTCGAGATCGTAATAGAAGAAAAGAATCAGTCATGTCTACAGCAGCAACGATGAGAGTTTTGAATGTTTTACGTCATTGGGTATCTAAACATGCGCAGGTAATTTAGAATATGTATTACCTTTAATTTGTGTATAGGTTAGATCAGTGTCCTGTATGCCAAGGGGCACGATTTAATGATTAACTTTTGAAGAAATTATTTGTTATACCATGACATCAGCTTTTGAATTCCTTTAAGGAACGCTGCCACCAAAGAAATCTGCCAGAAATTAACTACAGTCATCATCTCTTTTGTTTCAAAATATTGAATAACAAGTCAGGCTTTCATCTTTGTAAAAAGGTAGTAATCACTTGGTGACAAATCAGGGTTGTATGGCAGGTTGTAAAAAATTTCCTTCTTTCAACTGCTCAAGCAAAGTACTAGGACGGGCTGCAGTATGGGAATGGAGCAACTCCATGTAGAAGAACAACTCCTTGTGTAAGAAAGCCTTGTCACTTGTTTTTAATCGAATCCTAAACTTTTTCAGTTGATACAATAAACATCTGCTGTTATTGTTGTGCCTAATTCAGTCAGCAAAACTTTCTGGCGGTCCAAAACATTGAAGCCATTATTTCCTAGTTAAATATTGTTTGTTTTAATTTTTTGGTTTGTTTGAAGACCGAGGATGCATCCACTGTTTGGATTCCTCCATGGTTTCAACATTTACCTAACCCATGTCTCATTCCCTGTCACAATTCTGCCCAGGTCATCCTCTTTTCATCATAGAGATCAATAAAAGTCAATGCCACTTTCATTCCTAGTTGTTGTGTTTGTTTTTATAATGATCAGTTAACTGCTTAGACTCCCACCTTGCACAGTACTTATGAAAATCTAATTTGCCAGTAACAGGCTTACCTTGGAAACAATAAATCACTAAAATAGGCTATGTGCCCTATTAAACTATAACCTAATTTGACAGTGTCAATGTCATATAGAGTGGTTTTGGAAATCCACTTAAAGCTGAGAAATATTGAAAGTGTGATTTTTATTTACAGTTTATTCAACCTTTTGAACCAATTCATCAGTCACAATTGAATGACAACCTTTTCCTTCTCTTCATTTACATTTCGAAACCCATTCCTGAATTATCTTCACTAATCTCTCACAGCACTGTCACTCATAGCATTATGGCCATAAACTTGACACAGGCGGCGATGAATATCAGTAGCATCAGAAATCAAATCATCACATGACTGGAGGTAGTTGCAATAGTAGGATCTATTTAAATTTGCTCACTACTAACACAACAAACCAAATAGATTGAAAATTGGTGTATATTGAAGTTAATATTTACTGACTGCAATAATAAACAAATAAAGAATGTGTGTTGCTATGGCTACCAGTTAATCTCTGAACAGCCCTCATAATATGCATATTAAAAGAAAAAATTAGAGCCAAAGCTGCCATCATGAGAGAAATGATATGCATACTAAACAATAGTAAATTCAATAAAACAGTGTAAAGACGTTGTTCTGAACAGCTTTGGAAACATACTGTAATGATTTGTACAAACTTGTTTTAAATAGTTAATATTAAATTTCAGTGTAGGTTTCTGCACTTTTTATTTATCAATTCATAATTTTAAACTAATGCATATGTCATTTATAAATTGTGCAACTCTTCTTGTGTACAGGACTTTGAGCAGGACCAACGCCTTAAGAATCTTACCATAGAGTTCCTAGATGATATCATCTATAGTCCAAATTTGTTGCCAGCTGAACATAAAGCTGCTTCACAACTTCTACGACTCATTACGAAGGAAGATCCAGAGAGTTCTAAAGTCGACTTAGATCTTCTTCTAGCTCCACCAATGGTAGGAAAGATTGAAATACATTTTAATATTATATAGGTGGTGTTCTATTAGTGCATTTCTTTCAGACTACTGTAGTCAAATTCAAAAGAATGAGGTACAAATAATGAACACTTTTTGTTCTGCTTTAATACATCAATTTTATTTGAGTTAGAAAAAAAAATTCATTTAAGATTAAAAACTAAAATAGTTTTAGATACTTCATTTGATACATAAGTTTAAACAATATTTTCAATTACACCTGATAAAGATAAAAGAAATAGTTATAAAGTTATAAAATACCACGATGTTTTCTTGTTCTTTATAGTGAAAAACTCTCAGTCTGTCAAGACTCCTCCTGTTGTTACCAGGGGACTTAAATTTAAGAAAAGGCGGAACCAAAATGGTAACAATGTTTAGAAAATTAAAAAAAGACAAAGACAAATTTAGTAATTAACAAGGCTCAAGTTTATTGAACAAAAAAAGAAATTTCGACGGTTCAGATTTTATCATTTACAAATTAAAAGACATCCTGAGACAAATATGATAATAATTTTAAAAAAAAGTTGATGAATAGATTCTGAAAATTTATCCCCCCCCTTTTTAGTTTATATATATATAGTTACAAAATTTAACAATAAAAAAGACAATGAGCACAGCTTAATAATTAACAGGATTATAATTAATCCAAAAAAAAAAAAGATTATACGCCCTTAATGTAAAATTAGAATATAAAAAAAAAAAATGAAAAGATACTGATATTTATTCCCCCCTTTTACTTTATGAGATGATAGTTTTTTAAAACAGTTACAGAATTTAACAATGAAAAGATTTATAAATGAGTTTGATGTTTTAAATAAAAAAATTCATATCAATTGTAAACAGGTTCATCACTAGACTAAAAGTTACATAATATTACTTGTTTGATAAATTTCTTAAATACTATATTGGCCAATAAATTTATATATTTTAAATAAAAGAATTTGTTATAAAATGAGAAGTCTATTAAAAAAAAGAGAAATGAAAATTTTGAATATTGAAATTTTATTAATTGACATCAATTTTTGTTAATTTAGAAAATAACCTCTTGGAGGTTGTTAGGACCGAAAAGTTTGCATGCAGGCTCCACCCAAAAATTTTTTATATAATTTATAAATAACTACACTAGACTACATTTAAATGACAGCTTTAAGAAACACACATTCGCTGAAGCAATTTAGGCACATGTACAATATAAGTTTAGTCAAAGTTCTGTAGAGTCAGTTTTAAGGAAAACATCACTTTTGTGCACTTGAAAGTTTGTAGATCTATTATGCGAAACGTGTTTTGTAAACAGGCAGAAACATGTTAAGAGCTTTTGCTGGTGTATGCAAAATGAAACAAGATTTGCTAGATTTCTCCAACCAGCGTATTAGCTAAAGCAAAAAACACGTTTTTTAGCGTCTGTGCAAAATCAGACATGTTGTAGCATTAATGTTCTTTATTAAAAATATCTGGTTATTTGTCAAAATTAAAGAATATTGATTGTATCACAGAAATTCATTAAGATTATAATTAAAAGCTTCTTAGATGATTATAAAGCTATTTATATATACTTAGTTTTGTTTAAAACAAAGCTTGTATGAGACTTGCAAAAATCTGTAAAGATCTGTAAAACGAATATTCTGATCTAGAAGAGATTTCTTTAATAGTTTTATATTTGACATGTTCAATAAGATATTCTGATTGTTTAATGTTCAACATTAGTTTGCACTAATTTCACATAATTGCTCAAAACTTAAAATGTGCCTGCTCAAGGTTTTGTAAAGTATGTTTTAAGAAATGAAAAATTTTATAATTATTTAGTTTCAAGAAAAAGAACATTGAATATTAAATAAAACATGAGATACATATTTTAATGAATAAATGATAATTAACAAATTATTTTAAAACAATAACAAAATTTATGATATGACAAAATCTGTGAGTTTGAATACCTGGAAAATCCTGTCGCAGTTCACGTGAGCTTGTGCCGTGAAAATAAAAATTTATTCAACATTTTAGAACACTAAAGCACACTAATTTGTAGACTAACATATTATCTATGAAACTGAGATATGAATTTTGTGACGAAGAAAAAAAAAATAACTAGCGGAGCTATGAAGGATTGTAGTACATGGTGAGTAATTACAGGTAGACTAGACTAGAGTTTTAGATCAGATCGCCCGACCGGTGGTTGGACTTTGCGCTTGCATGTCACGCGATGCTTACTTTTGGAGAAGGTCGCTAGGTGCCGGCACCTGTCAAGGGACGGAATGTTGAAGCTATGGAAGACGAGTGGATAATTTGTCTGCAGATTCATTTATGAAATTTGGATGTTACACTGTCAAGACTCAGTCTGTCAAGACTCGAAAAATCTAATAGTGTCAAGGTCAGAAGAAAACAATAGTTGGTCAAGAGAGGCCTGATAAAAAAGATGAAAAGGTGGGAAACCTTCTCTTTTTTTCTTTCATGGTCTCTCTTGAGAAGAAAGGCAGTTTTAAAAATGTGGCCAAAGTGTTCTAAATTTATAAAGCTTTCTAAAGCAACCCTGAAAAATTATTAAATATTTGTGGAATGTGTATTAAATATAGTTCAGAGACTTATGAATCACACAGTATTTTAGATATCTAAAATTTTATAAGAATTTAGTTTTTTTAATGGTCAGAATATAAGTGATAATCTGTATATATAATACATTTTAGTATTTTGAGAAACTGTTAGTGCTTGTTTATTTATTACATCTTTTATAATGTTTTAGATACCCAGCAAAGAAAGCATAGAGTCTCTATCTGCTTTGGAAATTGCTGAGCAAATGACATACTTGGATCATCAAATCTTTGTCTCTATTTGCAGCGAGTAAGTTTAAACTTAAATTTATATCAGCTAATTGGCTTGTTTTTGTTGTGCAAAAAAATTAATACAGTACTTCAGGAGTTGAATAATTGGTTCATTCAAAACAAAATAACATTAAACTTGTGTAAAACTTATAGTATGACATTTCATTTTAAATTTCAACATAATACTTTCCAATTTTTTCTTTGTAATAGTGACGTTATCGGGGTAACTTTGACAAAATTTCTTAGCCTAGAAAAAATTCTTAAAAATTCTAGAAATTTCTTGCTATAGATGAAAATTTGAAGTGGAAAACATACATTGAAGAGTTTTAAAAAAACTTAGAAATGGCTTACTTTGTTATGAGGTCATTGAGAGGAATTTGTTCCTACAACATTAAAAAAAAAAAACTATTTACTTATTTTCATTCACTTATTTCATATGATGTCATTTTCTATGACTGATCAAAAATATCAATATTCTAAGCAAAGAATATTAAAAATTCAAAAGGGAGTTATTTGTAAAGTAAAAAATAGAAATCCATGTAAGCTTCTTTTTCAAAGAAAGGAAATACTACCTCTTCCACATATATTTATTTTTTAATGTGTCATTTATTCATTAAAATCTAAAGTTGTTTAATCTTAATTCAGATTTCCATTCTTATAGTACATGTCAAAGTAACCATCTGTGTACTAAAACATCACCTAACTTTGTGCCAGATAGGGGTGTGCGAGTCCGGGTTTATTAATTGAAGCCAAGCATCAGGTAAATTGAGCCTTATTTCAAGCTTCTTATAAGCTTGGACTATTATTGAGTTCGAGCTTCAATCTAGGCTTTAACAAGTTCAGACTTTTATCTACCCTTTTAACAAACTCTGACTGTTATTAGAGCTCAAGTTTTCTTGTTACTGCCAAATTTTAGATTGAAATATAATCATTATAATCTCAATCTTTTGTTTTGGAGTGACCAATATGAAGAAGGCAATGTAGAGGGAAAGGCGAAGTATCTCTAATCATATTTGCACATTTTAATGTCTCCACTAGTGGAAGAAAATATTGTTTATGACTGACTAATAATATTAAAAATAGTTTAGATTTTGTATGAATTAATTCTGATTGTCCTTTTATCTCGTTTAAAAAAAAAATATATATATATATATATATATATATACCAGGGTGGTGAAAAGTTCCGCAACGGGTTAATATTTTTTTAACCGTTACAGATGGAACTATATAACTTGGTACACTGTTACTGGGCATAAAACACTATTTTACCACAATTTCAATGAGCCGCTCTACCACTTCGGGGGGACGGCCCACAAGGAGTCAGAATAAAATCTTAAATGAGAGCGTGGGTTGAGTTGTAGATCAAATTAAAGGTCTAATTTAGTAGAATACAATGCCGCAAATCCGACTTCAAAAGGTTCACCCTAAACAAAATGGCAACGTTTTAAAGTTTATGAAAGTTACTATGGCGTTGAGTGTTAAAGATAGCTGGAAAATGTTTACTCGGTACAGGTTTCAAAACAAGCGCCCAGATATCAGTGTTGGAGCTATAAAGCTATTTTTTAGAGTTCTACTTGACCCTTAACCTCTAATTGGGGACGGCCTACAAGGAGTTGGAAGAAAATCTTTAACGAGAGCATAGGTTGAGTTGTACATCAAATTAAAGGTCTTTATTAGCAGAGTACAATGGCACAAATCCGACTTCAAACGGACAACCGAGCCGGAAATGGCAGCCATTCAAAGATGGCTTGAATTTGAAATTTTGAGGAGCTGAAAAGTCTTGAATCGGTTTAGTAATTTATTACCTAGAAGAGTAAATTTTTTTCAAATTCAACAAACATGATATTCCTACTTTAACCCTTAGCACGCTGAATAACAATTTAGGCTATTTACTCATAACATGCTTTTAGGGGGAAAAAATTGTTTAAAGTTCTATTTGATTTTGGGTTCTTACAGATATATTTGGTAAAAAAAATTGTAGATTGGCTTTAAAAAAATTTTTAATTTTTTTTTTAGATTAAAACAAGAAAAAATACTTAATTTCACCTTTTTTACCGCCCTATGAAACAGATTATTTATTTGTTTTATATTTACAAACAAATCATATTAATTTTTTTTATATAAAAGTAGGCCTACTATTTAATTCAAAATAACCTGAATTTCATCAAACAAATAAATTTTACAAAAAAAAAATTTTGAGAAAAATCAACATACCGTATCAAAAATATCTTTCTACTCCTCATAATAATTACCTACATTCAGGACATCAAAAAAATTACTGATATAGACTAAATATACATATAAACACACAAACAATATTTGACGATAATACTGTGTCCATAGAAACTGCCTATATTTCAAAATGTGTTCTGTAGTTGAAAAAGATGCATTCATTATTTCATTGATAAATTGATCAAATCCATGGTGTCAGGGTTTGTCATTTTTATAACTAGCCTATTTTACACAAAATAAAAATGTATACTATAACCTAAAATATAAATAATATGGCCTAAACAAATCAACAATGAACAGCTATAGCAGTGATAACGCTGACACAAAACATTTCACAACTGACAGTCGTAGCTTACTAGAATGAGAAATCACGTTATACGCGCTAGGGCAGAACACAAAATGGCGCCTGGTTGCTATTACAACCAAATAAAGTCCACCGACAGGTGATCGAGAACAAATACCATAGTGGGAGTGTCACTTTACACCAATAGGACATTTCCCTGCACTCTATTGGACTTTAAACGAATTAAAAATACCTGCAGAAGTCAAATAGTGTTGGATCAAGATATCTCGTCATACGCGTTACCAGTCAAGTTGAGGGTTATGTGAAATCCTGTCATACGCGTGCTAAGGGTTAACATTGGAATGTTTAAACGAAAGATCTCAGAGATTGTTTGTTTTCCCTTATCAGTTTTTATTATTTTCTGAACCTCTATATAACGAAATATTGGCTGGCATAACCTCGATATTACGAACCTCGATTTAGCAAATTCCTTGATATAACGAATTTTTACAAATCCCCCTGACATTCGTTATATCAAGGTTCTACTGTAATACATAACTCACATAGAGTGGGAATAAAACATAAATAAATAAATAAAAATAATTATCTGTACATAATTTTGTTAAATAATTGTCATCTAATCATTTAATTATCATTGGACTAATCGTGCAATGAAAACGTAATGAGTACACACGTATATTTTCTAATAATGGTTTTGGTTTGTACCTTCAAAAGGATAGAATTACTAATATAACATTTCTAAAAATTTTTAGTTAATAATCTGTGTTATGAAAACTTTTGATTACTTAGCTGCATTAGCTGTGAAAAAACCCCCTATAATCCTGTCTCAGAGTGTACATGGAATCAGAAAACATCTACCCATTCAGGAAATATCACTGGATAACATGGTCGATTGTGTTCATCTTTATTTTAATTCAAAGAATATAACATTCATAAACTGTAAATTTTCAAAAATTCACCAAATATTTAATTATTATTCAAAACCCAAGTTTTTATTACCTATGTTCTCAGAAAGATACAAAGATTTTGCAATGTGTGTAATGCAAAAAATTTCAGATGGAAACATTTTGGAGTTATTATGTACGGAATGAACAAAATTACCCTTTAACCGAGGCAAAATTCCACAGAAATAGGTATATAAACCAGATAAAAAAATTTTTGGAATTTTTTCAAAATATACAAAAGTTTTGCAATATAGTTGTGAATAGATGTTGGAATGGCATCCAGGTATCCTGTCAGGGTCTGACAACTCAGGGTCCATTACAATATCACTGAGGTTGTCAAACACAGCTAAATTCCTGGATACTATTATTTATATTTTGAGAAAAAGTAGGGCCTACAACACTTGAGAGGCCTAGAAATAAATACCGATAATATGATATAATAAATCACTCCAAAAACACACTCTACGAACAATAACACATTTATTACAACTTGAATATACAACTTATAAATAAATCATTTGATAAAAATCTAACTTCACAATACACATGGAGGTTAGGCTAGGCTAGGCCTGGAAAAAAACCAATAATATGATATATCACTCTAATAAATACACTCTACAAACATTGACACATTTATTATAAGTTGTATATACATTTATATATTATGTATATACATATTATAATAAATAAATGGCTTCTTGAAACTATAAATTCACAATACACGTGGAGGCCTGGAAAAAATGTCGATAATATGAATTATCACTCAAATAAATACACTCTACAAACATTGACACATTTATTATAAGTTGTATAAATAAATTAAAATTAAAAAATTGCTTCATGAAACTATAAATTCACTATATACGAATAATAATACAGAAGTGTTATACTTATAACTTTCTACGTCGGCAAAAAGCTTGCGATCGAAAAACAAAATGACGGTTTCTCTTCGTTTTCTATTCTCCCACAGCCTTTGTAATTTTGCTTCTACAGATGTGTTATACACATCAAATTGTTGATCTAATATTGCTCTTCACAGTAGTACCAAAAACGGAAAGTTTATATAAAAATTAAGATCGAAATCTTATAAAAGTGTCTAGGCACTGCTAAGGGCAAACCATTGAGTAAATTCAGAGGATCATTTCGTAGAATGGATATAACTCATAACTTAGGATAATTTTGACTTCATAGTTCGAAAGAGAAAGAAAAATACTATATAATATTGTCAACTTGTGGCATTTGGAAAAGTATTACCATTTCGAAAAATTATATGAACATGTAGGTGAGATTTTCTAAATAAACCTCGCCGCTGCAAAGTGTGACAACCTAGCGCAATGAACGTTTACTCGAGTCAAGTAGTGTTTTTCTACTGTTAGCAACAAAAAAAAAAATTCTAAACTTGGTTATGGAGGATTGAAACATTACCTTTACAGTGATATATAATACATTTTGATAATATAATATCTTCTACCTAGGATAAAAGTTGAATTGAACAAAATGTAATTTTTAGCGTGTAAAAATGAGTTAAAATTCTTGATTTTGTTTAATTTTTGTATAATAAAAACTAAACCAGATAGGAAGATTTGAAAAGCACAGATTGAAAGAGAAAGAAGCGATCTATCGAACAGTGTAATGGTCAATCTGTTTGACAGAAATATCAAATTGGGAATATTAGAGAAAAATGACGTTAGTTTTGTTTACAACTTGTCAGCGCAAATCTTTGAAGATACATATCAAAAATATGAAAACTTTCTGGAATATAATTTATAACGTTTTGTGGTATTTGTATTTATTTATTTTTTTTTTTGTTGCATGATTATGCATCTACCGAACATTAGCTTTTCAACGGTATTTTATTTATTGTGATAGGACGATTGTAAGTGGGCGAAATGTTGAATTGCAAATTACGTGTTTTATGGTTGATGAACGAACGACGGATGGGTTGTTTGACTTGACGAGGGTTAAGCTTTTCTCGAGGGGTCAAATCCCTTGCCTTAAAATATTGTGTCTAAGTCCATCTATATTTTGATTTAAAAATATGACACTGAAGTTTTGAGTTTTAATTTCGCTGCCTCTAATCGCTTAAAAACATTCTTTAAATTTGCCAACTGGTCTGCAAACGTGTTCCCATAGGCTACTAAATCATACACATATATAATCATCCCTTGATATAACAACCCTGAATATAAGTGATACATACTATGCTGAAAAGAGTTGGAAGAATTGTGCATCCCCATAGGCAGTCTTGTGTATTGATACAGACCTTTTTGAGTTACAGATACAGTGTATGGCCTGTGTTCTGGAACTATTGGTTGTTGGAAAAAGGCCTGATTTATGTCCATGGATGAAAAGTATTGTGTTGTACCTAATGTATCAAATATGGTTTCTGCTCTAGGCAAAGGAAATCTGTCGGCCTCCATTCTGTTGTTCATCTTTCTATAGTCTACTACAATCCTGTATTGGTCACCTGGTTTCTTTACTAAAAATGTGGGTGCTGCAAAAGTGCTCTGGGAATCTTCTATGACCCCCACCTTCTTAAAATGTTCTACCTCTCTGTCTAACTCTAATATCTTTATGCGTTCCTAAGTCTATATGGAGGCATTGCTACTGGTTTGTCACTTTTCATATATATCGCATATGCTGGCATATTGGCTTCCTGTAAAACATGCATCTCACATGCAAACAAATAAATATATTTTTGTATTATAGTTTGAGCTACCCCATATTCTTTTGTGGGTAGCTCCTTGTTGATATCTATCACATCACCCTTTAAGTTGGTTAAATTCACCATAGATGCATTGTCCCTGTTAAGATTTACATGATTAATTACGTGTTCGTTGCCTGTGTCAGCATCATTGAAATCATCCTTTGTAAATTTTAATAGCTTTCGAGTCGCGTCTTTTTTAGGTTTTTGTACCGATACCTCCCCTAGTTGTGTGTTGTTTAATAAATGGTTTGTTGTGGACATTGGGTTCATTATTCAAACCTATGGGTGTCTGTTCTGTTTCTGTGCATACATACACCCCTTTTTGGGAAACTAGGTTTTCTTTAATATTAAAATCGTACATATAGGGGCCAAACATTTAATTTTTACCTCAATCTCAGGACTAGCATGCGGTGGTATTTCAACGTCATCCCCAGTTTTTATTGAGATTGACTCCGTCACCGTTCCATTATCATCCGTCAGTTGTGTTAAGTAATTTTGAAATATCTTTATGTTATCGTTTCCTAATGTGATGGATCTGTTTTGAAAATTAATTATCGATTTATTTGCTACTAGGAAATCGTTCCCTACCAATAAATCACTAGTTAAATCTCACCAAGTAAACTTTTTGTTCATATTTCCACCCTTGTATTTAGAATTGTAATTTAGCCCTGCCTGTGACCTCCAATGTAGTAGCATTAGTGGAAGTTAACCATATGTTGTCATCTTTGATCTTCCTCATCAAATGCCCATACATGTTATTTAAACAGGAAACATTACACCCTGTGTCAAATAAAACAGATATCTGTCCCCAATTGTCTCTGAAACCGCCAAACGTAAATTTGAGTTTGTGTTGTTAATATTTGTCTTGAAGTGAACATTTTAGCTATGTCTTTTTTTTTCGTCAGTATTCGCCGTGAAATGTTAATATGTGTGTTAACACATCACCTCTGATGTCCTCAATTACCCTTGTTTGCTTTTGTTTATATAATTTCTTTGTTGAACAATGAACAACTGTGTCACCACAAATGTTGAAATACCATTTAATAAATCGTACATGCTTTTGCTGTTCAATTTTGTGACCTACTTCATTTCACAACCTATTGTTATATGGGTCGTGTTTTTTATATACCCGAGGTCTTGTGGGTCTTCCAGAATGCACATGGTGCAATTCCAGCCTCCTTAGTTTTTTTTTTTAAACTTGATCGTGCAGTTTCACGCAAAATGTCCTCTCCTACTACACCGAAAACACTAAGGCCTTAATCGCATTCCTTCCCTTCGAATGTTATTATAATATTGGCCTATAGGGTTTGTCTGTTCGTCCATATGATTCTTCGGTCTCCTTTTTTGAATTATCTGGTCCTCGAATTCTTGTATCCCTAGTCTCACGTCCCTCATACCACATATCTCGTGGAACCCACGTGAACCACGTGTGCCAATATGATTGTCAGACCTATCATTTCGTCTTTCCCAGTTGTCATGCCTCCACTTATTTTTATGAATTTGTATATTCTCTAACTTATCTAAACATTTTCCCACAACAGTGTCTGTAATGTTCTCTTGAGTGCTAGTCGCCTGCTCCCCATTAATACCCAGCCTCTCTCGTAAAAGGTAAGGAGCCTTCTCAGCTATCAGCATGTTTTCCCCTTATTTTTTAGTGTTGAATTATCAAGCCTTGCAATTTGATTGCATAACTTATGCTCGCTCATACCCGGTTTGTAATGTGCACATAACTCTACATCAGTCCTATATTGCATTAAGGATTCCCTCGGCATTTGAACCCTAATATTCAATTACTCAATTTAAAACTGTATAAAATGACAACTGGATAATACGAAAATAGTGTGGTGTAAATAACTTTAGTTTTAGCTGATAAAAGCTGTCAACTGTGTAAATATTTAGGTTAGGTTTGTGCTTGTGCGAAAGGAAAGTGTTAGTTAGTAACTGTAATAGTGTAAATATTTTCATTTAGGATGAAAACAAAACTGGTTAACGCTAACTGTTTTTGTCAACAGTTAATCACGCTCAACGTTAACTGGTGTTGATGTTGACCGTTGTTAGCGTTAATGCCCACCACTACTGTTTAGGGGCAAAGGCTGCCACAAATTCGGATTTTGTCTGACTATATCATCTGATCTTGCTTAATTTGAAAAATCTCGTTATAATTCTTGCCACGCCCTTCAGATACATCGGGAAATACATTTTCTTTTTGATATTCGATCCGTTTGCAAGGTCCGCTCTGTCGATCATTGTTATATATCTGGCTATATCTTCCCCCTGGATTTCCACTAAATACCGGTATCAAAAAATGGTAACCTCTCGCCCATTTTAACCTCTGGTATCACAGTATTCACCTCTATTCTTGAGTTTTGATCGGATCCCGATTGTCCCTCTACTGCATCATAAATATGCTCTTCCCTAAATTGTAACTCGTTTTGTGGATTTGTCGTCAACAACTCTAAAAGGCCAATTGGTGTGTTGCTGATATATGTTGTCATGGCTCATCCCTAAATCTTTACAAATTTTCCACAACCGAATATATGATCGTAGAAATTCTAGATTAGCTTGCTATGGAATCTCCTACTCAACGTCTTTCCAGATAGCAATTGCCTGGCTCTTATTCAGTGTGTTTATATCTGCTGAGGACAGATTCATGAATCAATATTAACTTATTTTCTGGTAAAGCCTAATTTACTCCTATACAAAAAAAAATAAAAAATAATACATTACTTGACCCTCATTTATATTTGTTTCAGCTATTATATTCACCAAAATCAGAAAATAAACTCGTGTCAAGTATCTCTATAAATTAAAACCCTAAGATAACTTATGATGTAAGAAGTAAAGTAGCAAAGTAACTCAGTCAACAAAAACAAACTGAAGTCAGCATTTTATCACGTAATCATTATACAACCTTGCTTCTAAAACCCTGACGCATGTTATTTGCTAATGTGTTACATAGGGTAAGTGTTGTATTGACAATGTATATAAAATGTAATCACGAAAGAAATCTTTCCCGATACAAAGTCTTGATTTAAATTGTCGCTTATATCATTTAACTTTAGCAATCTTAAAGTACACAAATAAATAAAATCAAATTTGTAAAATAAAATGCACTCTTCCAACAAAATTGTAATTCCTCATATTATTCTCAAAAGTTATTACATACAAATAAATAAATCAGTGTTATATCACACACTAAACAATACACTACCGAAATAATAACCTTTATCAAAACCTATATCCTATTTAATTCCCTAATTCTCATATTTGAATAATTTATCATAATAAAAAGAAAACCAAACAAAGAAAAACATAAAAACTTCCACAAGTAAAAATTGTCGCCTTCAATAAAGACAACTGTAGACATTTCAAGTTTACCGTAATACAATCGGAATGGGTGAGATCAAAAAGGAAAAGATTCCACTTTTTGGTCAAATTAAACTAAGATAGTCATTTTGTAGCTTTTTCTTAGATATATCAACTGATGTAAATAAGGAAAAGATTGCACTGTTCTGCACTGAACTATATAAGGTTGAAATTTGTAGTGAGATCTAAAAGGAAAACATTCCCGGAATGTTTTCCTTTTTGACCTCAGCTGTGGCAGCAGTTTCGCGATCTGCCGCAAGGAGCGCTAGCATACGTATCAGCTGTCACTGAGAGCAAAACTTTAGTTGTTGAGGTTAAAGTTGTGAAAACGAAGATTTTGTGTTGAACAGTTGTTAACTCTTGTTAATATATCATAAATATTTTGAACTTGTTGATTGAAATATAACAACATGTCTGAAAGTGAATGTGATAGTCCTGTGAAGAAGAGAAGAGGAAGTGGAAACATTAAGGTTGTAATGAAAGAAGCTAGGCTCAAAGGTGAAGAATTCGTGACTACAGCAGGCAGGTTAGTCGTACAACAAACAACAGGCCCTGATTGTACTTGTAAACATTTGTGTACATCTCTGTTTACCAATGAACAAAAGGAACAGATTATTAAAGTTGTTTATAGCGGAAGACCCAAAAACGAGCGTGATACGTACCTAATGGGATTGATCGAGTGTAACAATGTAAACCGCCATAGGCCTACATCAAACGAATCTAGGCAATTCCAGTTTTCTTTTAAATATTTTGCAATAAAAGATAACAATCGCGTTGAAGTATGTAGAAACGCATTTCTCAGCTTACATTCTATTACAAGCAAAGTTGCCTTTAGATTGATTTCACTGCTGTCTAAGGGTAATTTACCAGTTGATATGAGAGGGAAACATCCAAACCACAATAAAATACCTCAAGAGGCTTTGGTAAAGCTCAATACCCATATCGAAAGTTTCCCAAAAAAAACTTCACACTACTCAAGTATAACTGTAACTTACCTGGAAGCTGGATTGTCAGTAAAAAAAATTCATGATATGCTAATTGAAAAACACCCTGATTTAAATAATATAATCAGTTTTCTATACGTACCATGAGGGCGTGGCAAAAAAGAGCCCTGATGAGGTCAGCTCAATGCTAAACCACTTCATTGAGAATCACGTTTCACCAGATGTTTCACCGGACAAAACCGAAATCATACACTAATTAGGTACTTTTTAAGCCTTACTATCACAAAACGTTTTAAGACAATAAACATGTACTTTCCTGTTCGAGGACATAGTTTTCTTCCTTGTGATAGGAATTTCGGAGTGATTAAAAGAGTTGTCCGAAACATTGATCGCATTTACAGTCCGGAGCAATATGATGAAATTATCCGTGGAGCCAAGAAGGTACCCCCCTTTGTTTGAAGTTCACCAAGTTAAAAATGAAGACATTAAAGACTTTAAAAATTGGTGGCCTACTTATTTTAAAAAAACTTGCAAGAGTTTGACTCTTGGTTCTAAGGAATCGTTTAAAATTAGCAAATACAAACATCTTACTTTCAAAATGGAACAACCAGGTTACATTGAAGCAAAGGAGTTCATTGATTGTATTACCAGTGAAACCTTTAAGCCATTTAAAGGCGGAAATATTAGGCTCCCTTGTCAACGTGCATACGAAGGAAGAGTGCCAATCAAACCAGCCAAACTTACAGATGTTGCCAAGATAATGCAATATATTCCATGTCAATACGAACAGTTTTACCAAAATATTTTGACTTGGCCAACAGCAAGTAATGTGGAATATGACAGTGACTAGCCTAGTTTGCATTTTAACAATAAACAAGTTTGTTTCTAAAATTGTGTAATATTTTAAACCCAATGAGGTCAAAAAGGAAAAGATTCCGCTAACAATAAACTATTTATTATGATATTTCGCACGAAATTCCTTCTAGAGACATAAAATCAATTAGCTGCCCTTTGAACGTCACAAATAACTCTAACATACACCATACAGTAATAGCTCATATAATTTGTTATTAATAGTGTAAATTAATGAAACATAAGATTCATTTACTATTATGCGACCTATATTTTTCTTTTTTTTCCATCATTTAGTTGCCAATTATACATTGCTTAAACAGTTACTAATTAAATGTGGTGGTGTTTTCTACACCACCGTTTGCCCCCTTCAATCCCGGGTGCAGTAAGATATTGGGATTCCTTGGCATTGCGGGTTGCCACATACCTGGTTATAGATTTACCTATAATCCTAGTGTGTTTAGCCTTCTCCCCCACCCTGCTAGTTGGCATGCGCCAAAGTAGTTGAAGAAAGACAGTTATTGTGCCAGACTAGCGCACCTCCATCCTTTACATCGATTAGTATTTAGCTTAAGTTTGTTGTCAGTTTATTTATTTTCCTTTATTGTTACAAATACATTTTACAAAGCCAACAAGAGCCGGAAAACAGGTGACATTGTCAAGTTTAAAAAAAAACCTAATACTACCATATAACATAAACATCTAGATTACAAACTAAGCCAGCAAGAGCTGGAAAAGAGGTGAAAATACCACCATACAACATAAACATCTACATTACAAAATAATCCTTAACACTATAATAGGCCTTATTTATTAAATAATCAGTTACTCTTTTTTTAAAGTATTATTATTTTTAATATTCGTAAGTTCAATAGACAGCCTATGAAATAATTTAATAAAAAGGGTTTTTGTATTTCATTTATATTTTTTTATAAAAGGAAAATAGTTTGCTCAGCTTATGGGCGCCAGGTAGCATTTGCTTACCAATTTTGAATAGTTAAAATTTTTAATTTTTAACTAGCTTTAAAAAATATTCAGGGGGCGTGGTTTCTTTTTAAAGTGTACTCCCAAATGGTATTTTGATAAATAAGAAATCCTTTTTGTTTTTCTGAAACTGAACATGTTATTTTATTTAAACACATACATAAATTTATCATTAGAGAATATATGATATTCAACATTCTAATAATATTTTGTCTTGAAGAGGCAAAAATTTTAATGAATGACTCTACTTTAAAATAGTTGCAACTTTAATTAAATTTATTATTAAATGAGTACCTTTTGTCTCATATTTTCAAATTATCATAAAATATTTTGTTTATGTTAAATTTTTCTCTTAAAACTTTAAATTAGACATCCTTTATCAATAAATAACATTTAAATTTATTTATACTAAATCATATAAAAGACATCTGAACTACCAAAATTAAACTGTTCATAATTTTTTTAATGTAAAGATAAACAATATTCATTTTTAAACTATTTACAAATTTTCATTAGTATTGTCTTTATACATATTACCACATCTTGGTGTTATTTCCAAGTCTCCCACGTACTGTTTCGTCTCTAGACTGACAATAGAAATCCGTCATATATTGCATACCATGCTGGAATTGATTGTTTTCGTTGTGAGTTCACGATTCGTAAATTATCATGTATTCTTTCTTTTCTACTCACTTAAAGTTCGGTTGGATAAAAGTCCACTGTCTCTTTTAATAAAAACACCTTTAGAATTGTTCACATGAAACGAATACACAATTTACCATGTCACGCTTTCTTATTGCATTGTCCATTTTGCTTTTAAGAAGCCTTGCATCTATTTCTTAAAGTTTTTTAAAACGACAACTTCACGGTACTACACACTGTCTTTAATCGTTCATTTTTTCAATCATCTATCTTTCATATTAACTCACATTGTTCTACAAAATTTGTACTTTACCACACATAAAAATACGTCTGTCCACTTCAGACGCTGCCTTGCAACTCTAAGGACTGTTTTAAGACTCTTTATTAACATTTCTCGATTTCACCTTTTTAAAGCGTTTAACACAAAGCAAATTGTTCTACATTGAATTGACATAAACGAGAACACGTCTGCCTCTCATGACGACTGATCAACTAACAGACTCCTTGCACACTTGCAGATTCCGGATATTACATACCTCTATCACGTGATTATAGTCTCCAAACCATTTCACATAGCAACAAGTCTTCTATACTTTACATAAATAAAAGTTCACTTAAATGTTGATTCTATCTTAAAACTAAAAATTATTATCAAAACAAACATATTTCTGGAAATTTATCTAAATCCATTTCTTCATTTTAAAACACAGCCATAAAGCCCATATTCGCTTGACATTATTCATCCTTCCGTTTCTTTTGAACCAATAACATTACGCATCTATTTTACCGCTATTTCTTGTCTCAATTAAAAAACTATATTACACCTATTGTAAAGTTTCTTTCAATAATAATGGGTATTGATTCAAATAAACTTAACCTATGAAAGGGGAGCTGAAAAATTACTCTTTTGCCTCGTGTTATAATGATGAATTTGCTGGCATTCCAAAGCATATCACAGTTTTGCCTAACAAATATTAAACACCTTAATATAAACAGTGAGTGTAAGGTTAAAATATGCAATTCTTAATTTGTTTGTACTTTAAATAATTCTTCTGCTTTACTTGAACTACACCAAATTTCAATTCCAAACTGTATAACCGAGACAAGCATAGCATGGTATATCATTAATTTTGTTTTCTTGTCTATCATGAATTCAAAACCAACATTGGAAAACATGCTGTTAGTAACTTTTCCTCCAGAATTTGGAAATAATTGCTCCACTTTAAATTTAAATCAGTTTGAACTCCTAGAAATTTAACTGATTCCGACAATTCCATTAATTCATTTCCAAAATGTATATTCAATTGTGATTGCCTATGGTTCCCTATTGGTTTAAAGTGAACTATTTGTGTTTTTTACTATTTAATTTTAGACCATTCGCTGTAAATCACAGAGTTAATTCATAAAGAGAATCCTAAATTAAACGTTGAAGATCACTAGAGAGAGGTCTCTGCCCTCAGCACCGCTGCAGTGTCATCCGCGAACAAAATCAATGGCGAGTTAATATTATGTGGCAAGTCATATATATTAAAACTAACAAGGGACCCAAAATAGATCCTTGTGGGACACCACATATCAGTTTCCCATTTAGACATATATGTTACGTTATTTTTTTAAATTGCTGTTTAACAAAACCGGGAAGAGAGGTATGAATGAAACCAGGTACAAACACAACTACCATATGAGAAATTGTAATATCTAAGTTTGTCCAAAAGCACATCATGAGCCACGCAGTCAAAGGCCTTTGACAGATCACAGAAGACCCCAGCAGTATTCCAAGATCCATACAGGCCCTCCACCACTCTACACACGAGATCAGCTATTGCTTGTGTTGTATTTTTCCGACTTCGAAAACCATATTGCTCTTGTACAAAGGAACTAACAACCCTCTCAAACACTTTAGAAAATGAAGGCAGGATTGAAACTGGGCGATAATTATCAGAATCCTGTTCACTTCCTTTCTTAAGGAGTGGTTTTATTTTAGCAGATAAGGAACAATGCCTGTCATGAATGACTTATTTATAATAATAGTTCATTGAGCTGAAATAAAGTCAACAGTTTTTTTTTTTCATAAAATCCACTGGAATATTCCCAGCCTGCTGATTGTTTATTTTTTAGTGATTTTATCACCTTTGCAATAATTTCTGAAGAGATTATTTTTAAATCAAAAGACTGAAAATTAATATTACTGTTACAATTTGACAAGTAAGATGCTGCATCATCTCTATTAGGTCTAATACTATTCACTATAGCCCCCAAAACAAACTTTTTTGTTTAAATGATAGAAATCACTAAACCATCATCAATCACATTACTGTCAAGTTTTATGGCAGAGAAATCTTGTGTTACCTTTATTGTTCCAAGTTCAGATTTTAAAACTGACCACACAGCTCTACTTCTGTTTTACTATAATTTACTATAGAATAGTTTAATATAATAATAATTTAGCATGTAAACGTGCATCAATGCTGGCTGACTGAGTTTATCGAATTGCGTAGTTCCCGGTCCAGGCTGACACTCACTACTTCCAGGCCCCATTCAAAAGATCCACAACCTATCCATAACTGTACCTTAAAATTTAAACAGAGAACGATTTCACTTGGGTAAGTTTTCTCCCTTTTTCATTATGAAAAATTTTCTTTTTCCCTTTTCAATAATAATTATTATTATCTTCTCTAATTTACATCTAACGTAATTTTAACATACAAATTTCAATATATCTATCACATTTATTTCAGAACATTTGATTATAACTCCACCATATTTTTTTTCTCTCAGGGTAATAGTTTATTTATTTATTTTTATTTTTACTATTTATCCTGACCTTTTTATTGGTGTGTGAGTAACTGGTCACTGGGTTCACTTTCGAGCCTCGCCTTTTATCCCTTGGACAGTTGACCCTGAGGCCTCCCCCTTATTCCATCATATCACTCTTACACTATACCATTATCATTGCATTTCTCTCCCATTTTACTAATATTGGTCTATTTAATCTAGGTGTTACTTAATTTAGTTAATATAGCTCTAGTTACTGTAATTATAAGTCCAAATGTCAAAACCAATCACGATTACGAATATTTCTATTGACTACATATTACCCCCACCCTCATCTGGTCCATAACCCAAGGCATATGGATGTCTGCTCTCCCTAGATGTAACACCCGTTTGGCACGATGCTGGGGAGACTAATTCCACAGCCTCATTTGTGTTATTTACCGTATTAGCATATATAGCCAATATAGTCTCATAAAAAATGAAGTAAATAAAAAAACCTTATCCAAACATTGTTCCAAATTTCCTATTGCTTAATATTTCTTTTATTTTAAGGTTTGTCTAAAATAAGCAGCCAACTCTCGTTCTTTTCCTTGGTTTCTGTGCCAATATTAACATCAGTACTGCCTGCAATTTGGTTGTGGTTGTTTTCAACATATGTAATGTAGTTGTTCTTAAAATTTCAAATTTTTCATCACCTTTTCTTTCTTCTTTAACCACACATTTATAATTCCCAAAATTATCCTTCCTTTACATTCTCTAGCTACCCCCACTTGCTTAGTTAAAAAATAAATAAAAAATAAAACTTTATTATTTCAATTCCCTCGCTATTCAGTTTTTATAAACAACCTTATCAGTGGCAGTGATTGAACAGGTTTAACCATAGATTTAACCATGCATAGGTTTAACCATGCTGTCAATGTTAATTTTCTTTGTTTGTTTAAAAATTAATAAAATATATTATTTGTATACAAAACCTAACTTATAGGATATCATTTTTCTCAGAAAGATGCGTAGAATTTATCTATAACTTTCCTGAGAACATGTAAAAAACGAGTTGATATTCTCACCTAAACATATAAATATGTTTTTTAAAACTGTGGCCATTGTTAATTTACATTCTTTTCTTTAACAACTACCGACATGACGTTTTTGTGGGTGAATAGTTTGAACAAGTAAACCACTTTTTGCAAGGTTTTTACACTTTATGTTTATGACAATCATAACATTGGAGTTTTTCTTAGAACTGAACTAGAATTTGACAGATATTTATTCATGTTTACACAAATATTGAAGAAAGGCAACATCAAGTCTCTACAAATCAACTATTTTCTGCTGAAATACAAATATGGTAATGGCCAAATAAAGTATTTATTGTCTCTACAATTATTAGCAAGCGAGATAGAAGAAAAGGTAAGTAAATAATTATTCTCAGGCATGAGCACAAGTGTTAGATTTGTATTTAATAGGAATGGATGTACTACCATCTACTGCTAAATTATCTGTAATAATATACCCTATAATGTACTTTTATTTTTAATGAACTTTAGTACCCAATTTTATTTATAAATTTTAAAATTTTTGTAAAGTATTATTACTATCTGAAAAAAATTACTACTATTTTGGTTTGTCAATTATTTTAAACAGACTTGCAGTAAGAGGTGAAAATTACTACAAATAAAAAACATGGTTTCATATGATTTTTATATTTATGCACAATTTGAAGGAAATGTGATAAACTAACATAAATTTATCATTGTTTGCTAAATTTGTAGTTCTAACAAGGTGCATTGAAATGTATAATTTCAACGAGGATTCGCATAGAACCAGGTAAAAAAATAAGACTGGTTTACTAACTGAAAATTATTCGGGAATAGTGCGAGTACTCATTGCTCTAGCATGTGAATTAATTATTTCACTAAGAGTCTAAGTCCTTAACATACACCAAATCCTAAAATATGTTTATGAATATCCATTACACACTCAAATCCGGGCACAAATCCACCTGTAATTCTACTAAATTAAATAAACATTCAGAACCTGTGATCTAATCAATATCCTTGGGCTAGGAGAATCTGGAAGTCAAAAATGCAATTAAAACGTTTAACGCCAAAATCACGATTCAGGCTAGTTTTCGAGTAAAGGAGGTTGCCTTTGCTACATGGAACTATTGTGTACTCATATTTCCTTTTAAAATTCAGTAAAACAGTTCTAATTAAAGATATCAAAATGGTTGTTATTTTAAACAGTTTGTACGCTTATCTCATGGTTTAATCAAATTTTAACACACTAAATTAAATATAAATCTAAATATATCAATTCTGCACGTAATGTTACCCACACCACCTCTCAACGACAACAAAACTGATTTTATTAATACAAATTTAATTTCCAACCCTGACCTCCCAAAAAATATGGTATTCGCAAAGTTATGAGATCCAACAGGGCTAAGTGACCAATGCAAGCATAGCGAGTGGAGGCTTCTTCACGTTTGTACAGCTTTGAAATTCACCTGGTTAACCCATTCAGGTAGTAGTTATTCAGGGCCATGCAGGACTAGCTGCAGCAATTAATTTTGTCGAAATTGCATGTGTTTCGTTTGAGCCTTATAAAAACACAATGGTTAAAGATAAATCAATGAAATTTTCACAGTTTTTTTACTAAATTAGTATTCTTTGAATGTATATAGAATACTTTCTTTTAAACAGTTACCATTTTATTTTAATTTGTTGTTAATTTAACATTTTTAGTTTTAAAAATTTGTAAAATTGAAAGTAATCGACTATAAATTATATTTAGTGGCATCTCACTTTACTTTTATTCTCTTTTTTTTTAAGTTTAGAATATTTTTTACACAAATTAAAAAAAGTAGGATCATATCTTTACTTAACCAAAAGATATAGCAGATAATGTTAGTGACTTACCGATTCATTGCGTTTTTCCCAAATGACAATCTTTTATTTCCATGGTAACAATTTAGTATATTTACTTTATTACACTAAACACTAAACATTATTACACTATTTACAAAATGCACATTTCATTCTTAGTAATTTACTAAAGTGTGAAAAGACTTAAAACAATTTTCAAGATGTAGTGGAACTTATCAACATTAGGCCTGAGCATAAAATCAATTTTGAGGTTATTTTCAGTAGGGCTATCAACTAAATTTGACTCCTCATCTAATCTGGGCTCTAAAACAAGAGGTTTATCAAATTTACCTACCGGTACTTCATTATCTGGATTAGAAATATTGTTCGAGAACTATTTTCGGAAGAAAACATCAAAAAACCGCCTTCCTGTCCTTCAAGGTTCATTTCTGAGTTATTTACAAGTAAGTTATTAAATTTTTTATGTGAATTGGGGTATTATAATGTCTTCTACACTTTCATCATTATCACTTATATCGGAATCACTTTCATAGTCACTAAATAAATAGTTATCTACTTCTGAATCACGCAATAATTCACGCTCCATTATCACTTAAAACAGAAACAAAACAATGTCGAACGAAGGAATATTCAAGGTTAGCAGATGACATTCAACATATGTTTTGCTTTGAAATCAGGCTGGCAAACCACGAAAACTTAATATTTTGTTTCTAAAAGACTAGCTGAAGCAATACAAGCAATATCTATTGGATTTATACGGAACTACGACGACAGTAATACAATAAACATAGAGCACGAGACCATCTCGTGGTTCAGCGTTTGGTCCAAAAATGCGACCACGAGTGTAGCTCGTGAGTCTACCTCAATGGGTTAAAGTCACTGACACGAGCAACCAAAACTACATAATTTGTTTTCACTATTTCAATTCCATGTTTACAAGCAACTATTGTTGAATTAATTGGTTACGTTAGTTTATTTATATGTTTTAGTGTTTAATCAAAATTGAAGCATTAATAGTGTTTGTACTGATTTTCGTTAAATAAATAAATTTTGTAAACATTGCACAAATTTTTTATTGGACAAAATCACAAAACACATCAAACATAGTTTACACAAAAGAAATATAAATTGTTTCATATACATAATTTATACTTACATAATACACATATAATGTATACATAAATGAAGTAATTTATGTATATTTAATAAATTGTGTACTGTGTTCACCTACTTAATTTCATTTTAATAGAACGATTATATTTATAACAATGAATGCATGCTTTAATTTCAATACGTAACATTTATTTGCATTATCATTATGGTTAAATTGGATGTTTCCCATCACTTGTGTATATTATATTTATACCTTATTGTATACCTTATAAACTAATACTCAATATTTTGTAAGGTCAACTATCGTTATCAAGTGTAATAATCAATACAGTGTTAGGAAATATCCCTTCAAAGCCTAACCTATAAAATTAACCGATATTTCAGGTCCCAAAATCATAAATGTTATTGGGAAGAAGAGACAAATTAATACACTGGCATAAACTGAACGAAAACTAATAAAAATATCTTGTATAAAGCTACTGGTAAATCCTATCAGCCAAATGAGAGTAAAAATTAGCCCATGAATTTCGTTAACAAAAACTGAATTAAAATTAGAAATAAAAATTTTTCTACTTTAAAAAAGGTAAAAAGGGCTCAAAGTGGGAATAATGATTCAATTTCAGTCTAAAAATTTGAAAGAGACAGCAAAAGATTATTCACCCCTGATCGATAGTAAGGACATCATTTTCTTGGCACTAACCCTTTAACAATCAATAGTTTGTCGTTCTTTGTGTATATGCATGTGTGGTGTATATGCATTGTTGGTCTTGACCGTGTGTATAGTACTTCCGGACCTTTGGATTGGTCGTTGGCTTCTAGCGACAAACCACGACTCGTTCGATTGATGTCGGGAGCTAACTAGAAGAAGTAGTATGACTAGAGTTGTTACACAAGACGAGTCTAAAGAGATAACACGTGGATTTTTCGCTACGCAATTCCTTTCGCTTCTTTACACGCTATTAACGCAGCAGTTTACTTTTAATTTAAATAAATATCACTTAATTCTTTTTCTATTTTATGTTACTTTTTTATAAAATATTCATCTTTGTGAAAGTCTTAATTGTATTGTATGTGCAATATGGGAACTATATTATTTGTGTGAACTGTGTTTTATTATACAATATATTGTTACAAGTATTGGCCAAGAACAGTTGAAGTGATATACAACGCCTCCCATGGACATTGGACATCGTGAGTACTCTAACATACAATTATTCTGTAGCTTAGATGAATATTAGAATTTCTTGTTATTTGCTTTCTCATTAAAAGCAGTGGTCCTCCGAGCATATGTAAAACCCAATTTTTTTATTACATTACCGAATATTACATAAATTGTGAACATTTTGGTCCTCCGGGCCCGATATACGATAAAATGTACCTAGTTCATTTCATTCGTCGTATATGTTGAACCACACTATGATTCAGTTTATCAATTTTCAATACTCCATATTGATTTTATCGATCGAATCCACTTTCGTCTGAACTTATTCAACTCTGCGCATGCCACATCAAACGCTACGATTGGCTGAAATTGTAAACAACGTCAGCTGTGTTAAAACATAACCTGATTTCAAAACCAAGCAAAATTTTTGTATCAACACTCATGATATTGAGTTATGAATCAATTTAATTCTGTTTAACTAATTCAATGTGGTTAAACATTTTTCTTTTAAATAAATAAAAATTTAGTTGCTTTTAGAATTAAAATTTACAATTTGAAAAACAAAATTCTTAAATTTGGAATTTCTATCTTTGTTTTTTTTTTAATTTTTGAATACGCTTCTGGTATTAGGCTTACAACCTAAAATTATTTTCTATCAATTTTAAACAAAAATGATGCGTTACAAAGCTTTTACACGACAAGCTGAACTATTATCTAAAAGATTAGCTAAAATTAATACTGCGATAACGGAGATTGCAGAAGAATGTAAAGACAATATACCGCAACAGACTGAACGGAAAGTTTTAGAATATCATGGTGAAGTATGCAGAAAATTTCTTGACTTCGAAACATGGGTTGACCGAGTCACAAACAACGAAGAGATTTCAGACCAGGAACTCGATCAAATTAGCTCGGTGCAGGAAAATATATCTGAACTCGTAATTAACTCCAAAACTAACATTAAAACTTTAATGCCAAATATTGGTCAGGCAAATGAATTAAATCAAACCACTTCATCTCAAGTTTCTGAATTACACAAAACAGCGATAAAATTACCTAGATTGTCATTACCTCATTTTAATGGCCTACTTTCTGATTGGTCAAATTTCTTTCACATTTTTTCAAACTCTATTCATCAAAATGATTCTTTAACTCCTGTTGAAAAATTTACATATCTTTTGTCTTGTTTGCAAGGGGAACCATTGAACCTTGTCAAGTCCCTACCAATCAGTCCAGAAAATTATAGGACACTCGCCGCTTAGTTAATTTTCATATCAATAACATTATTGATCTACCTAATATAACGCACACTACGCTTAAAAACATAAGACAGTTTTTAGACACATATTCTGAAAACAGTCAAGCCTTGTTCGCTCTTAAATACAACATCAGTAAAGAGTTAACCCTTTTAACTCTTTTACTACGCAAATTGGATTCATCTTCAAGAAAACGGTTTGAAAATCAACGTTCAATAGACCATAAATTACCTACAATTAAAGAACTTATCACATTCTTAGAAGCGGAATGTATTCATTTAGAAGATTCAATTACAACCGCCTCTGGTTCACAGTTAAACACCGTCGTCAAACCTAACCTAACCTATTCTAGACCGCTCGTTACTCAACCTAAAGTACTACCATCTTCAAAACAAGTGTACACAGCGGTACCTTCTCACGCTTTATGTCCCTATTGTAATAAATCTGACCATAAGATTTATATGTGTTCTCCGTTCAAGGAACTAACTGTCAACAAACGATTTGAATTCATTAAATCTAATCAGCATTGTTTCAACTGTTTAAGCGCATTACATTCAACTTCTCACTGCAAATCAACTAATACTTGTAACCACTGTAACCATAAACATCATACATTACTTCATTTTGATACACGCAAACCCAACGCACATGAAATTACCACAAGCTGACTATCTAAGAATAAACAGACACATTTCAGTCTGCAATCTAAACATAACCTTCAACCTGTTACCAAAACACCAAATTATTATAGCATTTCTCATCAGGCAAGTGTTCCATTCAACAATGATGGACTCTTTACAATATTAAGCACCGCTAAAATTTATTTAACCTGTAATACAAACAAATCTCTCGTTGTGACTGCAATACTCGACTCAGGTAGTCAAATTTCACTAATTACGACCGACTGTGCTAACAGGTTAGGTCTATACATTAAACCATCTTCTATGCAATTAAATGGAATTTCTAATGTCTCTACAACAATAAGAGGCTTTGCTAAACTCAACATTTCTACACTAAGTGGTTATACACTTAAACACAATCACAATGTTATTGTTTTGGACAAAATCGCTTGTAATCTTCCTAAATGGGAAAACACTTCACATCTACGCTCTAAATTGAAAAATTTAAAATTAGCAGATCCTAGGTTCAATAATCCAGATAAAATTGATTTTTTATTAGGCGCTGACTTATATGCAAATGTAATTACAGGCCATAAAATTCATTTAGGCCACAATCTGCCTATCGCAATAGGAACCATTTTTGGTTACACACTAATTGGGTCAATAAAAACTACTTTACTAAACAAAGCTCCTTTGTCGTTATTAGTAACACAGGACCTAGATCTTAGTAACATATTACAACAATTTTGGACTATTGAAGAACCTCCAGTCATAACTAAAACTGCTGTTGATGATCTGGAATGTGAAAACCATTACATTTCAACCATTTCTCGCAACAAAAATGGGCGTTACACTGCATCATTACCATTTAAATCACCTTATCTTGCAATACGCACGCTAAATCAATTAGCAGAGGACGAAGGTCCTAATTTTCCGCTCGCTTCAGAAGTCATAAAACACAACATTTATGTTGATGACATCGTCACAGGTGCTTGTGACATACCAAACGCTCTCAATTTACAACAAGAACTAATTTCTTTGTTGGACAAAGGCCAATTTCAGCTTCGAAAATGGTCGTCAAACGCTCCTGAACTCTTAAACGCAGTTCCCGCACCTGATAGAGAATCACCGCTATACTTTAGATCTCCAGATCAACCTTTGTTCTCTATCTTAGGAATCAAATGGCTACCCATCTCAGATGAGTTCTCCTATGAAATGGATATTCCAAATCACGCTTTCACTAAACGCTCTGTCTTATCAATCATAGCCCGCATTTATGATCCTTGTGGTTGGCTTACACCAATCACTTTTTACGCGAAGTGCTTACTTCAACGCTTATGGACCATGGGTCTAAGTTGGGACGATCCTTTGCCCGACAACATCGGACAAGAATGGCAAGCTTTTACGATTGACGTACATTCTTTAAGATCTATAAGAATACCACGCTGTCTTGAACTCAGCAACGCTCTTGACGTTCAACTTCACGGTTTCAGTGACGCTTCCGAACAAGGATACTCCGCTGTTGTCTACTTACGCACTACTGACGCTAACAACATAATAAAAACCATTATTTTGATCGCCAAATCAAAGGTGGCTCCTCTGAAGAGAATTTCGCTACCCCGCTTAGAATTGTGTGGTGCACATTTGCTCGCAAAATTAATGCACTACTGTATTATATTAGTACAACCGCATCATCATATCAGTGTGACTCGCTGTTGGACTGATTCATCGGTAACTTTGGCATGGATTCAAACTTCATCATACAAATTAAAAGTCTACGTCGCCAATAGAGTCAGCCAAATACAAGATTAGGTATCACCAGAACATTGGTCTCATGTCCCCTCTTGCTACAATCCAGCTGATTGTGCCACGCGTAACATTTCTCCGTCTGCACTCATAAACCATCCTTTGTGGTGGTCGGGGCCAACTTGGCTAACATCTTCTACCCATGAGTGGCCAAAATCACTGTTGCCGGTTATGGACACTTTGCCAGAAATCCGTAGTAACCCCCTCCACATTGGTATTGTTTCAACGACGACAGAATGGGACCTCTTAACACACTACTCTAATTGGACGACTACGAAACGTATACTTGCTTACGTTATCAGATTTATAAACAACTGTAAAGACAAAATTAAAAATACAAAACCATTAACTGTTCAGGAACTAAAAACCGCTGAAATCAAAATTATAAAACTGGTTCAACACCATAACTTTTCGGATGAAATTCAACTACTCAAAAATCATAAATCATGTACGATGAAATTACAACGACTATCACCCTTTTTAGACACTAATCAGATTTTACGAGTTGGAGGAACACTTCCACAATCTTCTCTCAACTATCACGCAATGCACCCAGTGATACTTCCCAAGAAACATCACATTACAACAATTATAATCCAGTACTATCACATCACGCATCTTCACGCAGGACCTCAGTTACTGCAATCGCTCATTTCACAACATTTTTGGATTCTGTCTGCCAGAAGTATTATCCGCACTTGCATTTTCAAATGTATAATCTGCTTTCGAGCTAAACCAGCTCAAACAATTCCACTTATGGGAAATCTCCCACGTGAACGCATCACACCTACACCTCCTTTCTTAAAAACCGGTGTTGATTATGCAGGGCCTTTCTTGGTAAAAATTCATACTTTACGTAGAGCCCAAAAGGTCAAAGTTTATTTATGTCTTTTTGTCTGTTTCGCTACTAAAGCGGTCCATCTAGAAGTCGCTATGGACTTATCTACATCGAGGCATACATCGATGCTTTAACTAGATTCATCTCTCGCCGAGGGTTATGTTCCGATATTTACTCTGATTGTGGAACTAATTTCACGGGCGCCGCCGCAAAACTTAACAACATTAACTCTTTATTTTGTAAACTCCATAACTTTCAAGCTGATGTCAGCACTTTCGCAACCAACCATCACATAAATTTTCATTTTTTACCGCCAGCTGCACCTCACCAAGGAGGTCTCTGGGAAAGCGCCGTCAAAAGTGCTAAACATCATCTCAAACGCATTCTCCATAATCAGTGTCTAACACTTATGGATTTTGTCACGCTTACCATAAGAGTAGAGGCCATTCTGAACTCGCGACCTCTAACTCCGCTTTCTTCTGATCCCACAGAACTCGCTACGCTAACTCCAGGACATTTCCTGATAGGTCGACCTCTTCTATTGCCTCCTGAAGAAGATGTAACACTTTTATCACCGAACCGCCTAAAGCAATGGCAACAAGTTCAACGCTATACCCAGATGCTCTGGAAACGATGGAACGTAGAGTATCTACACACGCTTCAACAAAGGTCTAAATGGACACGTCCTTCTAACAACCTGTTAATAGGAGATCTTGTGCTCATACTAGAACCTAACACGAAACCCATGACTTGGCCGCTAGGCCGTATTCTTCACACTCATCCTGGCAAGGATGGTGTTGTCCGCGTAGTCACATTACAAACTCAGTCTGGAATTCTTTCTCGCCCAGTCACCAAAATCTTCAAGTTACCCCTTGAAGTCTAAATCTATTTCATTTTAATTTTTCTTACTTTTCAAAATTAGATTAAGTATGGACATAGTTGCACCCATCTTCCTACCGCATACTCTTCGGGTACCTTATAAATCCCAGTCCTTCTCGCACTCACATACCTTTCCTCATGTCAATACTTGTTGAAACATTGTTTCAAGGGCGCCGCTATGTATAGTACTTCTGGACCTTTGGATTGGTCGTTGGCTTCTAGCGACAAACCACGACTCGTTCGATTGATGTCGGGAGCTAACTAGAAGAAGTAGTATGACTAGAGTTGTTACACAAGACGAGTCTAAAGAGATAACACGTGGATTTTTCGCTACGCAATTCCTTTCGCTTCTTTACACGCTATTAACGCAGCAGTTTACTTTTAATTTAAATAAATATCACTTAATTCTTTTTCTATTTTATGTTACTTTTTTATAAAATATTCATCTTTGTGAAAGTCTTAATTGTATTGTATGTGCAATATGGGAACTATATTATTTGTGTGAACTGTGTTTTATTATACAATATATTGTTACAAGTATTGGCCAAGAACAGTTGAAGTGATATACAACGCCTCCCATGGACATTGGACATCGTGAGTACTCTAACATACAATTATTCTGTAGCTTAGATGAATATTAGAATTTCTTGTTATTTGCTTTCTCATTAAAAGCAGTGGTCCTCCGAGCATATGTAAAACCCAATTTTTTTATTACATTACCGAATATTACATAAATTGTGAACACCGTGGCTCTCCTGATGATCTCGATTTGTGATTCTAGGTGTTACCATTCTTCTGATATCGTTGATACTAATTTTGCGTAATTTTGTAATCCTACTTTTCGCACCTTTATTCCTAATTCACTGAAACTCTGTAGTTTTGTACAATTGCGCGTATAAGTTTCAGAGCCGAAAGGAAATAACTGTCCGATTTCCGTAACTGTCGCTTTTTACACATTTTCTCACGTTTCGCACTCACAATTTTACTAAATTCCCTTTAATATTTTGACTTGGGATTTACATTTTCTTTTTCTTTAATTATTATTATTTATTAATCTGAAATATTTACTCTTTATCTCTTTCCATTTTCCTACAAAAGGTGTGAAAACTATTAATTTTTTATTTTGGTGTGGAATTTATTTTTTACTCAATTCGTCATTGCTTTTATATAACTAAATTTCTTTGTATTAATTACTTTGTTTAAATTTTCTTTTGTCTTTTATTTACTTTTATAAGTAGCACATTTCTGCTAACTTTTAATTAAATCATTATTCCCAAATTTTTTCAAGAATAACATTTTCTTACATTTCCATGAAGTTTTTGGAAATCTTTTTTAGGAAATCTTAAGTTTTTGGATTTTGACCAATTTTGGAATTTTTTCCTTTCTTACTTTCTCTTTAACTTTAATTACGTCAATTAATATAAAATATTAGTATTAGATATGAATTGCATACAACTTGTACTAGAAATTCCATATTCTTAAAACCGTTTATTTCATAATTTCAAAATTCATTAAATACTGATTTTTTATTTCAAAAAAGACTAACTCAGAAACTCGCTGTTTCAACAGGTTCAAGATCGTGACGTCAGACCGAAGTCATAGTCCACTTTCACAAACTCGTTCAAAACAGCAAAGCTTGCTTCTACTGTACTAAATCCTTGCATCTTTAACTATATTTTAATTTTTTCCAAAATTTGTCAAATTCAGTCCCCATAGAACAATATTTCCGTTATACTACACTACCCTGCTTTTAAACAAAAAGCTCCAAATTATTTTGACCGGATGGGTGGGGGAGACAGAAGATTTTCTAACCTGTATGAATCCAGTATTAAGTATTAAAAGAAGGGGATGTTTTTGAAACAAAAACTACTCGAATTAAATACTTTTGGAATAGTTAGATGTTATTTCTGTGCTTAGGATACAAAATTCAAGTTATGTAAAATTTACAACAAGGTCAGTCCACTTTAATGTTGCTCTTTTGAGGCACTATAGACCACTCGCTAGAATGCATTTTATAAAAACCAAATAAAGGTGCGTCACCACCGAACCAAGTGGCCAATTAAAAATATTATATATGTTTAGCAGAAAGATATACCTATAAAACATAAAAATTTTAATATAGAAAAACTACAAATATTTTTGCAAATTGACTTCCATTTGCCAAAGTCCATACGCTTATGATAAAGGGACATTGTGGACGAACTAAGCACTTTTTAAATTAGAAATTTAATACATATATAGCAAACATTGGTATCTCTATTGGATTAAAATTTTAAAAGGGGATGCAAAAGTATTTGTCATAAAGTTGATTTAAAGTCGAGAATATGAGACAGAAATTGAAAATACACATGTGAGTATCTAAACATACATCCCGGGCAAACTAAATGTTTTTCTAATTCAAAATTGTGTATATAGATAGAAAATATTGACATCTCCTTCAGATTAATATTTGAAAAGGAGACGCGAAAAAAATGTTTTTCAGAAAATCAATTTAATTTAAGGAAAAATTTGATTTGTAGTTGAAAAAGTATAAGAACTTATACGAAGGTTTTCTTATTCAAAATTTTATATGTAAATAGCAAACATTGATATCACTCTCAGGTTAAAATTTGAAAAGGGACACTAAAAGTATTTGTTCATAAAACATTTAGAGATTTTATTTCTAATAATTCTCACGATAAAACTCTTTTTTTTCAACCCTTTCTATTTTACTATACTAGTAAGAAATTGGTTTTATATTAAGGAATTATTGTTTAACCAATTTACTTTCCATTTTGTTCAATTGTGTTGTCCACTTTTTCTTTCCTAGATTTAGATCGTGTTTAGCTTGAACTATGACCTTGGCAAAACCGTTTAAATTTCAGTTATTATAAATTTGAAACTTCTACAATGGTCATATGCTCTATGACTGTCATAAAACTAATATCATAGCAATTTTTAAACTCCATAGCTTCAAGTTACCAAGCCTGTGTCATTTAAAATTAATTACAAACATTTCAAAAACTGCCTCAGCAACATATCTTAAGTTTTTAAAACATATTTATATTTTTTCTTCTATTCATTACTTTTTCCGTCATTTTTTTATGTACGGTAAACATATAAATATTTCGAGCAAAGTTTTATCTTTGTTTTGTGATTTTCAATATTGTCACATCAAATTTGTTCCGTCCTCATTGTCTACCATATTATCATAGTCCAACAACGAATGAGGATCAGTTAACAGATTATTTATAGACTTTTCTCACAAAATTAATATTATTATTATTATTATTATATATATATATATAATAATAATATTATATATATTATTATATATCTATTTATAATATATTTTGAATGATAAATATTAAATATATATATATATCAATGACCACCATGATTACCCCCCTTTGAGTTTCCTATATATATTTTACTTCGCTATCATTTTGTATTAAATGGTGATGATAATGCTTGAACAAACTAAACAGTTAGAGTTCGGAACTTTATAATTTTTATAGAAACTGTATGAACCCTACTATTAGAACAGGGTGTAATCCACACGGTGGTCCCATTTATGCTATTTCATTTCCTATCAGATTACAGTGACAATGTATCCATTGGAACTTGAATTCTGATAGCTTTGTTAGAATATTTTCACAATTTCGAAAGTGTTGCTAAATTATTAATTTATATTTTTTTTTTTGCGTGCATCCAGCCTCAGGTAATGCCGACCGCACGGTGTCTCTCATACACATAGCTAGCCAGTCTCCAGTAGGTAGGATCAGTCAGAATTCGTCCAAGAGTGCAATCAGGTTGGAGTCTTCTCTTCAGCTCATCTCTGACATCCGATCTGATGATACAATCAAGAAGGATGTGTTGTAGGGTTTCTTCTTCTATCTGACATACAAGACACAGGGGCGACTCAGCAAGTTGGAAATGAAAAAGATAGGACTGTGTTACAATATGTCCTGTTCTAGCTTTTGAGGCGAATGTTGACACGGACCTGGGCAAGTTCTTGTAGATGACAGTGTTGTTGGGTTCTTTGAGGAGTTCGTAAAGATGGCGACCCGTCAGTTCATCTCTCCACTGCTCCACCTACCTGTGTCTCAGGATTCTGTGAGATGCAGCCATGCAGCCTGCAAGAGGTAGTTCTTTAGATGGTATAGGATGCATATTGGTGGCTGCCTTTGCTATTTCATCAGCTTTCTCATTTCCCTGAAGTCCGCAATGACTCATCTCGGTATCCATTGAAAGAAAATCTCCTTGTCCATGGACAAATTCAGCAGTTCTAAAATCTCTTGGACTCTGTGGTAGTAACTTGAGGGCCTGTATTGTTGGGGAGTTGTAGTGCGCTTTTGGAGTCGCTGAGTATGCATATCTTTTTACTTTTTACAGTTATGCAATGAGCAAGCGCCGCGTTGATGGCCAGTAGTTCAGTGTCAGTACTGGAGCTTGAATTCGCTGGGACAAAGAAGGACTTGCCTGAATGTTCCGTAAAGTAACCGGCTCCAGATTTTGATTCTGTGGAGTTCAATGACCCATCAGTGTAAATATTAATTTATATTTAATGTATATAATCTCACTGAAATCATGTAATGTTTAAAATGATATTTATAAAACCTCAACTCAATTAATTTATGTCTGTTTCAGAGAATTCCTGGGCCAAGCTTGGATGAAGACTGACAAAGCCACTCGTGCACCACACATCATTTTAATGACCAGAAGATTTAATGAGGTAGACTATATATATAGTAATGCTCTAAGTAATCCTACATTAAACAAATACAAAAGGCGCTATAATATATAAACAGAAATTTATCAGCGAAACTTTATTTAGTGTATATTAAGAATTTTATTATTTATTGACACTGGCACACTATTTTTCTATGTAGTATTTTTCCACTTGTTATAGTGCTCACGAAGTTTTTTAATTCCAGAAAGGTGGAAGTCTTATGACTGCATGTTGACTCATTCTACCACAGCATCAATAACCTTATTACAGTTGAATTTGTTCACTCCTAAAAAATGTTTAGGTCAGCTGAAAAAGTGAAAGTGAAATCTGTACTACAGCTGTTCACCTTGAGTTTCCGTAACATTTCCATTGTCAAAGTATCAGTATGAGGCTAGACCAATGTCTTGAAGGAAACAAACTGAATGCTGGGCAACTTTCCTCTTGGAATGAATCAATGACTTTACTTTTCATTTAAAATCATACAGTAGTACTTAGAAATGACAGAAAATTGTGATAAAGAATTTCTTTTGAATCCTAAAAAAAGTGACCATAATTTTTTCAGATGAAAATGTGGTTTTGGTTTCTGTGGCAAAGGTGGGTTTGGATGTTGCCATTGAATGCTCATTCATTTTAACTCTGGAGTGAAATAGTACACCCATGTTTCATCACAGGTTACTATAGAGTTAAAAACTTGTCATCATCCTTTTCATAATGCTGCAGAAGCTGGTTGACTGCAACCAATCTCTTTTCTTTTAGACTTCAAACAATAGAGAAAACCCACCTTACACTCATCTTGCTAAATTTAAGATGTTCTATATCTAATTTTTCTACTCTACTAATATTCATACCCCCAGAAGCTTGATTTAGTGACCACGGGCTTGGTAATCGTGAGGGAACCTAGCAGTATCTAGATTCTTTTTCATTTAGTTTTGGGTTAGATCCTTCTGTTTCATTTTCTTATGAGGTCTCTCTTGACCAACTCTTGTTTTTTTCTGACCCTGACACTATTAGAGTATTCAAAGGCTAAGGTCTTTATGATCTTTTCTTCCTTTTTTATTATAAAGTGGTGATTACCGAGAGGTTTTTGCCTTTAAAAAACAAGAGAGGAAAACACAACTTTTGTTTCAAGTTTCTCAGTAATTTTTCTGATGTTGATTTAGTCTCAAATTGGTATGTCATCAGTCAGCTTGTCTTCATTGGTTGAGGTTTTCAGCCAACAAGCATGTGGTTTGTTTTCAACTATTTACCCGACCTTCTTTAGCTAACAAAAACCTATCACAACACTAACCTCACTGTTGGCTTTGTATATTTTGTAGCACCCATTTTAAATCGTTCATATACTACAAAAATCATATATCAAATGCTAATTAGATGGCCTGGTTATTGTTATTACATAATAATAAAACAAACAAATATATGATCCTGCATCACTGTCACAGTCGACAGTAATTTCCAACTGGACGTTGTTTTAAAAATGTTCTTTGTGTTTTTTAAATAAGTGTCACGGTTTATTTGATAGGTACTGTTTCTATGGTTGATTGTTATAAATTCTTCCAGCCATCTTCACTCATGTGGGGAATTATTTTGGACAAATCTTTATATTTCTGATTTATTTTAGATTTGAATTTCTTTTGGCCGTTTTCTACCATTTATTTATTTTGTGTAGTAATTCTAAATTTTCTTTAATACATGTTTGTCTTAGGTATCACAATTAGTAGTATCAGAGATAGTAAGAAGATCAAGCATTAACTCTCGCATCAATGCCATTGAGAAATGGGCTGCAGTCGCAGATATCTCCCGCTGCCTTCATAATTTTAACGGAGTGCTTCAAGTTTGTGCTGCGTTCACCAATAGTGCTGTATTCCGACTAAAGAAAACATGGGAAAAAGTGTCCAAGACGGTAATAAATTAAAAAATTTCCAGAGATAGTAACTTTGTACTGTATAATAAAAAATAAAAAAACATACAAAATAATGTTTTTAAAATATTTAATTAAAAAAGAGTCTTTTGTGTAGGTTTTAAAGTTAACAAAACCATTTAATTAAATATTATTAAATTAAATCAAGAATTACTGGTGCCGCAATTTAAAATTTGTATTTTGGTTTAACTCTCTGACTGGCAAGTATCCGAAATCGACCTACACTCCCGAACTAGTTGGCTATGTTTCACCTATAAAACATGTTTTTTGCAATATAACATTTCGCCCACTTAGGATCGTCCTATCGCAATAAAAAAAATAGTGTTAGAAAGCTAATGTTTCGTAGATACATAATCATGCGAAAAAAATACCACAAAACGATATAAATAATATTCCAAAAATTGCTGAAGTTCACATATTTTTAATACGTAACGTCAAAGATTTAAACCATGCGCCTTTTAGTAAAAGCGACGCCACTTTTTCACATATGATCACAAATCTATTTTTCTGTCAAACGGGTCGACCAAAACACTGTTCTATAGATCACATCTTTCTCTTTATAACCGTAGTTTACATTCTGTTCTGTGTCTTATAGATCGAAAGATATTTCTACTTGACGAAAGTAGTAACCTAACGGAACGAAATTCACTTGGCATTCGGTGCAGTTTACTAAATAAGATTATCGATTACTGAATCGATTTTTTGTAATCGAACTTTATAGTATGTTGTAGAGGAGATTTCATTCTACAAGTTGGTAGCACTTGATATAGGCAAAAGATACTTCCATGTTATTGTTTTTAACTTGGAAAGAAGCCCAAGTTTGTGAGTAAAATGACGTATGAAAACCGTCTAGCGGTTATTGATTTGGGATTATATTTCTCTTATTTTGAAGGTTTGTTTTATTTATTTATTATAAATTGTGTATACAAATTACAATATCAGTATTATTGTTTTGGAATTTATTGTTCTGAGTGAATGTTATTGTCAGACATCAAATATTGAGGCTATCTAGAGATAGCGGTTATGTTGGTAATTGGTCTTCCTTCATAGCAAATTTGTAGCAAAACACATTGTGTTTACTAATACAAATAATTTTGTCTAATGAACATTTTATAAATGATTGTTTTTACCAAAATATATGCAAAATGTCTATAAATTTATATAGGCCTATCTATAAATAGAGAAAGGTTATGGTATATCCGGTGTGACCATATTAGCAAGTTTCCATTAGTTTTATATATCCATAAATTGATTATGTTTTTACCAAAATGTATGCAAAATGTTTATAAAATTATATAGGCCTATCTATAAATATTTTTTTATTGGTTTATATACCTATTTCTGTGGAATTTTGCCTCCGTTACTTTCCGATTTTTTGATATATTTATGACCTCTAAAATTTTTAAATCTAAAAGTTTTTGCATTACACACATAAACTTTATGTATCTTTGTGAGATCATAGGTAATAAAAATTTGGTTATAGATTATTATTATTTTTTTTTTGTGAATTTTTGAAAATAGTTAGCCAATATTCACTTTTTACGTAAAAATGTACCACGTCTAATGAAAATTTTAAAAATTAATATTTCTTTTTAGCAACTTTTATCCACAAATATATTACAAATCTCTAGTAATACTTCAAAAAAATCAAAAAAAATTTAGTATGGTGTAGTACATTACCATTTCTGTGAAATTCTTGCCTACGTTTTTGTCCTATTTTTGGCTATTTTACATAGTAATCTAATTTTTTTACATCTATCTTTTTTTTTTCACTACACAGCTAAATTCTATGCACCTTTCTGAATATAATGATATATAGAAGTTGTGTAAAAGATTATATATTTCTATTTTTTGTGAATTATTGAGAAAAAAAATGGTCAAATTACCTTTTTTCGTAAAATATTTTTTTTAATTTTGAAAACGTAACAAATTTTTTTTTTCCTAAATATATTCACAAATATTACACAACACTTTTGTATATCTTAGAAAAAATTGGTAAGCTTTTGATTTTGGATGATACAGGTTTTTCTGAAAAATGATAACTTCGTTTTTGACATGTAACATACTTACTCCAAAACCGTTTCAAAAAAAAAATTGTTTTACATAGATGAATTCTATGCATCTTTCTGAGAAAAATGATGTTTATAAGTTAGGTTTTGTATAAAAATAATAGTTTTTATGATTTTTTAAAGAAAACAAAACCTTTAACATGTGCCAGTTCAAGAGTTGTTATACATAAGCTAATAATAAAATTGTGTTCAGCTTGCCAAAAAACAAAGAGTAGTTGAGTTTTATGAAAATCAGTACACAATCCTAACAATTGAATATTACAAGTATTTGATGTAGGTTCATTTGGTAAGAAGTGAGCCGCCTGGTTGGGGAGAGAGATGAAATGTGTTTCGACCAGCTTGGGTCCGGTGGTAAGAATTAGCCTTGTAGTATATCAAAGAGATGTCCACTGTATGGAGGTACATCTGTGCAGATTGGCTCAGAATCTTCTTCTCCTGGGGCTGACGAACTTCCTTTCCAAACCTCTTAGCGAGTAGTGTTGTCCTCTCCTTTGAAATATGAGGTCATGGAGGGGCTTAGGAAGATATTGTTGGTCTCCAAGTTTTACTCCAAATTTACTTCCCATAAAGTGATTTTAAATGAAAACACAAATTGTGTTACAAAGTTGGTTCTCTCACTCTTGATGACAGTATTGTGTATTGTAGGTGAGAAGCGCTGTTGGAAACTGTTTATTTCCGTCTATTTAGATACTTTTTTTAGGCTTTTTTGAAAGATATTCCTCTTGTTGTATTTATATATGTTAACTCATTCATTAACTCTTGATGAAAATATGCATTGTAAGTTTCACAATATCTTTATAAAGTTTGTTTCTAGGAAAAGAAATGACCACCAACAGAGGCCATATAGACTTGAAAACTATAAAAAGCTGCCAAGTCAAGCTGGCATTGTCCTTATAAATAAACTCCACAACAAAAATAATACAAATTCAGGATAAAAAGCCCTTAGAAAGTTATTACTTTCTGGATGCTTTTATTCAGTGGAAGAGTTTCTCAGCCACGACTGAGGGAAATGAAAATAACTAAGAACACCATAATATAAGTATTATTGTAGCTATTCTGGAGTTTGGAAGGTGTTTATAATATGTGTATTATGTGTTTGTTTGAAACCAGCAGTATTTGTAAATTTGTATTGTATAAAGTTTTTGATTGGTTGAGTGTTGTAAATTGTTATATGGGTGTGACTTGTATTGTGGGGATGTTTGTTTCAGGTGTGAATGAGATATCTTGATTGTAACTGTGTTATTGACTCTTGTTATGCAAATTGTATTTGTTAAAAACAAAATAATAGGAATAAGTCTATAACTGACGGAAACGTCTAATTGGAAACTTGGCTCCAGCATAGGTTGAAGTGTAGGATTTGAGTTTTGAAAGTAATTAAATGTTAATTTATCGAGCAATACACGCAAAATATAATTGTTTGATTCTCTTGTATTACAGACTAAACAAACCATTGATAAGTTACAAAACATAGTTTCCTCTGACGGACGTTTTCGAAACCTCCGTGATGCTCTTCATCGTTGTGACCCGCCTTCAATTCCTTACCTAGGCATGTACCTTACAGATCTTTCTTTCATCGAGGAAGGAACGCCAAATTTCACAGAAGATGGTTTACTCAACTTCTCTAAAATGAGAATGGTTTGTATTTGGCACTTACTGAAGAGGAAATTAGATTTTAAAGTACATTTTATTATTTGGTGACATAGTTAGTGTTTAACAGAGGCTACGTAAAAACTTAATAAAACTTTGTAAATTTTTATAGATTTGGTGTTCTGAACAATTGTTTAGAAAAATGAGAGAACAGTATTAATATACTAAAAAACAAAAAAAAATTTTAGCTGAAAATTGAAAAGTCTTTGTTCTTTTTTTTTTTTTTAATTCTAGCTTGGTTAGCAAATTAAATTTTATACTGTAAGAAAAGTTAAATATATACTGAAGTTACTGTTTTTTCGGTAATTTAAGAAATTTATAATTTCTTAAGAAAAAATTTAAAATATACGGCAGGTAATGGAAGACTATTAACAACAGATAATTTGAGAAGTTTCATTCTATTATATTTTTTTATAATAACCGTAGAAATTATGTTAATAAAACAAAATTATTGTGACATAATATATATATATATATGAAAATATTCAAAAAGGTGCACCACCTCTCATGGCCTTTTAAGGAATATTTTGGATTTGAATGCGTAATGGGCTACAATTATTAGATGACGCAAGCAAAAGGAATGCATTTTCAATTTGCACGAAACCACAAACCAGAAATATTCAAACTTAACCTACCAAAATTAAATACCAGCAGCACCGTGTTTGAGTTATCTGTTTACACAAGGTGTTTAATCCAAAAGAAAAACACATTTACGCATTCTTTGTACATATCTGTATTTTTAACATGAAATTCAAAACAGAAAATTAATTGTGTCAACCAGACAATTTAGTTTTATGATTCCGATTTATAATTAAGTTATACAATATGATTATACAATTTATGTTTTACCCTTGTATATGATAATTTAAATTTTAGCTTTTAATTTTGTTAATAAAAAAAGACTTATCCAAACAAAACACATATTCTTTTGTTTAGCATAAATTCATTTTATAATTTGTATTATTATTTTCAAAAAGAATAAAAACTAATTTTGTGTAATAAATGGAAGTCATGACTTTAGAATTTTGAAAAAGTCCTTGAAATACTGAGAAAGTAAAGATTACTACCAGCACCACCATTTTTATTTATAACTTTGTTTTATTTTATGTTTTTAGGACAATGTTAAACCAAATTACAACTATATTAGAAATTTTAAATCAAAGTCTAACATGAACTGATTGTTAACATACTCATTAATAAAATGTTATACTTGAAACACTTTTTTTTGTTAAAGAATGTTTTGTTAGTTCATGATTGGTTGATCGATAGATGATGTAATAATTTTATTACAATGCTCTTAGTTATTTGCTCATTTATTTATTTTAATAATGATATTGTTATGACTCTAAATTGATTAACAAAAATTATGCTTGTATTCTCTATGTTTTTATTTTTACCCAAATATGACTATTACTTAATTTACTTTATAAATCTGAAAGGGCGCTAGCAAGTTTCTTGAGTCTTGCACTCATTTAATTAAATTTTATGTCAGGATATGGGTTCTTACGAAAAATGTACTCGAGGAGAAATTATGAAAACAGAGCCCATTGCTGATATACATAGTTGTATTATATGCTGAAATTATATACACATTTAGTTTTATTGTATACTGAAAGTACATACACAATAAATTTAAAATCATTTTATCTTTTAAATAAAATATTGTTTAATTGTTAATTTTCTATCTCAAATAGTCTTTAGATAATTACATATCAAATGTATTGTTTATAACTGCATACTGTTATTGTTGATATGTCTCTTGTTCATTTTATCAATAACTTCTGTGTCATATCCATTCACTGAGGCTAAATATTTTATGGTATTTAGTTCATTATTCTACCTTTCTGCGTTCAAAGGAACATTGTTGAGTCTATGTATTAAGCTGCGGAAAGTGGCCAATTTTTGGGAAATAGAGTGGTGTGAACTGGAAAGGTTGGTTTGGTCCATTTGGCTGGGTTTTCTGTATATGTCATATGAATGGATGTTGTTTTTGTGGATAGTGAGGTCCAGGAAATTGAGGCCGTGGTTTTTTTCAAATTCTATTGTGAACTTCAGGATGTGTGGTGTTGTGGTGTTTGCCAAACAATTCAACCTGACGCTGATTAGCATTGAATAAGCGCAATATGTCATCTACGTATCGGAAATAGTATATTATTTTATTGTAGTGCCTATTGGTGTCATTCATTATGTAGTTGGTTTCTATATAGTTTAAGAATATTAGGCAATGGTTTACCCATTGTTAGGTCACCAATTTGGATGAATACTTTATCATTGAACCTGAAGTAATTCTGTGACAGGCATATTTTCAGTAATTTTAGTAACTCAGGTATTTGTTTTTTGTCCATTATTTTGTTCTCAGTTAAATTATTCTCCAGAATGTTTATAATCTCGTTAATAAGTATGTTTGTGATTAGGTTAGTAATATCGAATAAAACCAAAGTTATGTTGGTTTTTGGTCGTATGTCATTCAATTTCTCTATTAGATCGTAACTATTTTTGACACTATGGTTTTTTACAAGAGATATGTTTTTATGGATGATGTTTTCTAGTTTCTTAGATATTCTAAAAGTTAGTGCATTACGCAAGTTTACTGGTGGTCTGATTGGTAAGTCTTGTTTATGTATTTTTGGAAGGGCTCTTAAACTTGGTGCTGAAGGATTGGTCATTTTTAAATATCTCTTTTTACTATCACTCAGCAAGTGTTTAACACTGTTGATGGAGGATTTTATATTTTTATTGTATTTAAGGGTGGGTTCTGTGTTGTATTTCTGTATATTATTCTCGTTTAAAAATTTGGCGGTTTTGTTGATGTAATCCACTTCTCTCATTATTACCATAGTATTGCCCTTGTCAGCATTTGTGATCAGTGCTTGATTGCTTTTTAGTTTTTGTTTGTGTGTGAATATTTCTTAATTCATGTAGGGTGTCAGTATGACATTCCCTCCTAGTGTTCCCATTAAATACTTTAGTGACCTTGTCAGCCATAAGACATCTAGAAAGATTTTGTTTGCGTCATTAGGCAAAGAAAAACTACTTTAAAAGAACTTCAATTTTCAACTTGGTAAAAATATAATTAATTGTCAACCAAAATGTATAGTGTTTCTATTTAACTGTATCTAAATAATAATCTGTTTTATTATTATATTATTACAGCAACTCTTTAGAAAAATAATTTAAAGCAAGAAATTATTCTTTTTGTTATTTCTTTCTTTTAAAGTGTGTAACTGCACTGGTCCCAGAATTGGGATAGTCAAACAATTTCGAACTAAAACTTGTAAAGCATTTCATCTATCGATCAACTGATCATAGAAAAATCAAACCAAGCTCAAAAAAATCGAAGGCTTGATAACTTTAGGGTCATTGTCCGAAACTTGAGCTCGAGCTGAGCCCTCAGCGTGACTCGGGCTTGGCTTGAAATTTCGAGAACTTGCCATCCCTAATACGAAGAGATAAAATAAACTTTAAACCTCTAGACTTTCCAAGAAAATTTTTATTGCTCATATCAAAACATTCCACAAATATTTTGATTTTTAAAAGAGGTATCTCTTGACTTTTTTATATTACAAATTTTCATGTTATATAATGTTTTAGTAGTGGGGGAGGGGAGATTTTGTATTGATAGATACTCCTTGTTTCAACGGTCTTTTAAAAAGAAAAATTATTGTTTGCAAAATTCTTGTGAGCTCCCAATTTTTGATAGAAATTAACCAATTATACAAATTTTATTTAAACTTTGGTAAAATTGGCCATCTTGTATTGAAACCATTTATTTAAAAGTATTTGTCAGTGTTGATTTTGTATTTGATAGACTTTATAAATAATATTTTACTCAACTTTTTTTATTTAGAATTTTTAAATTCACACTCACGATGCTCAGGCTTCTATATTAAAAATGTATGCTTTCGTACCCTTTAAATTCTGTACTTCTATCCCTTATGTTAAAAAAAAATACATTCTAATTCTCTATTATGTACTAATTATCAATTAATTTCTATACTCTGTTCCTATTGATAGTTAACGTAACTGGAAATAACTAACGGCTAATTAAGTAAACGTTCAGAAATTTCTACATCAATAATTCAATTTTGTTCCCCTAGATTGCACACGTAATTCGAGAGATCCGACATTACCAACAGACACCATATAAAATTGATCTTATAACCAAAGTAACAAACTACCTATTAGATGCTACGTTACTACTGGATGATGACGAACTCTATCAAATGTCTTTAGAAATAGAACCAAGAACGTCAAGATTAAGTGTAGCGACGTTAACAAATCTGCCTGGAACTTCTCAATCATCATGTAGGCCTTAAGATTAAGAAATCTCTCTCAATTAGGGTTAAGTGTTTTTAAGTTGATCATGTTTTTGCATGAATTCACTATAGTAGTATGCAATTTGTGGATTTTTAACTTAAATCGAACTAAAGTACAATTAAAAATTTGAATTGAATTTAAGTTTTTACAAATTTCAAACAGTTAACACGTTTAATGCAAACAGTAGTGTTACAAAACTTTCCCCAGGAGCTGCATTGCTATTTTCCAAAATACATTTAAAATTTGCTTCATTTATGCTAAAATCTTTACTCTATGTTACATATAGTCAAAATATATAAATAAAACTTATGGACGCCCATAGGCGTCTACCGCCCCCAGCGCAAAATTTTTCGGTATTTTGCATTGAGTGCTACGGGCGCCCATAGGCGTCCATGCAATTTTTAGTTTTTCTACTGAATGTACACTATTCTATTTTTGAATACCTTGTGTTATAATATACATTAGTAATTTTATAAGGATTTTGGACGAAAATAAAATAATTTAGTCTAAAAATCAAATGTTTATATTACACTTTTCAACAACTTTACAAAACTATTACATTCACAAATATCAAAAACATTTTTTGTATTACGAACTTTCTTGTAACTACGAACGAATGACACTAAAATATCAACAAAGATCCTAACAACAACAATACACAATAATATAACCTCAAAAGTAAACTATCAGCTGGTAATTACCCGCTAATACTATTGTTACACAAAGCGCCTTTCGGCGTCTGCCGCATAGATAACCTAACAACGCATGGACGCCGATCGGCGCTTGTAGCACTGAATGTGTTAAACTGATCTTAAATGGAGTATCTTGAATTGAGCTGTTATGATTTGTTAATAATTGAAAGTGAAGTTCAGAAATATCTAGAATTGGGGAGTGATCTGTAGCTGAAACTAAACTCAATGATAATGTGACATGACGGTACATAGGGTATTTACAAAAGATTTCTATCTGACATAATGCGATGGACTGGTTAAGCTTAAGTATGTTTCGATGAGTTGCAGACTTTTGGCCTTTGCTTCACAAAATATTTTGGTTCTCAACTTCTCTTCTACCATTCTCTAGGTATTTGCTGGGCTTCCCATTCTTCTTATACCTTACTACAGGATTTCGTCTTCAGTTGTGCTTCTATACCTTTGCACGTTAACCACAAGAGCTTATTGCAATCCCAAATGGAAAATAATTGGTTTGATGTCATTATACATCTTCAGCCAGACCCATGAGCTCCATAAACTTCAAAATCTTATTGACAAGGTTGTCTGAAGGTATTCTCTTCATTTGTCAAAAATCCAAATGTTTCAGTCCTTTCCGGTTGAGGCATTCATATTCAAAGTTCTCATATTCAGGTCCTCTGCAATTTCCTCTTGTAGGCCACATTTCCTTGCACAGTGACTAGCGCCCAACCTATGATTGTCTTTTAACAAACTCGACCACCTTCCTTATAATGCCCCTGCCGAAGAGTGGTAAATAGAGGAAAGTGGTAAATGGTTTTTAGAATGAATATTGAACCTTCTTATGGGTAGAGATAATTTGTACCATACAACCTCTCTTAATCATAGATATTATTTTAAAGTATCCTGTATGATCTCATATAAATTTCTGTTGGCAATATGCACTTTTCCTTGTCACCATCTTCTTCAACAGACTCAGTGGAAAGATACAACAAGCCAAGGTTGCACCAGGAGTGCTTCTAATTACTCTTGTAAGTAAGACATGCCACTCATTGAAATATCTAAACTTCTATTTTTAGATACCATACACCATGACTCATCTCACCATGAGCAATAACATCAGTTTCTGCTTCAACTTTCATGTCTTTCCCACCAAGCCCCTAAATGCCATAAGTGACCACTTGCTTCTTTCAATGACTCAGTTGTGGTGTGAGTCCCAAATTAAGTCTTTGATCTAGAACTACTCCCTATTATTTACCTTTGTTCTTACTGTTATTTCCTCTGTTCTTACTGTTAAAAATCCAAATCCCTTCAACTTCCTCCTTCTAGTGTATGGAAAGTACAGTCTTAGTCGGGTTTATTGAAAACCAAACTCCCTCTCATCAATTTTCTATAGTTCTATGCACTGAGTCTAACTAAGTAACTCAGCTCAGAAACAGTTGCTACAAACTTATCTACAACAAATATTGCTACATCATTGGCATTGTTCTGAGCATATGCACTTATTTCAAGTTTCTGAGAAAGTCCTCACCCACAAAATGGGGGGGGGGGCAGTTTTTAAAGTTTGGCTACTGACACCACCAGTGCCTCTGCGGAATTTGTATCCCAATCACCTGTACTTCCTTTTTTTTTTATTGTTGCAATTTTACTTGATTTGTCTGTCTCCACAAATCTCTATACTTCATGATTGACCAGTGAATATGCAGTATTGTTCTGACATATCTGTTTACAAGTATTTGCAGTTTGCCATTAATCTTTTTTATGGCTTTCTATGTCTCACAGTTCTATACTTTGTCTTGAAGGTTCCTAATTTAATTCTGTTTAAAAGCTGTGTTAATCTCAATTTTAGAGTTGTGCGAATGTATCGCTGTGCCAATCAAATGTTTCAATCTACATCTTCTTCAGTTTTCCTTCTCCTCATACTGTTCTTCACAGAAGGATTCCATTTCTACTATTTCTCATTGTTTTACTTGTAATCTAAGGTGCCAAGAATTTACTCATAGTTTTCAAGTTGTCTAGTTTTGCCTTCATTTTATTTTGTCTAACTTTTTTTCCATTTCTAGCAGAACATTAGTAGTATTTCAAATCGAACTTAATTGTTACAATTTATCTAACCAAACCTGAACTTAACTTTAACATAATGTTTAGTCAGTCAGAACTATATAATATGTAACAGTTACACCGACTCTTGATTTATAAAAGATCAGTTTCACAATATCTTGGTTAAACACCAAAACCAGAGATTCAACCAATCATAAAGTTCACTTTCAACCGAAACCACTCTGTTTTAAAATAAAATTTAATTCAATTTTTAAAGTTTATTATTTGGTCTGAATCATATCTCAGTATTTAAATTTAAAACAAAACTTCAAATTTTTAGTTAAGTTAAGTTAGATTAAAAAATCTGAACAGTTTGCACACTTTTAATTTATAAAATATGTTGTGATATGAAGGGTTTTGGACTTCTCTTTCTGCGATGTCTGTTTCTATACTTTGAACATTTATATTAGTTGTTTACGTTTGTTTTTTAGTAGAGTATCATAAGTTTTATCTTTTATAATTCACTTTGTGTAAGGTGTCTCTTGGATTTTAAAAACTAAAGCACTTCTAATGACAAGTAATAAATAATTTTAATTGGGAATATAAAATAATTTATTACTTTTTATGTATTTACTTGTGTCCTTCACAACACAACTATTTTACACACAACAGTAACAATAATACAATTAATTGATAATTTAGTTTCATGTACAGTAGTCCACCAAATATTGTAAAGTTGAACAACAGTTCTTTTGGGGAGAGAAAAAGGTCTTAACCTTAGATTTAAACTTAATTAGGGCACTTTCCATTTATGTGACTTGTGATAATTTGTTTTAAAAATTCACCCCCTTATAATAAACCTATTATGTTTATGAGAAGAATTGTAAAATGTATTCCAGTTTGGCAAGGTATGCCTATAAAATTACCCCACTGTTCTCAAATATTTAATTCAACAATGTTACTTCCCTTCATGATCCCTATACTGCTCTGTGCAAATTTTCTACTGTTGGAAGCAATACTACAGGTCATCTTCATGAGCTCCATAGTTTTAGCTTCACTTTATCTACAGACTTTATGCAGATTTGATTTTTAAAATAAAAATAATTATATAGTGCTAGGTCAGGTGAGTATGTACCATCATGGGGATTCTGTGCTTTGAAAAATTGTCTAGATGTGATATGGACTGAATTACACTGCGGCCTCAAGAGATTTATTGTGCCATCTACTTCTATTCAATTGGGAAATTTCCATCTATAGAAGCCCCTCCAGCTCCAACTTCTTTAGGAAGTGTAGCCATGTTGGGGTCTTAGGTGGGTATCCCCTTTACATCATATGGTTCCACACCAGACTTTTAACTTTTTGGCCATCAATGCACCACATTCGACTAATAGATAATATGCAGTCTTCTCCCCCTTTGCAGGTCCCATCAAAAACGTCTTGGCAAGCAGTGTATTGTGTGCCAGCAAAATATCTTCATAAAAAATCAATGAACTATTTCTCATTTAAAGAATTTTTCTCTTCACCTGTTTATGAAAAGCTCTGTCAACAACTTCATTTAATAGACCTAATTAACAGTTTGACTTTCCCGCACCCACTCTATGTGAAAAATACTTTGGATATTGAAAAAAAATATCATTGTTATAAATTTAGACTTCCTCATTTATGATTTATTTTATGTTGGTAAACTGGGAATCTTCCAATTCATAAATTGATACTTTTTTTTTTTATCGTACCGGTACTAAAAATTTTAAAAACATGAGTTGTCACACGTTATTATATTTTGTAAGTTAGAATCATTTTCAAAGTTTTTGAGAAAGTCAGTACAAATGTTCCTTAATTTTTTTTCTGCTCATCCGTGAGGAGTCTTGACACCATCTTTAAGCATACTTATTACATTACCATTTTTGTATAAATTCTGTTGAATAATTTATTGATGTTAGGTAATTCATCAATTCCTTGAATGATCAGTTGATGATTTTGGACAATTTCACCAACTTATTAAATGAGCGACTGCAAGAACAACTAGGGTGTGAATCACTTCTCTTCTCTTTTTTAATTTTTTAATCTAATCGAAAACCTAAGTGCGTGAAAGACACTTCCTTCAATAAATGGTACATTTATGTATTGATTTTTTCAAGTTTTATAAAGAATTTCACATTGACACATTGCTCTGTGTTAACACGTTAATCCAACGAGTTCAGATCAATGGTCATTTCCAACAAAGGCTGTTACTAACATGCTTGGATATTTAATGGTAGATAGAGGAGAGAGATTTGGTCAATGCCCCACCCTGTAATTGGACACTAAAAAGGGGGAGATATCCGGTTATTTTAAAGCTACTAAATCTAGACGGTGTTTACATTTTCTAACTAGTTTTGTGAAAAAAATACAATTTTCTGAAGCCTATACAAAATGAAACCAATTAAAGTGAGGTACAATTGTATAGTAAAGGTGCTTTTATACTATGCCTCTGTTCATGCAACTTCCCTCTTGCAACTAGACATATAATGTTGCATGGCCTTTATGAAATTGCATATCTAGGCACAAGTGTCTCCAAATATTTGCAACACTCTTGTCTCAACTAATTCAGTTGGAAGCAGTAGGCGAAGAAGGACTGTATTTTTTAGTTTGGTTGTGTGACATTCATCTTATGTATTGAAAGAAAGTTTCTTCTTTTTTATTTCATTGTGTAGTCGAGTAATGAGAAAATTCATGTTTTAATGACATTTATTAATATTTATACTGTCTCACTATAAATGGACCCCTGATGATCTTGTAGTCTATAATTTAAACCATTAACTTGAGAATTTTTGAAATGGCAGTTGTTCATAACAGTTTCCATAATTAACATTTTACTTGTGCTCTCTTTATTTTAAACATTTATGAATAACCAAGAGCTATATTGTGATGTTTTATCATGTAACTTGTTATTCATTTTATTATTTGAGTACACCTGCATGAAGTGTATCATATATATATATGAACATCAAACCAGCACAATCTTTCAGCTCATAACAGAATTACATGTTTTCAATGTAAATATATTACTGTGATTGTATGTGTAGGTGTGTGTGTGTGTGCGCGTGCACACATGTGAGTGTTGATTCAGTATTAATCATTAGGGTATATAATACATAGTACATAGCATATCTTGAAAAACATATCTTTTACAGATTAAGATGAAAATTTGTTTAATATTTCGATTATTTTTAAAACGAAGTTTTAATTTTAGGGTTGAAGTATTTTTCATGGCTTTGCTCTGGTGTTTTGTAAATATAATTAATTATACGAGTTAGATTATTAATTACTGGCTTGGACTTTTTTCATGTAATATTATATTTTATCGTTAATTTATTGATTTTGTAACTCACATTTGTATTAACTGAATTTTAAAAGCGAAAACTGTGTTATTTTAAATTGCCATGATAAGACCCAGATGTAAGGTCTATGAAATGTGTGTTATTCATCTGTAAATTTTATGTATACATATTTATATGTGTTGTAAATACTATTTGCTGTTTGGTAATTTTTGATTCAAAAAACAAGAATTGGTCAAGTTTAAATACCTTTTTATATATAGCCCAATTTCATAAACCCAAACAGGGGCTCCCCAGAAGGTGTAAGTAAAAATTTTCAAATTTAAACCTATACTTTTGTATTGCACAATTCTATAAATCGTAATAGCATTTTACGATGATTTTATTTTTGCTATTTTTTTTTTTTTAACAAGGAACCATTTAGGAGATAGTGATTCAAAAATAGTTTAAATTTGAGAATTATTTGCCTTAGAATAAAAAATCCACTAATAAACAAATTTGAAAGAATAAATAGCACTAAAATTTATAGTTCAATCCAACCTATCTGATTTTAAATTTCAAAATTTGGAGCTATATTAACTTCTTGACTTTCATATCTGCCTATTATTTACACTGTACCCCTATATTTTTTTTCCTGTTATTTAAACCTCTGTCATCGCTGGCATATAAAAAAAGAGATAAAATGAACTTAAAATAAAGACTCCTAGCCCTCAAATACTCTAATAGCATCAGGGTCAGAAAAGAACAAGACTTCAAGAGAGACCTGATAGAAAAGAGAGGGATCTAACCCAAGACTACAAGAAAAATTGTAGATCCAGCTAGGTTCTCTAAGAATTGCCATGTCCATACTATCTATAAATGAGCCCTATATACCAGGGTAGTTTGTTAATAATAAATCTGAATTATTACAATGTCCCTATTCTCAATTAAGTAAACTCATTAAATCTACTATTGGATAATTTTACTCTCAACTCCCAAATCACTCTTGTATCCCCTATTCTTTTTTAAATTTTGATTTATTTTACAAATATAAAAGGAATATTAATAAATATGTATAACTTAGTGAAGGATATTTAACACATTTCTATAAAATGATAAACAAAAAATTGTGGAAGAGTTGATTTCGTTTTTTTCTACAGGCTAAAAATATTCACTATTTTCCTTTTTTTTAAATTACCTCATAAGTTGGTAAATATTTATCCCTATAACTATAGCAACCCAATTGAAAGTAAGGCAATAGTAACCCATTAGAGAACAGATGTACATGCTGTATATCATGGTCGATAGTTTTCTATTTTAGACTATGTACACTTCGTACGTCCTCTTACTTGAGAGTTAATTCAATTTATCTAATTTTTTTAGAGGTATTTTATTATTTGAAATTTTTTTACTAGATATTTCAGTTTCAGCTGAAAATTCTACAATTTCTGAAAGCTATTATTTCCTAAATAGTTGTATTTCTTTTTAAGTACCAGTGAAAATTATCAAACAAATTTTCCGATAAAAATTTGTACATATTGATCCACTGGTTTGGGCTGCAGAGAACTGCACATACAGATATCATTCTTAAACCTTTTTTTTAAACTCAGGTGACCTCATAATGGTATTTCCGAAATTGATATTTTCGCTAATTACATAAATTAAATTTATTGAGGGATTTGAACTCGAGACCTCTTCATGTCAACCATGGCAGTTTGTGCTCCCCAGTAAACCTAACAGGAAATGCCAGCCTTTGAAGCCTTCAATGATTCTCCAATACTAGTATCAACATCCTCCCTTGGTTGAGATACTCGAAAGAGGTTTCTTCTTTGTTTCTAGTCTCTCACAATTAAAAAGAATGTCACGGGCAGTCTCATCGGACTGTTTACATAGCCTGCATAGTGTCTTCCTCAATTGTCAAAATTAAACGGGTGTTTTCTGAAATGGCCATGTCATAAGCATAATTACTTGCTTAACCCTTTGACGAGTGCGGCCGTTCCTGAACGTCCCAAATAGCCAACAGCTGGTTAGTAAGTATTTACAAAGAAAATTGTTGTCAAGGAGTAAGAAAAAAATATTTTTAAATAGTTGTTTTATTGGTTACAAATGTATAATAATATAATAATATTGTGTTAAAAACTTGTAAGAATAAAAATTTACACTGATAAATGTACTTTAAAAAAAATTTGCACTGAAAAATCATTGTCACCCGTCGGTATAGCAGACATACACAGACAAAAACGTTTGCTGGGCCGCTTTTTTTCTACGAATCAATTTAGTATAGCCTACATAATGGAAAATATAACATTTCTTTTCAGTTTTCTTGGAAGCGTGTGTTGGTTTCGTTTGCTGATAGCGGTATCCCATTGTCGGCGGCATAAAAACACCGTGGCATTGTCACCCGTCGGTATAGCAGACATACACAGACAAAAACGTTTGATGGGCCGCTTTTTTTCCACGAATCAATTTAGTATAGCCTACATTATGGAAAATATAACATTTCTTTTCAATTTTCTTGGAAGCGTGTGTTGGTTTCGTTTGAGACGCGGCTAAATGTGTCAAAAGACTAGACAGAGGGGAATCTGTAAAAAAGCTTTGTAGTGTTTAATTTTTCATGTTTGATGTATAATATACGTAACATAATAGAATGATACAAATCACTTATACTAGACAAGGAACATAGGCACAGGTGTGTGTAGGGGGGAAACAACCGCGGAGAAGACGATGCCATCGCCTACATTTACGCGTCAATCAATACGCATGGTGAATTCTCCTGAAACCACGCCCCCTGGAGTTGTCCTGCCTTACAATTGTGAAAAACCCGATTTCATGTGTTCTTAGTACTATTTCTTGTTGAATTGTGACAACACAATAAGCCATGACTAATTTGTTTTATGATAAATACTTTTATTGCTCAGACGTAACCTAAAATGTTCCGGAACGTCCATACTCATTTACGCAAACAGCACAGAGAACGTTCAAGAACGGCCGTACTCGTTAATCGGTATTTCCCTGTACTCTTCAAAGGGTTAAAACTTTCTTAACTCAAACTCACCAGCCAGCAGTTGAGTCGAGCATTTGAGGCTCAAATTTTGATAACAGTGTTCTTCTCTGGACCATTTTGTAATTGCAGTTTGACTCATCTATATAACATATATATATGAGAAAATAAAAGTTGGCGAACAATTTATTTATAGTTTTCTGATTTTCTTGCAAAATTACTTGTCTTAGCTATTGTACAATAATAGTACAAAAATTGTCTAAATATCTGTATAAAAATGAGATAACTGCATTAAAAAATTGTCTAAATCTTAAATTTTTTTACCAAACAAATTTCTCAGAGTCATTTCAAAATACAATGTTTGTTCCAAGTTTGGTAAAAGTTGATCAATATAATCATTTAAAATTATATTGGTGCATGTAAATGTGTTCTCTGTTATTATTTCATAGTCCTTCCTAAGACATCATCAGCAATATACACCTAACTGACAGATAGTGATGGTTTTGACAAATGTGTTTTAGTTGAAATTTTTTCTGTATTCAGAGCAAGCCAATCTCTTAAGCTCTAAACAGTTTGTTTCAATTAGGATGTACAGTACACAAATCTACCTTTATTTATTTTCGCACTAACAATAAATCTATATATATATATATATATATATATTATATATATATATATATATGTGTTATAAATATACTATTTGAATTATACAGAAATTTTTTATATAGTCAAGTTAGATATATATACATTTGCATAGTAGGTAGGCATTAAATATGTATTTTCTTTGTATATAGTGTTGATTGTTCCTTCTACATGTTATGGTACAGCCTACTACAAGCAGAATGGTGCTAGTTTGTAGGATGTAGAATAGATGAACCATGAGTAGCTTTGACGAAGGGTGTTTTATTTTAAATACAGTAACATTTTACCTTCTCAGTGTGTAAAAAAATCACTGACTCAGATTTTTTTAAATTATGTGGGTGAATCCAAACCCTCTAAAATAACACACTTTGTGGGTATATTCGTTTTTTCTGTCGTTTAATTTTTGTTACCTACTAAATTTATTTTAACAAACCTTGTAACAGTTAACCCTAAGTTCAATGGGATACATTGATTAGAATATGGAAAATATCCTTTAACTTCTTCAACTGGATTAAAATCTAAGGATTTTTTTTTTTATTGCAAGATGACCAGGATTCCAGTACTGGTTTTGACCCTCAGCTTATTGTACAACTTCATTCACAAGTCATTCCTTGTCGATCCAATCTTACTATTTTTGAAAACCGTGATGATATTTGGCTACTTCAGATGATGTCCTGTTCTCCTATCTTTTCTCCATTCCACAAAATGCGTAAGTTCCTCAAAGCTGGGCAGTTACATATTATGTGCTGAGCTGACTCCTCAGCTTCACAATATTTCCTACATAGAAGGTCTTGTACATGAAATCCCATTCTGTGTAGATTACAATTGGACCTCCAGTGATCCGTCAACAATCCAACCACACAGTAGGTCTTATCTGTTCGGCTTAAGGTCTTGAAAGACCTTTGTGCATCCTCTTAGACTGAACATTGCCTTCAGTTCTCCCCCAAGCCTTCTGATGTTCTTTTGAGACGAATTGGGAAGCAAACCTATGTGACATAGCCATAGTATAACTCCAAACACAGGTTCTGGGTAGATGAAAGGGCATTTAGCTCCCCCTTCATTCCCAGTCGTCTTTACAACTACTGATTCTGTAAACAGTAGACTTGGCTCCTTGGATGTCTCAATATATTCAATAAATCATTCTTCTAAAATGAATGTGTTTCGTGCTTAATGTACAATGTGACGCAAAACAATATTCGTAGATCAAAAAATAACAGTAAATAATACCACAGATACTGCGCGATAAATAATCAAAGTTAATTTCTTTATGAAGGACTTCCTCCTTGTATTTTGATTATAATTTACCATTCAATAGGGTCACAGTGGTAGTCAATATTATGCTTTACTTGTCTGTGTATCTAAACCTTAAAATGCTACTATCTTAAATGAAAAAGGTCTTTACCCCCAGGGTTTTGATGGTTGGTGCCCCAATTTTTTAGGAACTGAATGATCATCTGATTACTGTTTAAATTTTACTTAAAATCATTGATACATTATAAGATATATGAAAGTTATATCAAGTTTTGGAGGAACTCTCTGGAAACAATGTAACTACTATATGAATAATAGTTTATTTGATATTTTTGTAAATTTATGAAAGTTGAAAAGGTAAATAAAAACATTAAAAAAATTAGTGTGTGTGTGTACGAGTTTTTGAATTTTTTCATGCGAGAAAATTAAAAAAAATTCTGATGAACTCAACGTTAGGTATGTTAAAATTTACTACTAACCAAATTTTTTATTTACATGATTTTTATCACTTATTACATTTCATCAAACAATAATTTGGAATTTATTCTTCTCATAATTTTTAATTTTACCTCGTAGTAGGTTATTCTTCATTATTCATTTTTACCATTACCGTTAGAACCAATTTTCATAACAACAAAATTTTATGTTTAAATCTTATGAAGAGTACTCCCAAATTTTTAATTTTTCTAAATATTTTAATAAAAGTCTAGATGCAAACCAATTAAATAAATTAATCTGTCCAAGAACTAATTAACTGACATTTTAGATTACTGAATAAAGGCAGATTTTGTGAAAATCTGGACAAATATCCTCCAGACACGAAATTTGGTGGAAAGTTAAGTTTTGAGGTAACTTCAATGGAGGAAAAAATCGAATACTCCAGTTTACTGCTGGGCCCCCCTGGGAGGGTTATAAGGTGGGGCAAAACGGTTTTTCGTAAATATCTCAAACACTAAGCAATATATCAAAAAAGCTTAATACACAAGTTGTAGTTGACTAAATTTCCCATCAAAATGATCCTTAGTAATTTTATGTCAGACGTACTGGGACAGAGATATGAGCACTCAAAGTTGACTTTTTTTTGTGATTGTTCATATAAGGCATTAATACGGAAAACAAACTTGATTTTTTTGAGTTCAGGGTGATTTTTGTATAGTAAAAATCGCTAAATATGAGTATTCAAGTATTTGTACATGTAATACCAAGTATCTGGATATAAATTTTTCCATGTATATATTTATGCACACATATATACACACTACAACTACAAAAACATGCATTTTTGAACGTAAGTGTTTTTAGTTCTATATATGTGTAGAAATATTTTCATACATATATATTATATTTGTCTAAATCCAAAAATGTACATCAATAATCAATACGCATGGATTAGTCACTAAATGCATGTAAATGTGTAAATTGTAATAATTTCAATTTTTTCTACTGTTTAAAGAGAAAAAAATTCAATTTTTTTTTTTAATTTGAATTTAATCTTATTATGTTAGGTGCCAGTCTGTAAGAAGTACAGACACTTTATACAAAAACACCAGGATCTTGAATTCTGACAGGAAAATGTGAAAGAAACCACAGGTTATCTGAAATACATACATTTATACATATAACCATTATTCAATATATCATTCTATAATGTAACAATTAATTGTTTAAAAGTTCTATTCGGTCTCTTTACTTATTTTTTGTTAATTATTGTAAAATGGACAAAATTGTTTGGTACTTACGTATTAACGCGCCACCGCAGCAGAAGTTGCGCTAATGTGCATGCGCCAATAAAGAGGAAACTGGTTTAAGGGAGCAGAATTCCATTTTTTTCAGCTTTGAGATTCATATACTTTCATTTTATGATTTGTCGCAAAAATTTTAGGCGTAGATTGGCGGCACTTCACTTTTAAAGCTCATGTATAATCACCTGGCCAAACCTTTCGTAAGTTTATTGAAGTTAATAATTTGAAATTAGATCATGGTTCCTGGCCAAACCTGTCGTGATATATAATTATATCGCAAAGTAAGCAAAGCCCCACTTTTAGTGTTATGAAAATGCGTATTTGGGATTTGGAAAATCGTAATAAATATTTCACTTTTAAAAAAAGTTTTTTTGGCTTCTAAAGTGTTTTGATTTTATAAAAAGGGGTTCATTTTATATTCACTCATCAATAATTTAGGTTTAGGTTGTCCATACTTGCTAACCATTAATTTTTTGCTGCGGTGGCGTTAATACGTAAGTACCAATTGTTTTTATTCACACACAAAGTTCACAGTCTATTTTTATTTCCACCGATCATGGTTGATAGTCAAAAGTTGAATAATTTATGATAATACAGATTTCTCAAATATAAATATTTATGACTTCTTTAAATTAGCGTGTTTTACATAATAAGTTTTTTATGTATTGATGAGTTTATGATATTCAAAAAATGTACATTGTACATGCGTTTGATACTAATAAATACTATCACTGGCTTTATTATAGTTCAAGCTAAAAAACTATATTAACTGAAACAACTCTTTGATCGAGGCGTCACTCTCACAAAGCGAGGCGAAGTCTGAGGCGATCAGCCTAATGAAAAGTTCTGTATTGACAGAGAAAAAGTCAAATGTGACTTCCCTCATCAACGGTAGTAGAGCTAGTGTCATCTCCAAAATTTCAACTAATCTCCTCTATACTTAAAGGATTACCTTTTTAACCCATTACAAATGTTAGATGATGCACTCCTTCTACCGATGACCAAACTTGTCGGTTTACTAACACTGCACTGCTTTTAACATATTTTTGGGTCATAATTGTTTTTATAACTTTTAAGTAAAAGTTTATATAAAAATTACATATATATAATATTTTAATATTATAAGTATTATCTAAGATATTGTTTCATCTATACAACACAATCAATTGTTGTTCTGCAACATTAACCAATTTTTAAATCTTGCCTGTCTGCCTATACTTCATCCGATATGTGATAGTGATCTGTATGACTTAATTCATATTAAGCTAAACCACACTTACAGAATAAGGTACTAACCCGACCCAAATACACAAAAAATGTTAAACGTTACAAAATCCATTTTTTAGTAGTTGTATTGTGTGTGTGTATGTGTGCATAAATATATACATGCAAATATTTTTATCAAAATACTTTGTATTACATGTACAAACACATACCTATACGTAGCGCTTTTTACTATACAAAAATCGTCCTAAACTAAAAAAAAAAAATCTGAAAAAATGTCTTATACGAATAATTCCAAAAAATATGTCTCAACTTTGAGCGCTCATATCTCTGTCCCAGTGCGTCTGACGAAAGAATTACTAAGAACCATTTTGAATAGAAATTTAGTCAGATACTACTTTTGTATCTTTTTTTTTATATCTTCCTCAGTTTTTGAGATATTTATTCCCACCTTTTAACCCTCCCAGGGGGGCCCAGCAGGTTACCATTGAAGTGACACCAAACCTAACTTTCCAACAAATTTTGTGTCTGAAGGATTTTTGTCCAGTAAAAATCTTTATTCAGTGGTCTATTTATAAAACCACTTTTTTATTGTCAAGAGTATCCACATAACTCTTATAATTGATTTTTTTTTTTTTTTTTTGTTATCACAATCACAATACTTCCTTGATATATGTAAAACAGTAAATGCTGTTTATTTATTTGGAAATTTCATTTATTTAGAAAGTTATAATTTTTGTAAACTTTGAATAATAGTCAAATTAGGTCATATAGATCCATAAGATATTCCACAATTAATCCACTTTAGTTTGCAGTAGATAAAGACTACATTTGACCCTATGAGGAAAGATTATTTTTTACCCTAAAACTGAATTATTTTTAGCAATTCTCTTAGCAGAGGATTGAATTTAAAATGTAACAAACAGTATATTATCTCAAAAACTATTTGACCTGTCATCTTGACTTTTGCACATAATTAAAACTTATCAGACAATTTGTTAGTCATGAACAACACTGATTTTAATTTTGGTCTAAGCCTAAAATTCGAATTGACAAAAAGTTTAAAATACACTAAGCTGTACTTATCAAATCAGCTTTGTTTCTTGAAAGTTTGCACCATTTCAACATTCATTACCAGAACAACCAATTTTACAAATTTAATAACATCTGATTTCTGTAAAATCAATTTGAAGTTAGGACAACCAACAGAATTCCTAAAAATTATAATATACCATTTTAATAAGGAATTTTGGAAAGTAGTTCTTGGTATTATCTAGTAATACAGAAATAAAAAAACACAATAAAACACGAAAGTTCTGAAATATTTTTTAAACACTGTTCACTTTCCTAATCAGAAGAGAGTACAAAAAGAAGACTGTCTCCTTCTTTTTATATTCTTTTCTGATTGAGAAAGTGAACAGTGGTTATAAAATATTTCAGAACTTTAGTGTTTTATTGTGCATTTTTCTACTTGTGTACTACGTACTACTATGTAAATACCAAGGACCACTTATATTATCACTTAGATGTTCATAGTAAGTAATAAAGTTACTTGAAACTAAAATTTTCAATTCAATACATTGTTTTAAAAATGGAAGATAAATATGAAAAACACATGAGTATTATTTTTTCGATGGGCCACATGGTATATACATGTATCTTTGGGTCTGGGCTGCTCATTCACCATGACTCTCCAAAACCTTCAATCTTACCACACTCTAGATTAAATTAGAATTATTTCGGGGATTTAGACTTGAGACTCCTTGCATGTCACCCAAGGCTTAGTGTGCACCCCAGTAGTCCTACCAGGACAGGCCCTTGAGCTTTCAACATGACTCAACAGCTTTTGTGCAATCAGCATCCTCCCCTACTTGATTTACTCCAAAGAAATCTCTTGTCTTAGTCTCCAGTCTCATCGGACTGTTTGGATATCCTGCAATAGGGTATCTTCTTCAATTATGCCCAGTTTAACCCCTTAACGGATGATTAAAATTGACCAAATACAACACAAAAATGTTGATTTTTTTAAAAAATTTAAATGATGGGAAATAATGTCAAAAACATAAAAACGATTGTAAAAATTGAAAATTTTTAGTTTTTGGCCATAGATAATGTTTTAGGGTTAGGTTAGGTTTTTGAATCTGTAAGGATATATGAAATATATATGTATATTTATATTTATGAATATGTATATAGAGCGTAAACTTGTATACATACATACACATATATATTATATATATATCAATGCAAAAAATTGAGAATTCTTTTTTTGAATGCCACTTTGTGCCTTTCGACTAGTGAGCATGATTTTTTTGGAGTTTTAAAAATGTATGGTCCCCTGCGGGATTTGAACCCGAAGGAAAAAAAAAACATATCTAGCGTATTATTACGTCACTGGCACATTTTATTGAAAAGCTCACTGACGTAATATTACGTCGCTGACCGTTAAGGGGTTAAGCAGATGTTTTCTGATGCCACACTTTAACTTAACTTCTCCTATTTTTCCCCAGTCAAATTAAATCTCTTCTTCACTTCTTCGTTCTACTTAGTCATTTCTTCAACCCTTCTATTAGAAAGTTTTTCCTCTTTCAATATTTGAATCTATCCATACTATCGGAGAAGTCTTTTTTCCTCTTTTTAACCTCTCTGGACAGAGTCATTGTTTAGTTCTGCATTGAGTATTCTACCAACTTAGTCTTTAAAGTTAATTTTATCTTCTACACCTTTCTCACATAATTTCCTATTACAACACTTGATATACTGATACATATGTAAAGGCCTCTTCACACCGCACGTATTAATACTCCGCCGACGTCTTAGATGTATCTCACAATGATATCATATGGGGTAGTTCAGACCGAGTATTAATACGAAGCCGATGTCGGCGAAGTATTTATACGGGAGGGAAAAATAACCCGGCTAGCTACGTGTTGCCGCCGTATCTCGACTCGCGCATGCGCACTGAGCTGTTTCCAAATTTCGACTGTGAGCGCACTATTTTTACCAAAATAAAATTTGTTTATGCCTTCACGTCTATCTGATCTATCTGTGTGTCTTTTAACAAAAGACTTCATATCTCTTAACTGAATAATGATTATCTTAATGAAACTTGGCATACTTGTGTGTAGCTTCCAATTACATACATTGGTTATATAGTTTATTGGTTAAGTGCTCCCCGTAATTAGTAAAACCCCTGCAATGCAACCCATGAATTCAAAGGTAAAAAAAGGTTAAATGATGTTTTTAAAATCCTATTTATATTCATATGCACAAGAAATTACTGTACAGCTACTGTTGACTATATATTGCGACTTGAATATTTATAACATAAAATTAGAGAAGTTTTCAAAATTAAATTGTAATCATATTAACGTAACAGTATTACTTCTTTGTTTACAAGACAAAATAATTGATGTTATCTACCATAAATAACAATCATAGTAACAACGCATTATTCAGCTACCGTTCATTATTTATTGATGGTGATATGTTTCCACTGCCATGGCACACTTCCTTCTGGAGAGTTGAAATAATCGACAAATTTGTTCCTGATTCGAACTTGCTCCTTTGTAGCTTGAGCAGCTCACTTTGCCGCAGGTTTCCAGCATGTCTGGTATGCGGTTTTTATTTCTTCAAGAGTACCAACTGCAGTTATATTGCCTTTACTGCTCAAATACTAATGAGCGACAAAACCTTATTAAACTCTTCTTTGTTTAGCCTATAATATGTTCGAAACTTTTCGTCATCACACTCCAAGTCTGCCATTAGGTGATGATATTCGCCAAACTGTTCCCGCCTCTTGTTTATTCGATGGACCCATTCCGACCTTCCACCTACTGCATACAACAATACCAACTCTTCATCACTATCACTTGAATCGGTTTCCATCCAGGGAGTATCAAAACCAGGCTCACACCACGGCACTGTAAACCCCATCATAAAATTTAAGTGAACTCTTCATACAACGAGCTGTTGGCAGGTAGGTAGAGGGGGAAATACGTCTTCTATGTTGCTTCTGTGTGAACGGGGCACGAAAGACGCCGAATACCTCGGCTACGTGCGGTGTGAAGAGGCCTTAAGTGTTTCAAATTCCTCAAATAACTTGATAATTTCTACTATTTTGTATAAGTGAAAGGTATATACACACCCTATGTAAATATAAATATAGGAGTATAGATGATATTTATTTTCTAGTATTCAAGAGGTGTCTCCAATCAATTAATAAATAATTAACTAAATAACGTCTAGATAAAAAAAAAAACAGTTATACTTTTACTAAGACGTTGATTTAAAAAGGTGTCAGTCTGTATCATTTGATCTTGTTAATTATCCTCTAAAATAACATGTCAATTTTATTTGTGCTGAAAAATATGTGTCGTATTTGTGGTCTAAACTAGTATATCAACTTTTGTTCCCCAAAAGCTACTCAACGGTTCTTGTGTTCCTATATGTTTTTTTTTTCTCCAATCTTTCCTAGGACAAATAGAATTATTGTTATAGCTGAGGACATACTGTTAGTAGTCTTCAACATCATCATGGTTGTGAATCCATTATTTGTACATGTAGTTATATTCCTCTACTTACTTTTGTGTAATGTTTTTTGTATTTGTCTCTACTTTTATGGGTAAATGTTATGTGTGTAGTAATTAGGGTGTCTCCCAGTCAAATAAATTCACGAAAGGTCGTAAATTCATACAAATTGCAATAAGACACTGATTTTTATTTTAGGTTAGTAAACTATTATACCCATTCTTATCTTATGTTTTAACTCAATTGCATTCGTGTAAATACAGAATTTTATTAAAATAGGCAAAAACCTTTTTCGTTGATTTTTTTTTTTTTTTTTTTTTGTTTTTCTTGGGTTTGAAAAGTTGCTATCAATGGAATTTTAATTTAGGGTTTTATAATTTGTTTATATTTTGAAGGAAAAAAATTCCCAAATCATGCTTTGTATAGCACAACTAAACCACCAAAGGAAGAAATTTATTAAAACGCCATGTAAATTTGCCTAACCATTTAGATTGCAGAGAGATACAAACTGATATCACACATCTTTGAATTTTTAAAAATTAGCTTCTGTATGTTACATAGTATGGAATAGTCATTAGTTACTTTATTTTCTTGCCTTGATTCTGAGTGTTTCTTTTTATCCATATAACATAGTTATTAATGGGCGCTATCAATATGTATATCACTAGTTTGGTTTTGGTTCTGATTTGATATGGTTTAATCGGATATTTGCCATAATTTTTTTAATACATAAAGTTTTGAGGGTATGAATCAACTCCCGTTATCAAATAATAAACTTAAAACATGAGAAATTTTATACACCAATATATTCTATTAGCCTGATAACTAAAATTAATTATGTAAGAAATGAACTTCATACATTGATGAGATATAAACGTTTCTAAATATAAGAATTAGTGAACAAAATAAAATATGCAATTAGGATTAATATATAAATAAAAAATAACGGGAACATATCTGGCCTAAAAATCATAAATTCATTTGTTAAGAGGCAAAAATAAAACACCTGAAAAAAATAATTGAATCCTCATTATATAAAGTTATTGAACAATCCTATTAGCCAAACCTGTGTAGAAATATGGTCATTATGGCGCCTGTTAATAAAAATCTGAAATAATAATTGTTAATACAAATTTCTCTACTTTAAGTATGAAATTTTTCGGTTAAATCTCCACTCTTTTAACAATAGTTGATTAACCACAAATATTATTTTTATTTTATATGTTCGTGGTCATGTTTATTTTATTATGTTAACATTTTCAAGCCTGACTTCTCTATGAAACCGTAGCAAACATGTTAAGAAAACAAGGACTCCTTTAGGCTGAAATACTTTTAATTTTTAAATTATTCGCAAAAGTCAAGAGGCTTTATTACATATTGTATTGGGTCTCAATAGTCATAAAAGTAATGATTTGTTTTATTAAAGTTGACAAAAAATAAAACTGTTGATCAATTTTTAAATTTCTGAATTTCCTCTGTATATTTGTTTGGCTTTTTTTAATTTTAAAATTAAGCTTCATAAAGCAAAAAAAGACATATATAGTTAAGCAACAATTTTTTTAAAGCAAGTACAAACAGTAACATTTTGCTACAAAATGATGCATCTCTTTTTTTCAGTCTACAACAGGTTTAAAACATATCTATCTTGATTTTTTTGAGTTTATAGTTTATAAAAAGTTATAGTTTTTGTCATGCTCAAGACCTCGATTTTGATTTAAAATGACTGGTAGACACTCTAAAGAATTTAATAATGTTGGCTATTTCATAGATTATTCAATTATTTTGTTTCTAATCTATTAAACAATATTAAATAGAATATAATAAAATTTGTTGCTTCTTTAGATATTTACATGATATTGTTTTTTTAATAAAATATAGGAATGCAAGAAATGCTGATATGTATAGTCACATATGAATATTTTTATAATTGTTTGTCACCACGTATTTTTTTGACAAATTGACAGTTTATTTTGAGTTTGCTATTGGTTCAAATGTTCTTAATTTGTTTCAATATTTAGTATTTTTTTCTAATAAGTCATCATTTGTTCTAAATTCATTACTCATAATTTGTTCTGATAATCATGAGACAAAAGTTTGTTTTAATATTTGCTAATCATAAATTGTTCTAGTATTTAGTTGTCATAATGAATTGTATTAATATTTTAAATAATTATTTATAATTTTAATGCATGTAAAATAGTTATAATTTTATTAATTTTTCCTAATATGTCTTCAATAGTCATTATTTCATAAATTGTTATAATAGTCAGTAGTTATAATTTCATTAAATTATTGTAATATGTCATTATTTGTTCTAATAATATTATGTCATCATTGTTCTAACATTCATTAGTTATATATTTCTATCCATATTTTTCAGTCATTGTATTAATACTTACAAATATAAGTATTAGTCATAATTTTTTTCTTATATTTTCTAGTCATAATTTGTTCCATAATTAGTGTGTTCTTTTATGATTATTTGTTTATTGTTCTAACATTTGTTAGTCACAATTTGTTATAATATTCATTAGTTATAATTTATTTTTATATTTGCTAGTCATAATTTATTTTAAGAAGTGAGATATGATCTCAACCATGTGGAAAAGCAACAATTCCAATGCAAATTATCTGACGAGACATTGTATGTCCATATAAAATTGATGTCAGATTTATTAATCTTCAGGGTAAACCAATTCTAAATTAGGTATTTTTATGAGAGTAGAATGGTGAACATAAAAAGATAACAGGATAAAGAGAAAACACTAGTATAGTTTAAACATTACTGTTGAATATATGTTTTCTAATAGAAATGAATCAAACTGACAAAGTTAGTGTCAAATATTTAATCACAGTAATCATTTAAAGCACACTGAAAGAGGCAAAAAACAAGTTAAAAAAAAGAAAGTTTACTTTTTGCTATGCTTTTATTTTCAATTTAAAATGAAGGTATAGAAGAGTTTTCGTTTATCAACTTTTTGAGAAATCTTTTAGGGATTTAAAATTTTGTTTTGAGTTTGAAAACAAAACTTAAAAATTAGTTTCGTAGTGTATAATTAAAGTGATTGAAGGAAAAAATCAGTTAAAATTGTATGTAAATGATTCATCCGTTTGTATTATAGATAAAATATGTACTAACATCCACACATCTCCAGATTTTTTAAAAGTTTTGATCGAAGTCGGTCTGAAATGAAAAATTATTAATTATTTTAGAAATTTAAATATTGTTTTAAAATTTTTAAAACTGGATTGTAAATGCAGCTATAATAAATTTGTTTTAAATCGAGACAAAGTGGAAATGAACTGAGGTTACTGTAAAAAAAAATCAAAACAAGCGAAATCTAAGTTTTGGTAAAATGTGCATTTGGGGGGGGGGGGTAATTGGCCTAATCATCTGTCATTCTGTTTTTATGATTTGGATTATAAACCTTTATTTCACCAAAATCTTAGTAATGCAAATTGAACTGATCTTTTGTGATTATCTTAAAAGGTCCAAGCTCCTTATGATCATAATGGGGGCTGATTCCTTAACTTCTGCAGCTGTATAAAATGTGCCACTAAAGTATAGCAGGTTTTTGTATGCTACAGTATGGACTTGCAATAAAATAGCCAATGTTCTTTGCTGGAGGAGTTTCTGTAGAGAAGACAAAAATCATTTTCAGCCTTGCCCATGTATTTAAGTTGGTAGTTTAATGGGTTGTACCTTGAGAGTAGGCACTAAATCTAATCGCTTTCGTGTTGAGCATTGTAAGTTGCTTTGCTTGTTTGTTAGGAAAAGCAATAAACCTTTTGGATTCCTCGAGTCCAAGATAAGTAAGCTTGTGAGTTCTGTTCCCAGGCTTTTACTGGGTATTCCAAAGAATGGTTCTGTACCTTTCTTTGCAAGACGATCTTTGATTCCTGAATTCCTCATGTCCCAACTGCCATGCAAGGTAATCTTGTTGATTTTTACCATTTGGTTAAGAGTTTGCAGACATACCCAGACCAGCCTTGACTCAAAAATGTACGAACTCAGAACCTTTGGATATAATAATAGATCTTTATACTGTTGAAACTATTATTAAGGTTTTCCTTGATGCATAGTTCTATGGTATGTATCTTTGCTTGGAAGATAGGTGGAGTTTTAGCCATAAATTTACTAACGCTAAACTTAGGTCCTTTGATTCCCACTCCTGATTTTCTTTAATTCTGGATCCATTAGTATACCAATTAAGTGAACCTACTTCCAATTTGGGTCCACCTTCTTATCAATCAGGAAGTGAACTTCAAAGTTCATAGCCCTATTCATGTCGTCCAACATTAGCCATCTGTGATTGCTTCCTGTTCTTGCAGGATTTTCAGTTTCCCAGCAAATATGCAAGGATCATGCAGTAAGTAAAGAACATTTGAATATACAAAATTAAGAGAAGAGTTAATCTTAATCAAATGTATTTAAGACTTACATAAAGCTATTAACTTATATTATGAAGAAAGAAGAAAAATATTGTTATATCACCAATGGTAATATATTACACTATTAATTTTGACCTTTACAGTGTGGTTTTTTTTTTTTTTTTTTTTTTTTGTCATAATAATATTTGACTTCCACACGGTAAAAGGCTCAAATTTTAAACTAATTGTCTGCCATCTCTGTGTAAATTAAAACACTTGTTATAATGTGTGATGATTTTTTATGCCAGCTTTTTAAACATTCAGTAAGAACTAATTTCAGCTTGCCATCATCTTCAAAGTGCTTTCCTTCTAAATATTCCTCAACGTTGGGAATAGATGGAAATCACTTGATGCTGAAAAACATCACAACCAAAACTTTGAAATAGAGCTTGAGTTGTACCTGAGTGTGGACAATGGTTAACATAAATAAAGGTGACCTCCTGGACAACATTCCATGTCATTTATTCTCTGTTCTCTTGGCATGAATTCAATCAATAGGGGCCTTTTCGATCTCAAAACATGGGCACTTTCCACATGCTAACATCTCGTTTTGATTTTGTTGGCAATTTGGAATGATACCATTCCATTGATTTATGGTTTATTTCTGGTATTTTATAATCAACAAACCTATCTGACAGACCTTTTTTAATAACCAAGGTGAATCATGACAATTTCATGAAATAAATATCTTGATATTTTGATAAGGAACCATGAAAACCGTTAGAGTGAAACATTTTATCCTTCTGAATTTTGTCATTAAATTATTTAAGTTCTTCAGTGATGAGAGATGGGGGACCAGAATGTTTATCATCATACACATTTGTTTGTCCTTCATTAAACACATTCAGAACAGAGCTTCATCATCACACTATCACCATAGACTGTCTTCATCTGTCTGTAAATTTCAATAGGCTAAACCTTTTATGCATTCAAAAATCGAATGATGCTATACACTTCACACTCTGAAGGATTTTCTGTTTTGTTGTACATTTTAAAAGATCATGAAAAAAAAATATAATGTCTGCACAGTGTTGCAGTTTAGTATAGATTAAGTAATAGTTACTAAGTTATAGTAGGTAGGGCAGTTCATTGTTATGGCAACAATTACTGGCGTGACTGAAAATGCACTCCAATGTCAAATGTGCACTCCAATGTCAAATGTTCTTTACTTCCTGGATGATCTACATTTATTGCAACTTAGTTTCTCTTCCTCGCAGCCTATGAACATGCTATAACTATACTTCTTTACAGTACTACCTCGTTTATCCGGACCTCATTCAACCGGATGTTTGGATTATCCGGATCGATCCAGAACAAAAAATAAAAATTTAATCAAGGATAAAATAAAGCAAAAGCTCAAAGTTTCAAAATATTTTAATAATTACTGTATTTTGAATAATATTTTAAATAATATTTATAATATTTTGAAACTTTAAGCTTTTGCTTTATTTTATCCTTGAATATGGAGTTTCAACAAGAAATATCTGCTATTACATTAATGTTGATAAAAACGTGATTTCCTCAACACTACAGTGTCGCCTCGAGGTAATAGGGCGGGTTGTTGATGCACTGGGAAGAGAAAGTGGAGGAGCAATGACCTCTGCGTCACCATCCCCCTACCCCGATGCGGCATGACAGTGACCTTGTCTATTGTCTATGCCGGCGGGTAACGGGTAGTCTATCACTTGCTAGCGACCGGAATACATCATTACCATATCGTGCTGTGCCGTGTTTAGTTTCTTTACATTTTTGATCGGATACGGTTAATAGTATTTCAGGGTGTCTAGCGACCGGGAAAAGTCAGGGAATTTGAATTTTCTGGAAATGTCAGGGAATTTTTTTTAAAACCGGGAAAAAAATAAAGAATGCCTGATATTTTAGAAAGTGTAATACAATGACGATGCCTGTAACGGTCCTTAAAGAAAATGTACAACTGTGAAATAAATACAAACCAGGTGCATGTTTACAACGCATCATAAACCATCATGTCATTTTTACAATTTTATTGTTGTCGGGTTGCTAAGACTCAAGGGTGTAAATCAGTAAATGTGAACATTTTGTCACATCTTAAAGCGGTGCTGCCAGCTTTGGGAACCCCCGTTCTTTTTTTTGGCAGTTGGCACATCACCAGTCGGGAGTATTGAGGACGTGAATGAGAATCGGCATAGTATTTAGAGGTGGGCGTTGTTACTGCAATTTATTTATTTTCGTGTGTTAGCGTTTGTGCGTGGAAATGGCGACGAAACGAAAACGTAATGTGCTTACAATGGCCCAAAAGTTAGACGCATTGAATCGTATAGACAGGGCCGCATTGAAACGTCACACCAAATTAAAACAGAGGAAGATAAATGACTTTTTTGTAAATAACAACTAAACCCTGTGTAAATTAAAAGCATGTGTAAATATTTCAGATATGTAAATAAAATGTTTTTCGTCATTGTGTAATTTCGTGTATTGTGTAAATTGAATGACTGTGTAAATATTGTGTTTTTTCATGACTTATAAATGGTAAGTTATCATTTTATATTTTGTTTTATTTATCTTTTTATAATTTTGGATTATCCGGATTTTTGATTAACCGGATCACTTCCGGTCCCAATTAGTCCGGATAAACGAGGTTGTACTGTATCTGCAGATGCAGAAAAAGTATATGTGAAGTCTCTTCCATCGCTGCATTAGGATTAGTGCTCATCGCACTTGGCATACTAAAACCTGTCACCGTAATTTTTGCAGCTTGATGGGTTTTGTCTTATTCTACCTACGAAGACTGTGATCATAGTTCATTTTCACCAATAACTTCCTAATCAGCATTTTTAGGGAGACTGTAATGAATACATTTTAATTGGTTAATATTTGGATTTGTACTGTTTGAGAACGGTACTGCAATATTTGTTCATTGTTAATTTTTTTTACTATTTTCATTATTTTGGGTTATAATAATGTAATATAAACCAAAGTTTGGAAGTGGGGATATGTGAACATAAATCAGAGATATTTGATTTCAATATTTAAAAATCATTGACGAATGCTCATGAGTCTGTTTAAATGTTTTTCTTAAAAGCAGTATTTTAGTTTATAACTCAACAAGACAATCAGTGTATCAGATATCTTCAAATGGACCACATTTGTGTATTTATTTATTAAATTCAATCAAACAAAAATAGTTTAAAAAATTCAATAGATAGATTGAGCAAAATGTTTTGTATGTTTACAGTTGTAAGTTAGGTGATAGTTAATGTGGATTTATATTAACGTGAAATAAATATAGTTTTAAAGTTAATTATTATTCCACATCATACAATGTACATTCATATTTAATAAATATGATTATGGGGAAGGTCTCAGCTCTGATTGTTTTATTTGAATTAGGTTTTTTATTAAAATAAGACAGGCAGAAAAGATCATGTGAACTGAGGAATGTAATGGAAATACCAATCTCATTTTTTATTTGTAGTAGTTTTTTTAGTTTTTTTTTTTTAGGTCTTAGCTTCAATTTAAATTACTAATATATTTTTTACAAACAAAATTTCAGCCTGGTGCAAAATGTCATACAAAGTACTGTCTTCTAATAACAGAAATATTTACCCGATAAATGTAATGAGTTAACTAAAACTACAAAATTCAAAATTTCTTTTTTCTGTTTCATTGATACAAAATTTCTATCATACTTTTGCAATTACTAGTAATTAACATGTTATCTTTCTTAAAATTTATAAATAATTACTTATTTTAATAATAAAAAGTAGTTTATTTTATTTTCTATTCACAAGATACTCTGATCTGTAGTCAAACAAAAATCATTTGTAAAGCTATCTCTTCTTGTGATGATTAACTTCACTTAAAGAACATGGTTTATAGATTTAACTGAATTCTCAGTTTGCATTTGTTTCTTAAGAATAATATGCTTAAGACTTGAACGTTATGCAATTTTTGGTTTAAAATATTTTAAATTCTGACACAAAAGAAGAATTGTCAGCTACAAGTACTTAAGGTAGTTAAACCTTGTAGTTGTCTTAAATCGAAATATGTGTGTGATCTAATTGATTTCTTCTTACAAGTAAATTTGGTGATTAATCCCTTTAGAACAACAGCCACAAAGGCTAATTGCCTAATGGGAAATAGATGGTTGATACTCCTAGACATCTGAGGGATTGTCTGTCCCTTTGTCAAAGATCCAATAGACTCGGTTGTATCCTGATCAAGTGCATTCACATTCATAAATTAGCATCAAATTTTCTGCATAGAGGCTGCTCAGTAAATATGTCCATCTTGTGTAAAAGTTTTCTCGGGTGATGTAACCAACCCTAACATCTTCCGTATTAAATACATAATTAAACAAAGATAAATCTATTCATGTCATTAAATTTATTTTATATATTAACTTTAAGGATCATAGCTTCAATGCCACGGGAAGTCCCCAGTAGTGTTTACTGTGAGGATCATGGCCTATATAGAATCTCCCCTAGCTCAACTTTGAACAAAGCAAAATGTGCTCCAGGGTTTCTTCATCTCTCTCTCTCTCTCTCTCTGACATATCACAGAGTCCTTAATATTGAAGTGATGCAGGTAGCTGTCTACAATAACGTGGCCAATTCTTACCTTTGCTGCAAAAATGGTGTGACTCTTGCAATATCTCGGTACCTCAGTGGATTAGCTCCTTCTAAAATTGGAAGATATGACAGCCCGTTGAACCTGTCGTCCATAGTTTGATCCACACTATCCTACTTTCCGTTGCTCTCTTGCACACTGAGAGGGATTACTATGAGAGGGATATGGGGCCCAATCTGGCTGTCTCCTTTGCCTCTCAGAATCTTCAACAGGGCACATTAAGAAATCTTATTTTAATCTTCTTCTTGTTAAACATTAAGAAATTTTATTGGGCGCCATTCTGTGATTTTAAGCACAGACACTTGTACTTTAAAAACAAACTTCGGGATCATAAATTCTAGGAAAGTGTACTTATAGTCACAAATTTAATTTATATATATATATATATATATATATATATATATATAGACTTTGATATACACACTTATCAATAGATTTTACTTATGCCTAACAATTCTTAATTTTCTGTCCAAAATACATTAATTGAAGTTAGTTTAAATTGTTCACAATAATAAGAGTAATTTACCAATCTCTTGCTCGTAACTTAGTTAATAGTTCTCTTTTTTTCCAAACAAGCAAAATAAAGTTCTGATATACAAAATTTGTCTTTTATAACATTTGTTAATGAAATTAACAAATTTAGTCTTTATTTCAAGCAAAATCTTCAAAAACTTAAAAACATATACGGTTGAACTTAGCCGTCTACACCAGGACACTGCACACTGATTTTATTTTAGTTCAACTCAAAACTATTATAATGTTGAATAGTTCATTCGACGAGTTGCTCTTGAAGATTGTAGGAGGCGATCAGCCTAATAAGAAGATCCTGTAGTGACGAGAGAGTCAACACAACCACTCTCGTCGAACGATGATGAGCTAATCTCACTCCAAGAAGCATTCTGCACCAGTCTAACTAAAAAATGCTGTGATTGGTGTATCCTTTGGGCCAATTAGATATAACCTGACAATTAGATTGATGCACTACTACACTGCACTCACTTAATATGTTTTTAATTTAGGAGAAAACTATTATTTCTTAAAATTTACTTAGTTATTAACAAATTTACAGTATTATTTATTTAACAATAAATATTGTATCATTTTAAATACAATATTTATCCCTTTTTCATTCATACAAATCGTTTACTTGTGATTCCATAACATTTACCAATTTCGGAACACTGTCTGTCTGTCCATATGAGATCTTAATATACGATTGCATTGCGAGATACGACGCAAGTTGCTTACATCGTATATCACTTACTTCATATATTGAATCAAATACTAACACAAATTTGAGATCCAAAAATGTGAAACGTGACAAATGTGAAAGAAACAGTCATTTGGATTTACTGTCATCAGAGCTTCAATGGCCTATGATATTTAAACAAATCATTTTTATTGAATAAAGGTTGATAACTACTTTTATTTTGTAGCTCAATTGTAAAAATCGACAAATATATAGAGACAAAAAATATAATATATTTATTTTTACAACTAACTCCTTTATAGTGTAGAAGAAAGTAAATGTAGCAAGCTATATCTTTTACAAAAGTAGCTTATTCTAGTAATTTTCTTTCATTCTAGACTCACTTATTTAAAACCTTTTTAATCCCATTTACAGGGTTTTTTACACACACCTGTTTTACTAGTTTACTAATAAACTTTCAAAAAGTGAAATTAAACTAAGATTTTGATTATCAAATGAATAAAAACACAATTTTCTATGATAACCACTTTATATGTGACAAGACTCCATTTTACTGACACTGAACTGTGACTGACAAGTCCGAAAGTTTGCCAGTTACAGGTTTTGTGTGCATGTAACAACTGAGAATAATGACTTAGTCATTGAAACGTCTTTTATTTATATCGCACAAATAAAGTGTATATTGTCAAAAATTGTGTTTTCATTTATTTGGTGATCCAAGTTTCTGCAAGTTTATTATAATGAATAAGATTTTGATTGATAAAATATTTTTGTTATTTTCTTAAAGTTAACCATTTCAATGTTTTGCACTTCTGAATTACTTAGTTGACAAGATCTTGTTTGCAACCTCTCAACTGGTTTCAATGAATATTACAATCCGAGTATATCTTCTCCCTCTGAATGCTGTTAAGTATAATGTCATGTTATGAAATATATAAAGACAAAAAAACATGTTGTTAGCATAAAATTCTTCTTATTGTTAAGGTGTTTAATATATTGCTAAATGCAAACCTCTAACATGTTTCTTAACTGTAGTTTATCTTTATGGGTTTAAATGTTGGGTCACAAATTTTGTATTTTCCTCTCTCCAATATAAATGTAAGGCGGAGCGAATCAACTTCTCTCAAATACACTTTTATTCTTCAGTATTTTTTTGGATTTATTCAAACCTTTTTACTAACAGAGCATAAATTAGGATAAATATGAACATTACAAAATAAATGTCTTTTTCAACTAATCTTCGAGTTTTATTGCCCAGGAATCTGGAAGAGCGCAGGATGTCTAATGCAACTCATGTTCTGGTAAATTATTTGGGATACAGTAGGCTCACAACTATCTGGCTTAAATGTGATAGTCGGCCGGTGTGAATCATGAAAAACCCAGATGTTGAGGGTCAATCACATCCTGTGCAATAACAGCCAAATTTGTGATCAATCAATATAAGTAGCGTTTCATAGCATGCTTAAACTTAAATAAAAACTGAATGATACATAAAGAACATGTTAAGATATCTTTTGATAACCGTTAGAATTTGGACTTTCCAATCCTTTATTCTAGCCTAGGTTCTTCAAAATACAAATGCTCGTTTGTTCAGTTTAAATTAACTTGTCTTTGTAATAATTTACAAAGAATACACTTTCCTAAAAAAATACAAAACTCTATCCTATAATCTATATAAAGAGGACTTAATGTTGTCCTTTATTAATCACTATACAATTTCTCTTTTTATAAACTCAGAATAACTTCAATTATCATGACTTCTAGACTAGGCTTTACTTTGACAATATCAATGTTTTCAATATAATTAAAAGTTAGTGAATACACAGCAAAATCTGACCCTTCTATCGTGACGCTCGTTCTTGTTCTTTGAAGAATCTTTCTCGCCAACTGCGTCTGGCTATCAAAAGTACCTCTGCCAGTCCTTTCATCATCCACTGACCCCCCCCCCCAGCTCTCTCCTTTCAGAGATTATAAATATTGTTCCTCAATGATGTCCTGTGAGGCATGCAAGGCAAGCAATTACATAACTTTCTGAAATCTGTCACAATCATTGTTGTTATTCTTGGATTCTAAATCTAAACTTCTACAATTACACAGGGTGATTACCGGGAATAGCATGTTTTTGTATTGGGTAGTACACAGCAAGTATTGGGGGATGGCAGCTGGGAAGGTCATACAGCGTGGAGGCTAGTTGGAAGTTTCAGTTACACTCAAGATGTGGGACCTTGAACGCCGCGCTTTTGTTATGAGACGGTTTTACGCTAACAATGAGTCCATGACAGACCCAGCAAGACTTTTGCCGGCACTTCAATGTTCCACCGCGTGGGCCGATTCCGGATTGTAACACAATATTGAGGTGGATGCATAATGTGAACACAACAGGATCATTACTGGAAAAAAAACCGTACGTACACCTGAGAATGTTGATCGTGTGCGCGTCGCTACGTTGGAGAGCTCCAGTCGTTTGCTAAGGAAGCGGGTCTCAAACCTCGGCATTTCTGTATCTACGGTAAGAAACATTTTGATTAAAGACCTCAATTTCCATCCGTATAAGCTTACAATATGTCAACAACTGTACCCTGGTGTTTACAGACAGCGTTTACAATTTTGTCAGCGAATGGTGGCAATCTTAGACGAAACGAAAATACAGTTTTACTCATGAGCGACAAGGCTCATTTTCATATGGATGGTTTTGTAAATAAGCAGAACTGTCGATTTTGGTGTCCAGAAAATCCGTAAATATTGCAAGAGAAACCGTTACACAGTGCTCGAGTGACAGTGTAGTGTGCGGTAGGTGAAGTGGGGGTCATTGGGCCGTATTTTTTTGAGAATGATAACAGCGAGGCAGTTACTGTTAACACAGACTGCTACTTGGAAATGTTTAATAATTTTTCTTGCCTGCACTTCACCGTCGTTGCATAGCAATGCGAAATATATGGTTCCAGCAAGATGGGGCTATGGCCCACACTGCTCGAATTTCGATGGAACATATCCAACAAGCTTTCCCTGGAAAAATTATCTCTCGTTTTGGAGATGTTCCTTGGCCCCCATGGTCTCCTGATTTGACATTCCCGGACTACTTTCTTTGGGGTTTCTTGAAATCGCGTGTTTACGCTGAAAACCCACGCACATTACAAGAGTTGAAGGAAGCCATCCGAAGAGAAATCCATGCCATTCCACAAGCAATGTTACGAATTGCAATGCGTAACTTCGGGGAACGTCTGGAAACATGTGTTCAATCGGAAGGACGCCACCTACGCGGTGTTATTTTTGGTACTTAATTTCTGTAATTTTCTTAAAATTACGAGTTTGTAGAACACATTGTATAAAATAAATAAAGTTTTTGTTCAACATTTAAAATTTTGTGGCTTTTTTAAAACCATGCGGTTCCCAGTAAACACCCTGTACATATCCTAAATCCTAACATCACTGGCGCCCCTGAAACGTCATCCCGATGTTTAACAAAAGGAACACCAAAGGATCATAATGAAAATCCTACATAAACAAAAAAATACACTTGAAATATAAAAAATGTTTTTAAAATTCAGTTTAATCCCTCTCTGGCACTCTTAAGACCTGTGCTGGTAGACAATATGTATACCTTGAAGAATATGTATATTAAAATAAAAGTTACAATAGCTATCCATATTATGAGTAATGCATGTATTTAATCTGTTGTGTCCATGACTAAATCTTTTGTGTCTAGCATATCTGACCATCCTTTAGGCAATTAAATTGAAGCTAAATAATCTCCCATAATATTGTTATGTACAAATAATACAGGAGTGGCTAATGTCCAATTTTTGTTCAATATGTGAGATAAGTTCAAGAATATAGGCGGTCGTGATGGGGAAATGGTTTTACCATCAAAGAGTCTAGGATGGTCCATGATATAGGTGTGATGTGGCGCAAGATAGGATCTAAAGATGCTTTGCTATCACATAGCAATTGTTTATCAATAAGTTAGTATGGTTATTGTGGCTACAGTGACTGGGTAAGGTGATTCAATTGTGCCAGAATTGTCATAAGGAACTGGGATGTCATGTTGCATAGCATCGCGCCTTAGGTAGGTTTTGGAGGTGGAATGTGTGATGTTGAAGGTATCGACTGTAATTTCAGTAATCAAGATAGCCTTGTTACCTGGTACACAGCTCTGCTATGCGGGTAATGTCTCCTCCCACGATAAGTTGAGCTGCACAAGCCTAAAATTCGTGCCAAATATCCGTTTCCGTGGTAGAAAGCACATACCCGTTTTATGTGGTTGGCAACCCTTCAGTAGTCTTCCTGTCAATGTCCTTATGGATGTTCCATCAGTCACCACTACTGTAGGTTCCAAGTGCATTTCTCCCAACGTAGTGGTATAGGTATATACTCAAATAACTTCCATAAAGTCAGACGGTGTTGGATGTGAACTTTAATTTTATAAATCATGGAAGTAGGTGTTATGAAACACGTAGTAATGGCATGATGATAGTATAGTTCTAATTTGGTTTTAAGAATAGTCAAGATCATGTTCTTTTTTGCAATTCGAGATTCTACATTACTAGACTTTTACAAACTATCTTAGTTCTAATTGAACAAACAAACAAAAAAAGTTTCCACCCTTTTATATTATAATAATAAATTATAAATTAGGGGGGAAAATCAATTAATGTTACAAAATTTTATCCTTGTATATCGTAAACCTTGCCTAAATATAATTCCATCTCTAATACTTATCGAAGGGATTATATGGTTTTAACCCTGCCACATGTATTACATCTCCTACCCTTTTGCCATATCGACGCCCCTCAATCTCATAGTTAAGCGGTGATAACCGCTTCAACTCTTTGTACGGACCAATGTATTGCTGTACCAACTTATTGTCTTTTTCTTTGCTTTCACTAAAACTAACTGTCCTACCTCAAATTCCCTTCCTTATGGCGTTAAATCATATCATTGTCGTTGCTGCTCCCGATTATGCGACAATAACCGAGCAGACATCAATATATTTTTGTAACAAAGCTGCCTTGTAAACGGCCCTGAATAAATCTTTGGTGATATCTATAATGTTCCCTTTGAAATCCTTCAACACTTATATCTGGTACTGGTACCTCATTGAAATTAACCAAATTTATCTCCCCCATGCCTGAATTATCTTTGTCTGAAAAACATGTTTTGAAAATTTAATGTTTTTGCCTATCAAGCCCCTTGCTTCAAGTTTACCTGTCCCAATTTTGTTGATCTTAAAATATGTTTGGTTTGGGATTTAAAATATGTATGGTTTCCGATGTTGGGTTAATCATTTTTAAACTAACCGGAGTATATTGTGTATTTGCACACACATGTAGTCCCTTTTGAGTCATCATTCCATCTTTTAAATTAAAGTCATATGTTAAACCTGCAGGAATAATCGTGTCAAACTATGGTTTAAAAATCTCTTTTGAATGTGGCGATAATATCAATTTTCGTATAAACCACTTGGTTTGTCATGATATTATTGTGTTGGTATTGCAGTTCACCTGTATTTTGTTATTGTGTTGTCTACTATCAACACATGTTTCTTTTTAAAATTTATAATAGCACTATTTTTGCTCAAAAAATCGTTTCCTTGTACATGAAACATAACCATAGCCTTAATAGTAGTGTCCATAAGTGTCGAATTGGCTGAAGTCAAACATACATTATCTTTAATAACGTTATATGTTATATGTGCATATTTGTCATTAAAATAAGAAACATTACATCCAGTATCTATCAAAATTGGTATACGATCGTTACGTAAAAAAAAGTTCACCCAAAATACACCTTTTTATTTACTCATGAATTTGTGTGACTAAATATCACATTTCTGTCTCATGCCCTATTTAAATGGACTTTACAAAAAATAGTTTTGAAGTCTACTTTATAGGTAGCTATAAACGTTTGCTATCTATAAGCCAGATTTCAAAATGTAATAACGCATAGTTCGCCCACAATACACCTTTTTATTCACACGTGAATTTGTGAGACTAGATATCATTTCTGTCTCTTGCCCTAAATTTAAATTGATTTTACAAAAATAGTTTTGATGTCCACTTTAAAAAGTTTAACCTGAGGTAGGTATAAATGTTTGCTATCTATATGCCAAATTTCAAAATGTAAAAACGCTTAGTTCGCCCACAATACGCCTTTTTATTCACATGTGTACTCATGCAACTAAAAATCCCTTTATGTTTCATGCCATCTACTTTACAAAAAAAAAAGTTTGTTCACTTTTCAAATTTTAACCTGTTGTGGGTATACATGTTTGCTATCAATAGGCCCTATGCCAAATTTCAAAATGATTATTATATTTTAATCTCAAAATGTTATAATTAAATATAATTTATCTTTCTGTGTATGATTTATAAAGATGAAACTATTTGATTTATAATATTATACTAAATAACTACCTTTATCTTTAGTCTATAGTGTTCTGCACTGGTTGTACTAGACCAAAAAAGAGCTGATGTAGAAGTGGACTGAACTGAATGTAAAATTTGTATCTAACTTGAATGTTGTACACCAGCATTAATGAATGGGAATATAGCTAGCTACTAAGCTTGGACTTTTTTTTTTCTAGTTTCTACTTGTGTTGTCATTTTAGAAGGTTTTGATGTTGTGTTCGTTTTAGAACATTGTTTTAAAAATAATTAAAAGTAAAATGTCTTTCACAATACAGAAATTTCAAGAAGTTATGAGCAACCTATAGGCTAAATTTAATTTTTAGATACAAAACCTGTCAAAAGTGCAAGTATGGCTATATGAAAATGTTAATTTACGAATTGAAGGCCATATTGTCGGCTTTGATGAATACATGAATTTAGTACTAGATGAAGCCGAGGAATCTGGAACAATATAAACTTTATGTAATTTTGTACCTTAGCAACACAAAATTTTGGATTTTTCCTTACAAATACAAATAATTAAACAATGTATATAGGTAGCCTACTGTGTTTGAAAGATGCCTCGGTAATTATGGAACCGATCTCGCATTCTCGCCCTGAAATTTAGTTAAATTTAACGTCATTGTGAAAGAATAAATTTATTGGTCGCAAATAAATAAGCCATGTTGGCGTTAAAATAATGTAATAATCACTTACTATTTGTAACCGAGTTATCGAGGGGGTAGAATATATGGCGACGAATTAACGGTAAATTATTAGGCTATGGTTGTCCAAGTGTTGAATAGGTCGTCTGTTATTTTTGAAGTAAGAACCGTCCAAGGATAATGGTATTTTTTTCTATTATAGGAAAAACTCTAAAAACTCTCTCAATTTGTTATATGTAAATAAAACTTACATATCTACTAATGAAATAAAATTAAACCTAAAACTATGATAACCTGAGTGCAAGCTAAAATCCCTCCCACTCCACAGATCAGTTGACCAGTAAGACCAGCCTCTATGTAAGTTTAGATTTAGTTTATAAGACCCTCCGATGATGATAACCATGTTACCGAAATGTACATCAGGGCATTTAGTGGAAATAATTAATAAAGAACAATTAATCAGATAATTGTGTTTTACTTTAAAGTTTCTAGTGATTGTGGTTAGGGGCAAATTCGAATCATCATTGTAAATATAAATTATTATGAAATATGCATTTTAGTAGCGCTATTGCCTTATACGAGCGCATAATCGTTGCGTATTGCACGGTGATCGTGTTTCCTCCGAGTTCACGCAACCGAGTTTGTTTGCCGTTTCTATACATCTGATGCCTAACTGTAGCGCTGCATGCCTGCGTGGTGAGTCGTTGTTACCCAGGTGATTGGCGCGCTTTGCCGGTTGAAACGGATGTACGACCTTACTCGAATGTAAACGTTACTCGAAGCTGACGCAACAAAAATTTACAAGCTTATTTTCCAAAAAGTAGACATATCTGTAAAGTCCACAGATGTTTGTTGTTTTATTGTGATGAGTAAATATTTTTTAAAGTGTTTTTCTCCGTAATAAAGGAAATTGTTGTAAATACAGTATGTATATTTTCATTTTTTTGTGTTTTCTGCTCTTTATCCAGCTAACACGGATTTTCGTTATGTCGGATCGGCCGCGGTATTAAAATAAACATAAATAATACCCAAGTTATATGTAAATTATTTAATAAATAATTGACAATTTGTTTATATTGTTGTTTATTCGGTAAATACAATTATACAACGGTCTTACTGCCCAAACCGTTGTTTCATTATTCTTAAATCAAACTATGTTATATTATGATTATGGTGGCAGTACTGACAGATGCAATCATGAGATCACGATTGTTCTAACATGTTAAGGTTTCTTACTTCTAAACTGCCACTGACATAGGATATTACTGTAATGTTTGTGTTGTGAAATAAATAAATGGTGTTAATTTTGAGTGTTAAAAAGTGTGTTTCGTGATCAAAATTGATGTGATTAATAAAAAACAAGGTAAATAGACTAAGATTTTAGGTTCTAACACAACAAAAATATGTCCAATACTCAAATTTCATTCATATTCATTAATTTTGCATGTTTTTTATCTTGGCCTATTGCATGGAAATGAACTGTGGGGAATGTTAGGTTGTTTAGGTATACTGTATTGGGATCAGAAGGTTTGGGTGAACTAACATGCATTTCAGATTTGTGGGCTATTGAAACATAACTCTGGGAGGTACTGTGAGAAGATTCTTGGTATGGTTGGAATCTTGTTGAATTTTTTAGCCTTCTTTCAGTAAGTTGTTTAATTTCTGTAGGCCTGGGTGATTATCAGTAACCAGAGAGAAACAAATTATCTTTTGTTTTTTGTGTGATATCTGTGTTTTGTGCCAAATGAATTTAATTCTTAATCAGTTTCTCAGGATAACCCTTTTTACAAATAAAAATGCAGGTGTCATTTATTGTTAAATTTGTGTAGTTCTCTCTCCTCGGAACAAATCCTTTTGGCTCTGATTGCCTGGGTATAGGGAATGGCTTGTTTAGTATTCATAGGATAGCTGCTATTAAAGTGGAGGTATTGTAGGTGGTTTGTTGGTTTAACATGAATCCCAGTTTGTAATGGAAAATATAGAAAGACTTTCTTTAAAGTGATCTAGGGTTAACCGTCCTGATGTCCAAATTAAAAAGATATCGACAATATATCTGTACCAATAGAGAGGTTGATGGGGTTGCTGCCTAAGAAAAGTTTACTACAAATCTCACATGTAAAAAATGCATAGGATGAAGCCATTCTGGTACACATTGTTCCTTTTATTTGTAAAAAGTTTATGCCTTGGAATTGGAAGTTATTCCGTTGAAGAATGACTTAGGGAGGTTCACACAAAAAGAAGTGGTAGGATATTTTGTTTAAGAAATGTTCTCGAACTAATAGACAATATCCATGAGGGATATTGGTGTATAAATATACAACATCTATGTTACAAAAATTGTGTTTGAAGACAGAGGTTGTAGTATTGAAGATATTCTGTCTATGAAGTGATTGGTGTCTTGGATGCATATGGGAAGATTTTTTTTCCTAGACACACATCTACAACCATCAGTAAAATTACCCATTAATGTTACCGGTATTCTTATTTTTTTTATTTTTTTTTTTTTTTGTATGTGTGTGTATTTTATTTTTTTATTTGTGTACTATTAGGTAATACCAAGAACTACTTTCCAAGGTAAGCTTGTGTCTCCTATCCATACAAGGTCTAAACTAAATGGCTATGTTCCCTTTTAAACTCTGACATATATATTGGAATTTTTAAATGCATTTATAAAGCCTTATTATACCAATAATTGTAACATCCATTATTACATATTTTCATTTTCTCTTAAACCATGATAGTTCATGTTTTTTAATGATCTATCGTTATTTAATTATCGTTATTTTTAATTATACCAACTTTCAGATTGTAAATGTTCATATTTTGGGATGAATAAATAAATGAAATGAAATTTGTATTTATTTCCTCAAAGAAAACATTTACACAAAAAACTAAAATTTCTATGGTATATTAACAATAAGGGAGTTACATATTGTGCTTGTTTGAATTCAGGAATCCAATATTTTAACTAAATCTGTTATTTGCACTACTTGTAATTCATACTTGATATCCCCGTGCAACAAAATATTGTTTGCCCAGACAAAAGTATTATCAAAACATTACCAATTAACTGATTTTTACATTTTATACCATCTTGAAGTAACCAGTATATGGGCACTGGAATAAAGCTCCATATTTAATAATATAAATAGGAGTCAACATAGCAATTTGATGGACCCCTCTTTGTTTAGTTATTTCAGTGGATTTTCCATCTTTCATACAAATATCACGGGATTGTGAACAACATTTTGGCTCTGATAAACTTCATACATCATATACGCCACCAACTCTATGCCTTTATCTATATAAGGCCACCACTTATTTCACTTATGGTGGTAAATCGGCCCTGATGGGGTTCGTAGTTGTTTCATACTTAAGTGAACCCTCCATTCATTAAGTTTATAATAGTAACTCGACCCTGATAGGTGATGTAGGATTTCATATTTATGTAAGACCTTCACTTGCTTTGCTTTGTCAATAACTTGGCCCAGTTATTTATGTAAAGTCCTCATTTCACTTGTGTTGGTATCCTTATATATAATTCTGTAAGCGAAATTTTAGATTCCAAATTGTGGGAATTTGGTAAATCGGAGGATGATGGGAGAGGTATCAAATTAAAGGAACGATTCAAGGAACGGGGGAAAACTATAAGTTTTTTCTAAAATTAAAAACCAAGGTGCAACGTAAAGATAGGTTTGAGGTATGTTTTGGGGGACGCGGATCTACTTTGTATGAATTGCCAGGTCTTCGGATCGCGTGGTAAAATTAATATAAGAACACTGGGCGAATCTCAATCTAGGCTAGCCATTTTTGACGAATATTACGACCAACTAATTTACTAAAACTAACCAATTTACACTAAAACCAATATTAATATTAACTACACTGTATTGACACAACATGTTGGTCTAATACAAAGGCCTATCATGGCCGTGTATTAGTTCGACTAATAATATTACGATAAGCAAAAACGCGATACGCCCAGATATAAACCCTAGGGCCATACAAGCTCTATTCCTTTAGGTTTAGCAAGGCATTGGTAATCTTTTCGGCACTGTAATAAATCAAAGGTAAACACTGTGCAGACGTCCTCCCTCACTGCTGGTTGAAGCAGTACTCTCTTATCTCGTGCCGAACTGATCTATCTTGATTAGCGAAGGGGAGGAGGGAGTGGTGACTAATCACCACAAAGGGGTTTTTAGGGTCCCCGAAAAACGAAAAATCCCTGTAAGAAATACATGAGAATTTAAAAACGTCTGCTTTGTTTACATTAAAACATTTGGTATTAAATAAATTAATTAAAAACATAAAACAGCTGATCTGTTCTTTTTAAATAAAATTTGCTACTTATCACACACTACCTATAAAAGATACACGTTGACACACACATAGAAGAGAAACCTTATAGTTGTGATTTTTGGAAGGTTGTATGGCTGTTCTATTAACTTTTCATACATTAATTATAATTTTCTTAATATTTTGAATATATTCTATCATGTTATCAACTGGGGGAAGACCAGCAAGACGTGGGAGAGTGTTCAGAAATGTAGCGGACAGACGTAATGCAGATCGGCGAGTAAGAGAGCAAAGAAATCCACAAGGGAACGATGTCATAGAACGATTACCCGCTTTCAGAACACCTTTGGAAAATGAATTAATTGTTGTGTCTCATAGTTTAGGTCTTCTAACTTGCAATCACTGTGGAGCATTTCCTTTCGCAGAGGAGGCCACAAATGGACATTTCAACGCATGTTGTTACAATGGACTAATTATTATGCCACAGCCACAAATAAATGACAAACTAAAATAACTAGTGCTGCATGATTCAAATTTCATAAAAAACATAAGGCAATTTGGATTTAGAAAAGGCAAAGGAACGAGTGATGCCTTGATTCATTTTCTGTCGAGAGTATATAATGGAATAAATATTAATTATTATGTAGTTGGTTTGTTTTTGGACTTACAAAAAGCTTTTGATACTGTGGATCATTAAAAAAAAACATTACATAAAAACATTTAAACATTACTCCTTAAAAAATTAGAATCTTATGGTGTTAGGGGAGTGGTGAATTGTTGGTTTCAGAGTTAATTAACTTACCGAACACAGTGTGTAAGAGTTAATGGTGTTGTTTCTGATATTAAGAATGTTAGTTTTGGGGTACCGCAGGGATCTGTTTTAGGGGCTTTTCTTTTCTCAATATATATTAACAACTTTTGCAGTGCAAGATTTGTCGGTGACATTACAGCCTATGCTGATGATACAGCGTTGTGTTACTCATTTAAAGATTTGGAAGAGGTTGATGTAGCAATTGAAGAAGACATACAACTCATGAGATACTGGTTTAATAGAAACAATATGTATTTAAACGTGGCTAAAACTAACTTCATACATTTTAATTTGGGTAGAAAAATTGGAAATAATTTATCTTCAAAATATAGTTATTGTGATTGTAGTCACAGTATTACTTGTAGTTGTATCAATATTTATGAAACTGAATCTTTAAAATATCTTGGTATTGTATTGGACAATAGGTTGAGCTGGAAACCACATATAACTAAATTAAAAAACGAATTGAATATTTATATCAGAAAATTTTATTTTCTGAAAAATATATGTCCCATTTGGATGCTAGAGAGAATCTACTTTGCGCTTATTGAGAGCAGGTTACAATATGGCATAGAATGTTGGGGTGGCACTTATTTTGAAACTGTAAAGCCTATTATTGTCCAACAAAAGCATATAGTAAAGTTAATGTTTAAAAAATCTAAATCTGAACATTCCTTTCAGTTATTTAAAAAAGCAAATTTTTTGCCCTTCCGTTCTTTGTATGTATTTAAAGTTTTAAGAATGTTTTTTATTAGGAGCGGGAACAATAAGGTGGAACATATAGATGATAAACCTATTCTGAGATCTAAATGTAATCATAGGATACCACTACCTCGTAAAACAGTGTATAGACATTTCTATCTCTATGCTGCACCAAAGTTTTTTTATATGATACCATGTAAAATCAGGGAAATGAAATCTTTAAAAATGTTTTTAAAACTGTTGAAGAGATTTTTATTTATAGATAAATTAGATAATTGGTTTTAGCATATGTATATTGTGATGTGTGTGTGTGAATGTAGTAGATGAAGTTTAGTTTATTGTGTCTCTTGTGCCTTACAAAGTTATAATCTTTTACTAGCCTGTTCTTTTGCTTTTTGTTGCTTCAGACTGTGAAGTTAGTTTATGTATGATAATTTTTTTGATATTGTTTTATTTGTGTGATAACTAATCACAATTACTTCTAAGAATATTTTGTTTTTAGTATAAGGATATCTTCAATTTCTGCTTGGTAAATATTTTCTGTTATGATGGAGGGTCCAATATAGGCTTTTCCTTAGGACCTCCTACATTTCTCTTGTGCAATTTTATTTGTCAGTTTTTTTTTTTTTTTTAATTTTATTTTCTGTTAAATAAGCTATTTAGAGTATTGTATTATATTTTTATTTGTTGTGGTATGTTTTATTGTGATTTTTGTATTTGTTATAGTGTATAATCTTGCACATGAGAAATAAAATAAATTATTGTTATTATTGTTATATAACAGTGTAATGGGTTTCGCGTCTTTTTATGCTACACAGAAAGATATTCCAGGAAACGGACCTTATTGTTTCAAAGTTCAAGGACAAATTCATCGATATATTTCTGACTTATTACCCCTAAATGGTGATTTGCCCACATATGGCCAATTGTATTTCATTGACACGTCAGTAGCAACTGATATACGGCTGCAACGGAATGAAAATAAAAATTTTAAACAAGATACACTGACTAAGTTAACAAACATACTATCTGTTAACCCTTACGCTCAAACCTACAAAATAGCAGCTGATATAATTCAGCATCAGGAACAAAGCTGCAGCCTAGAAATTCGTTTTATTGACAATATTCCAATGGATATGAGAAGATTCAATAAACCTAGTGCTGATGAAATAGCTGCAGTTTTCATTTCCAATGAGGGGGAGCCACCACAAAACCGTCACGTTGTAGTTCACCACCGACAAGGTGGACCCACACTGTTATCGGTAATGAGCCCTCACTGCGACCCAATGGTATATCCCCTTTTATTTCCCTTTGGAGAAATTGGATGGGATTCAAAATTAATTCACAATTGCCAAAGAAGACAAAGACAACGAGAAAGGCTAACAATGTTACAGTTTGCGTGTTATCGATTAGCGATCCGTGAGGGGTTCTCACATATTCATGCTTCAAAAAAACTATTTCAACAGTTTGTTGTAGACATGTACACACGAGTCGAAGGCGAGCGATTAAACTACATAAGAAACCATCATTCAGAACTGCGCGTCGAGCATTACAAGGGTCTCCAAGATTTTGTATTGAATAGAGCTCAACTTAATAATCTTACTGCAAGTAAAATTGTTGTGCTACCATCTTCATTTGAAGGCAGCCTACAGAACATGATTCAAAGGTATCAAGACGCCATGGCAATCGTTCCAAAGTTTAGTAAGCCAGATATTTTTTTTGACAATTACCTGTAATCCTAATTACAGAGATACTAATTACAGAGATTACAGTAATCCTAATTGGCCAGAGATAGTTTCGTCTCTTCATGCAAACAAAACCCCAGCAGATCGTCCTGACATTGTTTCTAGGGTATTTAGAGGAAAACTAAATGAAATAAAAAGAGATGTATTGAAAAATATTGTTTTCGGAATGGTAAATGCATATGTTTATGTAATAGAATTCCTAAAACGTGGCCAGCCACATTGCCATATGCTATTGATTCTTGATGAAGGATCAAAGTTCCGAGAACCAGCTCAAATTGACCAATGCGTCTGTGCCGAACTACCAGATCCACAAGAATTTCCTACACTTCATAATATTGTTGTAAAAAATATGATACACGGACCATGTGGTCAACGCAATAATAAATCTCCTTGTATGAAAAACAATTGTTGCACTACGAAATACTCAAGAGTTTCTAGAGGAAAATATAGAAAATAGCAATGGATACCCCATCTATGGCCGAAGAAATAATGGAATAGTTGCAAGGAAAGGTATCCACCAAGTTGATAATAGAGATGTTGTCCCTTATAACAATTATATGTTACTTAAGTATAATGCACACATTAACGTAGAAATTTGTTCCACAGTTCGTTCTGTAAAGTATTTATTTAAGTATGTATATAAAGGTTATGATTCTGCATGCATAGAATTTGTAAGTAATGTTAATCAACCTAACAATGCAATAGTCTACGATGAAACTAAAAACTTTTCAAATAATATGTGATATGTAAGTTCTCATGAGAGCATTTGGCGCCTCCATTCTAATGAGATGCATGAACAATCTCATGTAATTATTCGATTGGCAGTTCATGAAGAGTGTCGCCATAACATATATTTCAAACAAAGAAACGAACAGGCTGCACTAAATTAATCTGAAGAAAAGCATACAACTCTCACAGCATGGTTTAATTTAAACAACCGCGAACCAACTGTCCGCCAGTATTTATACAATGAAATTCCTCAACATTTACGGTTTGCGGGTAATGTGTGGATTCCTCGATAGAGAGGGGGGTAGTAAAGTTATAGGAAGGATGTATAATGTGGCACCTAATGATTCAAATAGGTGTTATTTACTCATATTGTTACTTCATGTTAAGGGTGCTACATCATTTGAGGATTTACGGCATTACAATGGTACAACATATGATACTTTTAAAGAGGCAGTTTTATCACGTGGACTCATTCAAAACGATCAAGAATGGCATCGTTGCTTGGAGGAATTACAGAATATACAAATGCCACATCAGCTCAGGCTATTATTTTCAAAGAGAAACTAACCGAAGATATGAATGACATTGATCCTCATGAAGCAAAAATGGCATCATTACGACACATCCAGAATATTCTGAGAGAAAACGGATTCAACTGTGCTACTCTCAGTCTACCAGTTCCATCTGAAGTCGCGATAGAAAACCCCACATACAATCTACAGGAACAAGCTGCTTTGGGTATAGACATGTATAATAAGCTTAATTTTGATCCAAAGATGGTCGTTGATCGAATTTTAAATGCAATATCTGGGGATACGGAAGAGAAACTATTCTTTTTAGAATCTGCTGGGGGATGTGGAAAGACTTTCATATACTCATGTATTTTGAAAATAATCCGAGGTCGAGGCCAAATTGCCTTAGCAGGTGCTTGGACTGGGATAGCAGCATTGCTTTTAGACGGAGGCACTACACTACACCGTTTATTTGGCCTTCCTGTACCCGTACTACCCTCATCGGTCTCATCAATCAAGGCTAATTCCGATAAAGCTACTATTCTCAGAAAAGCTTCTATAATTATAATAGACGAGTTGACTGTATAGACCGTCTCCTAAAAGATGTAATGAAGTGTTTGGACCCAGTATATGTACAAATGCACATGGGTGGTAAAGTAGTCCTTTTTGGTGGTGAATTTAGGCAGGTTTTGCCTGTGGTACCGTTGTCTGGTAGAATACAGATAATTGAATCTTGCATTCAAAGAAGCAGAGTTTGGAAATACATTACACTCATCCACTTGGAAAAAAATATGCGCACAAATGATGGCGAAAGATTATTTTGTAATTGGCTTCTTCAAATAGGCAATGTAACATTAATAAGTGACAGAGGATCAGATTGTAATAATATTCCTGAAGATTATATAATTTCAGAGGATTTACTGATCAGGCATGTCTTTGGCGACTCAATAAATGAGGAGATTGGTAGACAATATTGCAATATTGTCTGTCCTTTGAATGAAAACTGCAATAGAATTAACGATGATGTTTTAAATTTAATTGAAGGTGATTTCAAAGAGTATTGCAGTGTGGATGAAGTGGTATCAGACGATCTAAGCGAGAAATTAAACATCCCAGTTGAGTATATAAACTCTATAACTCCTTCAGGAATGCCACCTCATAGACTTACGTTAAAATGTGGTACAATTGTTATGCTAATAAGAAATATGAATATTGGTTCCGGTTTAGTAAATGGAGTGCGAATGTTGGTGTTGGAAGACTAATGTCTAAAACTAGAAATAATAACAGGGTTTGGAAAAGGTACTGTAATTTTCTTACCAAGGATAAAAATCATTTCTACAGACCCTACCATGCCTTTCCATATGACAAGAGTACAATTTCCAATACGGATATCATTTGCTGTAACAATTAATAAATCGCAGGGTCAAACCTTTGACAAAATCGGCATTTACTTACCGTCACCAGTTTTCACACACGCCCAGCTATATTTGACCTTTAGCTGAGTAAAAACACCTCAAGATGTAAAAGTAGTCATCAAAAAGACCAGTGAACAGGGAAAGGACAAATGTGGATATTACACAAAGAATATTTTTTTAAAAGATGTTTTGCTGTAACACTTTGTTTTAATAAATAAAGTTTTCAAAATGACTACATAGTTTATTTCACGTTATGTATCAGTAACTGAACATAAATTCGGGGCTTTAGCCCCTACAAGCCAATAGTCTCAACTCTAATGCATTTTGTACTTGTTCATATTTATCTAAAATCTAAAGTCTTTACATCTATATATCATCATTCATTTTCTTAGGTCATTTGTTGTTAGGCTACCTGGATACATTGTTTTAATTATTATAATTAAGTTCATGTTGATAATTTGGTTTATATATACATAAGATTTTGGTAACAACCCTGAATGTGCTTAAATGTATTAAAATTGTTCCAGTATATTGAATTAAATTTCGTTTGCCCTATTTACCTTTTTCAGGATGAAATGATAGAAGTATTAATTCCTATCTGTTAGTGCCCATATTAGAATTTTCCACTGTATTAATTACATTTTGTTTGCCCTACCTACTTTTTCCAGGGCGAAATGATAGGAAATGTTATTCCTATCTGTTGGTATATTAGAGTTTTCCAGTGTATTGAATTTTGTTTGCCTTGTCTACCGTTTTCAGGATGAAGAGTAGAAGTATTATTTTCCTTTCTGTTGGTACCCTCTTTGAAAATTGTTTAAAATTATAGCAATATTCTAGATGGTATTGACATAAGATATTTCTTTTTGTAGCTTCAGAATAAAAAAAATCTGAAGTTGTTTCTGCAATTGACATTCATGACTTACATAATTTTATAAAAAATTGTAGAGTTGGTTACTGTGTACATCACTATATAGCCTACCAAAATATACAATTATAAAACTTTCTCTTCCATGTTTGAGAAAGAAAAATTATAACATGTTATTTTTGTTGGAATTTTAGAATTCCACCTTTTTTATTACTGCTTTCCCAATTATCAAATTTGTTTTTAAATAAAAAAAAGTACTATTGTTGGTGGTTGAAAACGTTTGGTAAAAATTTAGTTTAAATCAGCCTATAGGCAAAGAGCTTAAGAAACAAACACATAGCCTATGTAAAGATAAAAAATTGAATTGAATAGTCTTTTTTTCTTGTAAGGAAGTGAGTACAAAATTGTGTCCATAATTCAAGTTATAAATAAACCATCACCTCAAGGTATCATATCAATGACAAGACCCTGACTGTCACCAAAATAGTCACACACCTCAAACTGTCCATCACAAAACCCATTTCAATTCATGTCCCATTTCATCCATCAAACATAAGTACATATATATATATTTCCAAATGAAATTGTAACTTATATAGTTGAAGAAAATATTCAATACATACATGTGTATTAAAGTGTAGTGTTAAATATACAATATAATAAACAAGTGAAGAAGAAGAAGAAGAAGAAGAAGAAGAAGAAGAAGAAGAAGAAGAAGAAGAAGAAGAAGAAGAAGAAGAAGAAGAAATAAGAAAAGAGGTTGCTACAAAAAGGGGGGGGGGAAAGAAGGTGAGAGGATTAGGAGATCATTGTTGGTGAGGACATACTAAAAGACCAGACATATTTAACAAGGGCTTTACAAATATATTAATACTATCTCAATAGAGACAAAACTGGTGATATCAAACCAAAACACTTAAGAACAGTAACCAGTATCAAGACAATTGTTTAAGAGAAGAGTTGGTAATTATAATAATAAGTAACTTGGTAACTCCAACTTCAATTAAACCTCCATCAAATAGCTACTTCAATCAAACATCCTGTGCACATAAAATAATATAAGAATAAAGGACTATAAACTGACACCTCAAATAAACATTTACCTTTTAAAATTAATTTCCATTAATATTCATAAATTATAAAATCATCCTTCATCAGTACATATTTTCACCCAAGCCTATCACCCATATAGATTTATACATCACCCAAATAATTTGTTGGTATTAAGTTATCTATTAAGTTTTACCTAAAACAAGTGATTATCTAGTTTTTGTTATTAAATTGAACATATTAGCTTTGTAAACCAAAAGGGCTAGCCGAGGCATATCAAAGACAATACCCGGGATCAAATAAATGTTTTAAACTTAAGATAATTGCATTGTACTATATTAATAGAATTGTATTAATAAAATAACAGTCATATATTTCATCCATTTTGTTTATTTATACCATTAAACACAATAAGCAGGTTAAAACAATTCATATTTCCAAAAGAGTTCCTAATTATAGCTCAAAAGTTGTGTAGCAAAAAATTTGGATTACTCGTAAATAAAATGGATATAACCATACCTTATCTTACTTTTTATATATGATTAAATCTTATGTAAATTAAATTAGTTTTATTCATGTAACTTTTTTTGCAGGATATTGCAGAGGGTTTGAAAGGAAGTGAGAATCCAAATTAAAAAGAATGGATAATCTCCCAAATGAAACAGCTGAACTGTTTCCTATAAATGATGAGATTGAAATAATTTACTACGAAAATAATCAACATACTCCAAATATCGATCCTGATATCATATATATTAGTAGCGATTCAGATGAAGATTGTGTCGATAAGGATTTGGTAAACAATGAAATAAAAACAAATGTTCAAACTGGAAATAAAAATAAGACTATTCTAAGACTTCGACCCATTAGCTCACTGATGGAAAGCAAAAATGGTGCCGCAGAAGGTCATGGAGTATCTCCCACTGGTCAGACAGCAGATGCAAGTGCTAAAGAATATGTAAAAAAATTAGGAGTTGGTGGATTAGCTAAGCTTGGATATGATATGGGAAGTTCCAAAACTTCAAATGGAAAGGCAGAAATGGTTAAATCAACCACAATCGGAAATCGTCTACACCTTCCTACAGAAGATGTTGAAGTAGCTCCAACTATAGAATCATAAATTATTTTTAATAAAAGTTTAAATTAATTTCCACTGACTTTTTAAATTTTATTTCAAGATGTTTTGTGTATTTTTCTAAATTACCTTTTTTCTTGACTGTAAACTTTGGACTAAGATTATCAAGATAAAGGTAGAACCCTAAGTCAGCAGTATTAATGTCTGTTTACTTTGAACATGTAATGATTAGAGTAAATATTTGATTATAAGGCACATATTACTTTGGACAGTGTTGATATGTGGCATATTTGAACTTGGTCTATTCTATAGAATAAAACTCGAACACAAGTTCTCACAAAAATTACGTTTACTAAATAAAACGAGTTTCAACGACAAAGTCGCCATTCTCAATGATACATTAGCTACAATAACTACACTATAACAGTTATAAACCTAATTTTTATGAGAACTTGTGTTCCAGCTTTTATCTCACAAGTCAAGCTCAACATTTATTTATACTCTGTTTCACCTTATACTCATTATTTTACATAGGTAATAAATATGTTTAGACAATATTAAAAAAAATTTGTTAAGGTTAGGAGATTTAAACCAAACCATATAGTGTAAAAATTTAAGAAATAAAAGGAGTACAAAATTTTCAAATAATTTCATTCTGAACTCAAGAAATACGTTCTTTCTAAACACTTTCAGAATATGCAAAGAGTGTTCATCCTTTAAAAGAAAGCTATTCAAATATGTTTGTATTATGTACGTTAATAATTATTTGTATTTACATTTTGTTAATCACAATATTTGTTGTTGTATTTTAATTAATTAATTATTGTTATTGTATTGATATGTATATTGTTTAATATCTATTGACTAAGTTTTGAACATTTTTTATTAATTACTTTATTGTATTGTTTGTATACGGTAACATTTAAAAATGACTATATAATTTTATTTTGTTCAGGGACAAAAATAAATTTAATGAAATGAAATATCCTCTAAATGTAATGCCTAAAAGTTGGCCTCTTGGGCCTTGTAGTAAAAATTAAAATGTATTTGTAGATCAGCTCAATAGGTGAGCCTCATAATTGTGTATATCACTACTTCCTTGAATATTATATTAAAAAGTCTTTACTCGCTTTCCTCATGTCAGTGTCCCAGATCTGGTGAGTCTCGGAGATGTAGATATATGAAGGACTTGCTCATTTTGTCTAAAGTAAGAAATGTTTTATTTATTTATTGTGGGGTTAAGTGGAAGAGAGGATTTGATGGTTCTAACTTTGGTATTAAACAAAGATTTTTTTCAATTCTATTCTATTCTTGCTATGCTTGTGTTGTGGCTTGGCCTAGGGGATCTCGTAAATATATAAATATCACATTTTCTTGGGAAGTGAGGGTTAGAAATTATTAACAATAACTTCGTTTTTTTGTCATCTTAAAAGGGTGAGATTGTTACCATTACATGGTGAATTGAAATCTGCAAATTCCTTTGTAATTTAGTGTTTATAAGTTGAAATCACAAGATATGAACAAAAAACCGTTTAACATGGCCACCAATTTGACATTTAAAATTTGATTTTTCTCAATTTCAGTAGGGTTCTATATAAGCACACTATAGTCTCATGTACCAAATTTCATTTTCCTCTTAATTTTTGTGGCCTATCATGCTTCGATAGAGACGATTGATGAATGACATGTCAAAAATCACTTTTTATGCTTCCCGAAGCCACGAAACATTAAGATCAGTAAAAAGAGAGATAGAAATTTATTATGATTACCAGACCTCCCATATAACTGGGTAAGTAATTAGGTTTTAATAATAATAATTGTTTAATTTTATAGTATAGGCCTAATGATTGGTTCTTGATTTAGGACCTGTTTTCTGCTCAACAAAGTATTAAAGTATTTAAGAATAAATATTATTCATTTGTCTACATATACTGAAGAGAAATTTTGTGCACCATTTATTTTATTAATGCCAGTTTGTAAACCCAAGCTGGCAATTACTTAGCAGGCTATATTACACAATATTTATAATATAAGAAGTAACAGTAAACACACTACAGTTACTGTACACAGGGATAATACAAGCAGGAAGAAATAATATAATTTCAATGGTTTATTAGTGACTTACTCTTTGCATTGTGATGTATTATTCATTGGGATATAAGTGGTCATAAATATGTATTTTTTCTTGTTGTGTAAAGCCGAATAACCTTAAGGTCATCATTGCCTTATAAAGAAACACAAAATAAAGACCCCCCCCCCTAGCTGTCAAATACCCCATATCATCAGGGTCGAAAAAGAACAAGAGTTGGTGAAGAGAGGTCTGATAGGTAATATGAAAGAGAGGAATATAACCCAAGATTATATGAAAAAAGATATAGATCTAGATAGTCCTCTTTGGAAATGCTGCACTTGTACTCACTAAGGGAACCTCAGAGGATGTGGTAGTATGCTGTACTCATCAAAGTATATAAACCCAGTAATACTTAATGTCTTAATTAAAAAACATCATTGGTGGGGCGATTGATTGGAAGCATGATGAATCCGACTACTGTTTATATTTTACTTCAATCAGTCATTTCAGAAAACTCTTAAGTAAATTTTTGCCCCTTTTTGAGATAATACCAAGTAGTACAACAATAAAATATACACAAATACAATTTCAAAAAATTATATTTCAGTATTATGTATATTATATTTCTACCATGTTAAGACAAATTTGTCTAAGTTCTCGGACTTGATACAGGATCATAGGTATCCGACACGGGGCAAAGATCTACTTGGTTATCCTCCCCATAGAACAACTTATATGAAAATTTACCCTACTATAATAGTGGTGCAAGGCTTTATAATAAAGAAATTATTTAAAAGAAAGAAACTGAAATAAAGAATGTATATATTAAAAAATTAAACCTTAATAATATTTTAATAAGAATCATTTAAAATTAACGTATACATTATATAACACTGAAATTGAATCAGTATTTCAATAAAAAACTAGATAAAACCATAGATAATTAAAAAGAGAAATAGTATTAATAAGAAGTTTATAATGGAAGAAAAGAGATTACAAACAGAAGTAGTCCCACACAAACATCTTTTATACAAGAATAATGAATTTGATAAACATGAAATGGAATTCCTGAACAAAGACCTTAAACATAATGTATTTTGTAAACAAGATAATATTAAGAGTGCCTTTATAAGTACAGAGTCTGCCATCCAGACCTTACCTAAAGATAAACAAAACTATACATGAGTAGCCTACTAATAAGCAATAAGACAAATAATGTTCTTAGAAGAAATACTGACAAGCCTAATACTATTAATAAATAACATGATCAGATTTTTGCCACAAAAATGCATCATAAAATCAAAACATAAAAGGCTGTCATAACAAATGCAGATAAAGGTAATATTACTATGATTATAAACAATGGAGATAAATAACACAATACAGAAAAATGTTCTAATGAAAACAATATAACTAAATTACAGAAAGACCGGGACTCATAATTACAACCAACAAATTAAAAAAGCAATCAATACAATTAAAATGTTTATAGAATAATACAATAAAATATATAACAAAATGATAAAACCCTTCGCTCATGTTCTAACATCATTACCAAAGATACACAAACCCTAACATCCGATGAGACCAATTATTAATGTTAGAAGTGTACCAAACTATAGAATAACCAAATATCTGATAAAATATTTGTAAAAATAAATAATTTAACAAAGATTATTATAAAAGGATTAACAGTATAAAAAACAGTCAAAATTTAATCCTGAAAAAAAAAAAATATAATAATAATAACCAGCTCGAAACTAGTGTCATTCGACATAACTAATTTATACACAAGTATACCAATTACAGAAACAATGTCCATATTAATTGAACTGTTAAAAGACAACAAAAGCCTAGAAGAACAAACAGCAAATCATCGAGATGTCCAATTTTTTGAAACTTTATGTCACAGAACTATTTCCAAATTAATAAAGAATATTATACCCAAAACGACGGATTATTCATGGGATGCCCACATCGTGGCAGAAATATTTCTAAATCATATCGAAAATAAAAACAAACATCTTAGAAATATTGAATATTATTACAGATATGTGGATGACATTTTAGTTTTATACCCAGCAAAACTAGAGAAATCCACAATTTTGTAACATTCTTGAATGACATACACCCAAAACTAAAATTCACCACCAAAATGAAAACCAATAATGGCATCAATTATCTTGATCTAGTATGTCATCAGTATATGCAGAATATTGTAGAGTACAGTTAAAAATGTTGCTATTCACATTGACTTCAATGGAACGAATAATCCTTAGACACTGTAATAAATAATTCTATAGAGTTATCCACTTCTCAGATCTTTACCGGTTTTAAAATCATCCGTTAAATTGAATAGATTATCTGATAAAATAACTAATTGGTAGAGCAAAAATATTTTGAATTTAAAATGGCATTACCTCTAAAACGGATTATACCCGATTGAAATATAAGTTCCCCTCAAGGGCTTATATGTTGTAATTGTAAATCCCGAGGGACTATAGCTGGGTCTACACCTTTTTGCATCTAGTGTTGGGATAGATATTTTTCTTTCATCTTTTCTATCTGATATTAGTCTTTTTATTAGCTTTTCTTGGGTTTTTTATAAGGCGATAATGACAAAGAGATTTTTTATTTCTGAAGAACAAAGTGGTAAAAATGAAAACTTTGAAGTTTAGTGTGTGCTAAGTAGAGAATAAGAGTAAAACTAGATAATATTTTTAAATTTGTAATTTTATAAGTGATTTGATTTTTATCAATTTCATAATGTTCTAGCATTGAGTCAAAATTTGACTATACATTTTAATACTTATGTTTATTAAATCAGTGAATTCGACTCCTGTTATTATGTTTTCAACTCCTGTGACTATAATTTAACATTGGTTTTATGCATAAGTAATTGTAAATTAATGTGTTGACTATATAAAATACTAGTAAAGTACCCGTCCTTCGTACGGGGTTAACGTATAGATAATTGAGTGTTAAGGGAGTTTTCAAGGCCAGTGGGGCAGTGCCCTGATGGAATTTCTAAATAAAAATAGGCTTATGTGTTAACCAGGGACCCTAAGAATGTCCATGTATAATTTCAGCTCAATGGGTCCAGTAGTTTTTACGTGATTGAGTAACACACACACAGACACCATTAGATTTTTATGGTTTTTAGTGATTTTTTTAATTTTGTATTTAGAGCCGATTTTTAGCTAAAAAGATTAACCTTTTGCGTATTTTGTACACCATAAGCATCAAAAATTTGAAAATAAGGAATCTAAGAAGCCTCAGCTCGTTTCACTTTTGTAGTTTAGAGAAAATTTTAATTTCAGATATTTTTTTTAATTTGCCTAAACGCAAAAAGTTTTCAAAAGATTTCTTAGTGAGCACATAAGTACTCCTATGAGGAAGCTATATTCCAAGTTTCATTGCAATCCGTTCAGTAGTTTTTGAGAAATCGTGATGAGTGAGTCAGTCAGTCAGTGAGTGGTATTTGGCTTTTATATACAGTATATAGATTTTATTTTACCTAGCCTAACCAAACTCCTTTAATTGACCACATATACAAACTACTGGTGGGCCCTCCTATAGATTTTCTCAAATAGTTTTGAAACGTTTTTGAATAGTATGGTTATTATTCTACTACAGAGTAGTTTCATAACATATAGTAAATCCAGTCAGAGGTTGTTATGTTTAATAAGGTACGATTTTCTCATTCTATTACTACATAAAAGTGATATTTTGCAGGTTACTCCAACTGACACATTTGATATTTTGATATCACTATATTTAATTTTTTTAAATAGGACTATACTGATATATTTTTAATACTGCACAATATAGGTTCCACTTATGTAGGATCAACGAGTCAGAAGTTATTCAGAAGAACTATTTAAAAACTACAAAATTTAATTACTGAGATTTCTGGTTTATACTTTATCAAGTTCAGGTTGGCGGGTGGACTCGGGACTACCTGAGGCCACCCTATAATCCCTCGCCGTGTCCGCCTGAGCTGTCTGCTGCCTAGGCGATGAGTCACCTACTGGCTGTGTTTATACAAAGGTACACTTTCTTTACAGAATAATAATTTAACATGTTTAAAAGTATATTTGGAATCTAATAAAAAAGTTAAGAAAAACGATACCAAACTCGACCTAGGTATTAGAACATATTTTAATACGAAACTTTATTAAGAATTGTTTACATTGTGACTGCGACTTTTTATTTAGACAATTTAGAAGGCAAGTTTTAAGCTGTAATGAATATTAAAAGCTTTAGTTAGGGACTGTTGGGGTAAAAGTAAATTTGTTAATAATAGCAATGACTACATAAATACTATAAGACACGACATAGGATAGGGAAATAGTCTACGCTTTACGGGTGCTAAGTTTGACACACAGCTATCAGAAAGCGCTAGCAGCAGGTGCTTGGCTGTACGCATCCCACTTGTTTGAGACTGTACAACTGTTGACCTCTCTCTCACAAACCTTCTCACTTACTTCCGTCAGCATAGTCAGTGTTGTCAGTTCGTGCGCTGAGATAAGCGATTCTCGACCTTCCCTCGCATCTCTGGTCCCATATGTGGCATCAGTGCGTTTTCTCTTACCCGCCTGAAACATTGTTTGACCGTAGAGCCACCTAGCGCCAGTCACATCAACTTCAGATTCTCTAGCAGCACACCCTAGCGGGTATTGGTCAACTCAAGAATAAGCGTAGAATATTTAACATGGCCATGTCGTGTCTTATAGTATTTATGTAGTCATTGATAATAGTAAATCTTTTTACTGAGATATAATGTGTTTAATACAAATTACAATAATAATCGGAGAAAAAGTTATATACACAATATATGCTATATACAATGCAATATAATACTATACAATACAAATCCTACACAACATAAAAATACAATACTACACAATAGTTTATTAACTATTAAACCTTCAGCGGTCAGAAAATGCTTCTGGGTGACTCATACTATTTCTGAAAGAGAGGGATGTGACTCATTTAGTAAAACTGCAATATGTGACCAGTGTGTATAGTGAGAGTCAAGGGGTGCACATCGTGAGTACGTGAAATTCGGCCAGTCTCTATGCGTGTTTTTGCGCTTATTTAGAATTACATTTATGGACGTTTAGTTTTTAATTGTTCTAATACATAGGTCGAGTTTGGTATCATTTTTCATAACTTTTTTATTAGATTTCAAATATACCTTTAAACATCTTAAATTATTATTCTGTTAAGAAAGTGTACCTTTGTATAAACACAGCCAGTAGGTGACTCATCGCCTAGGCAGCAGACAGCTCAGGCGGATATAGGGGTGGCCTCAGGTAGTCCCGGTTCCATCCGCCAACCTGAACTTGACCAAGTATAGTTTAACGCTGTACAAAAATTACAATAAAATTAGACAAACATTATAACCTCTAGAACTTTTATCGGCTTCAATAATTATAGTCACTTTAAACGCCGCCATGGCGTTGTAAATTTAGTTATTTATATACCACAAGCCCCATTTGAAATGTTTGACTTACCTCCAGCTGCCTTCGCCTTCATACGCCCATAAGTCTAAATTTGAAAATTGTGGATAAAAGCAGCCCTTTACTTAAAAAATGATTACCTCAAATCATGTTTAGTTATCTTAATTCAAACAAAGTTAAACCGAGTGCTTGCTTACTTCTTTTTAGTCACACTATAATTGAACGTTGATCAACACAGTAAGTTTCACAAACGCTGTAGCTTTCTTTACCTTTTGAAGTTTTACCAAAAATCGTTTTATTTTAACTTTACGTAATCATAGGAAAGATTATGTGACAAACCTATTATTGAACGAAGAATTTCCAAATAGATGTTTCAGTATTTTAAATTTTATTACCTTTGCTTATATGTAAAGTATGTTGTAACAAAATGAAAAAGAAACGAAAGCTATAAACGTTTTATTATCCCTTTATGATGATAAATTTGAAAGCTACAACTTAGCTGAGTAATTGTGTCTTTACGACTTCTGATCTTTTTGCTGAGTAAAAGGAAAATATTTAATGACAGTTACCGAAACATAATGGTTTTTACCTCAAGTAAGATACACGAACTTAAATAATAAATGCATAATAAAACTGATAATGTTTTAATTAAATAGGACATATAAATCCCATTACTAAAACTAAATGCATCCAAAGCGAGTTTAAAACTGTTAGTAGCGATTCAATCCACTCTTATTGTCAACAGAGTAATTAGTTGAATTTTATTTGCATGTATACAGCACATTAGCTTAGAGTTATATGGCATTCTGATTTGCTTAGTTAAACTAGTATTATTTTATTTATTGATAAGTACTAGTAAAATTCTTTTTACATATGAGTTGAGGTACTAACAATCTTTACTAGTTTTAATGTATTATTGAGTAATACTGTATGATAAGGAATAGATGTATTCTAGTCCTATTGGGCAGTAAAGAAAAGAAGCATTTGAATCGATTTACATTTTCTCTAAAGTAATGTAGGATTACCTTAAACTCTTGCGACCATTTCTAGTCTCGATAAAGTGCAACTGTGATGTATGCTATAGAGAATCAATAAGTCAGATAACCTTGCAATAAAAGAGGCATAAACTCTTTACATGAAAACGGACCTATGTGTTATATTAGCCGGCGAGTTGTCATGGCAATTCCGAGATATTCTAGCTGGAACTACATATTTTTCTACGTAGTCTTGTATTAAGTCCATCTCCCTTTGATCTTTTACTAGGAAACTAGTAAACGCTTAGTTCGAACGAGGTATTTACTCGGTTTTTCAACAAGACACATTGGAAACGCATAGAAAGGTTTATTGACTTTATAACGGGATATGTAAAATTTCGTTGAATATATACTGATAGTGGATCTCTTTCAGACTGATGCAAATTTTTGCCGGTTCGGGTCTCCAGTGAGCCAACGAAACCTAACCAATATAGTCTACGAAAAAGAACCTCTTTATAGCTCAACAACCGGGACATCAACATTAGCGATGCAATGCTTGCACTTATAAATAATACACGTATCGTTTGAGGTTCCAAAGTTATAGGTGATTTTAGTTTGTAAGCAATCGTATTTAAATTTGAGTGATACGATTAATTTCAAATCAAGCTACTTCATGCTACTTCCAAGGATGCGTGGATTGATAGCATGCAAGTTTTAACAAGACATATGCACTTGTTGGCGTCTAAAGGTAAAACTAAACATATTGTTTACAAAGAGGCTCTCACATAAAGACACTTTTTATGTCTTTTCATTTTCTCTTCTCTGCCTACCTATCGTAATTTGTAAGAGAAAACAATAGGTTTTTTTTTAATTGTTAGTCGATTTATTCACTAAAATGTGCCGTATTTTATCAATCTAGGTACAAATCTTAAATGAAACACCGATTCTATATACAGTATCCCAAGTTTTATTGATCAAATAATGAAAAAGTGTATTATACACGAGCAGAAGTGAAAGTTAATTATGGGTTGCACACAAAGCCCTATTTCTAGGTGTTCTTACCCGCCGGTAATGCATGCAAACTGAGTTTTATAGAGTTATAGGTAACCTTTGAAGAGACCAACTGAGAGTAAGTATTTCATGAAATATACATGTCCAGATAATTATGAAAACAACAACCAGTTTTATATTTTCCCCGTCTAAAGTAACCAAAGACCCACTGTTCTTGTTTCAACTCTAACTGATTAAACTTGAGACTTTTACTGATTTCGTAGTCAAAGTCACCATTTTATTTCTTGTTTTTCTGTCATATATCTTTGCTAGACTATTGACTAATACAGCGTGCTACTCCAACCTATCCAATTTTTACCTCTTGTTTAGCAAGGATATCTGTCTTCTCGCTTCTTTCTATACCCTGCTGTCCTTGCATCCATTTATGTTTTTCGTTGTTGATCTGGACTAAAAACAATCATAAATCAGTATAGTGTAACGATATCATGATATCAATTAAATTAAACTAAATAAAATCATGAATCATGAAATCTAAAAATAAATTAATTAAAATATAACTTGAATAAAATAATAAATATAGAACCATGTTAAGAAACAAATGAAGAGAAAACGGCAGATGCCGCCTGCAATAAAAAATGTACGTGTTAGGTTACAATAGCACTAGGATTTCAAGAACCTTGAAGCCAACACGTGTGTACATAACGGAATTCTTAGGGTAGCAGAGTTTTACTAGAAAAAAAAAGAGAAATCAAGGGAAAGCAGCATCATAACGGTATTTTAGAAAAACACAAAAAACGCAAGTAGAAAGTAGGTCGGCCAATCGGAGACGCTCCAAACTTAAAAAACACAACGGCAGAATTCAAAAACAACCAGTAGGAATTGCGAAAGTTCGTAAGCAGAGAAAGTTGGTAGAAATCCACAAATCAGCGAACAGGGCGCGAAAACCAGTGTTTTAGAGAAGGAGGATTAGAAAATAGTTTGTTGAAAGGAGTCTTACCAGAGTCGCCAAGACGTAAGGTCGCGTACACAGCAAGAGTGCGCTGTGTACAAAAGAATAGTTTTTTTTACAGCGAGTAAGGGACAAGAAGTCTCGTTATATTGAAAAGTTTTTAATAAGTTTTAAAATTAAAGTAAAACCAGAGGTAGAGGAGTTTAAATTCACCAGAGGTAAAGGAGATCAATCATTGTACAGGCGCTGTAATTTTGGAACGACTACAAGGAAGGAGATACAGATTTTGGAACCGCATCAGGGAAGGAGAGACAGATTAATTACCAACGAAAAGTGTTTAAGCAGTGTGGTGTTTTGTTTTTTGTTTGAATAAAAAAGTAAATTAAAGTCATGTGTAGTGTAAAGTGCTAACCGACCGAGCAAGAAGGACCAGCAGATTTGATAAGTACAAGACCAATTAATTGTTAATTATTAAATTCACTTAGAATTGATTTCACTTTCGATTGAGCCATTCAAAAAACCCAAGACCCGAGATAAAGAGATTTTGTTGTTTTTAAATTAATTGTAAAAAACTGAGCTAGCCGAGATTAAATAAAAAGATGATCAATGTTAATAATAATTTAAAGTATTAAATAAAATTTGTAAAGAAATATAATAAACTAAAAGGAACTGATAATTTGAAGATTTTAACAAGAGTTAAAATAAAGTAAGATTTTGTATTTTTTAAATTGTCTATGATACATAAATTAATCTTAAGGAATGAATGGAGAGTAAATGGTTTTTTCTAGATAAGTAAGTATAAATTTCATGTATATGTTTATTACTGTAGTAATTTTGTTCTTTTAAAAAATTAAAAGAAAGAGTTTGTTTTATCCAGGTAAACGGTGTTGTTTATGAGTATAATAATCATAAGTTGTTCCTTTTTAGTAGTGTTGCAAATAAATAAGTAAATCTAACATCTTAAATATTAGATTTGGCTCACCAATGTGTGACTTTTAGAAAAAATTTAATATTAACTAAATAAATTACATATAGCAAACTTCTGTATGTTATATTTGGTCGCACAACGTGTGGCAAGATTAAATTAGATTAATCAAAACAAATATATAGCATTTGTATGTTATAATAGAGAAGATGTAACCTAAGTGTTTTGAGAGATAAAATTGGAATAAATCTGTTCCTGTAGAATGCATCTAGTAAGAGAATGCAAGTTAAAGGTTGCGACTATAATACAGCTTGAAACACTGTGCAGTATATCCCGAAGCTGGCATTGGTCTTTCGATATGCACTGGGTACTCTACACGTACAGTTTTTTGTTTAAAATCAAAATCCTCTCGGTCATCATCGCCTTATAAAAAAGAAAAGTATATAAAATAAAAACCCCTTGCCCTCTATACACTAACGTCAGGGTCGGGTAAGAACAAGAGTTGGTCAAGATAGACCTGTTAAGACTATGAAAGAGAGGGATCTGACCCAAAACTACGCGAAAAAGGTGTAGATCCAGCTTGGTCCCTCGGGATTGCTAAACCCGTACTTAGTAAAGTAAGCTCTTGAGGGTTCTAGGGTTCTACACGTAGATGTATAATCTATGAACGAAACATCAGGGCACAAATACTGATGTCCTGTGATCTCCAGTATTTTATTTTCTACCCAGTTTTATTAAAGGTTCATTTTTCTTCTTGTTTAAATGCATAAAATATCTCGGTCATCATTGTTCTCTAAAAAAAGGAAGAAAAGAGCATAAAATAAAGATTTTTTAGTTCTCAAATACTCTAATCGTGTCAGGTTCGGAAAAGAACAAGAGTTGACCAAGATAACCAGGTAGGAATCATGAAAGAGAGGGATCGAACTCTACATGAAAAAACACAAGTCCCTTGGAATTAAAGCCCGTACTCACTAAAATGAGTCCCTTAGGGTGTATCAAAGGTTGAAAGTCTCCGTAAAAGGTTTGCTAAAACTTAGCTTTAAATATCATTGGCAACCAATTTTATTCTACTGTCAACAGCTTAAATAGTTAGGTTGGCTTTGCATGTCATTAGCATACATTCAAGTCACTCTGATTTGCATTGTTAATTAGAAGCAATAATAGTGCAATTACTTTAACGTACTCTGATAAAACGTTTTTCCAGTTGGTAGAAAAGGTACTTGCTCGGCAACAGTTGACCACTTATTTCTAAAAACAAATAATTTTCAATTTAATCGTGTGACACAAAACCCATTACTGTAACTAAACCTAATTTCGAGCTTTTAGTTTGAATCATTACTATTCTCTTGTCATATGATTACTTAATTGGGATGGGTTTGCATGTAAACATTATGATAGAGTTATAGGTTACTTTGTTTGCATTATTAAATAATGATTACTTTATTTATTGACAAGTACTGTACAAATATAATTGTTTTTTTTTTTTTCTATAAAAATAATTGTGGTGAGTTCAGTTTTTATTCACCCAATAAATGAAAGTAGGTAAAAAATGTCGACCTTCAATTTTTTTTATGGTCTCGCGAAATCGAAAAAGTGATTTTCAACGCGCCGTCCATCTATCTTCGTTGACGTTTGTACGTAAGCAAGATAGTGGCCACAATATTTACGATAGGAAAATTAAATGTAGTTTAGGGGAGTCTTATAGAACCGTATTGAAATTCAAAATAGCAGAAATTGAAAACAGTACATAGCACGCGTGTTACTCAACTTATGACTAACTAAATTTGATAAAAATTTGCAGATATCAATTCCTTTATTATATTAAAAGCCCCAAGATATAATGTAATACAAACAAATTCATAAATATAATGTCCCAAAATATGATTACGTAGACCTTGTGCACATCTACGAGGCCCGTTGTGGCCTAACCAGTGTCAAGAAATTAATGATGTGCAAAATTACGAGATTCAGAAAACGTGAGTAACTACTGTTTTAAACAAACTTACTCTACTGGAAAAGGCTCTTTGATCGTCCGATATAAATTAATATTTCCTACAAGGCCTAAGTAATCATATTTTGGTACATTATATTTATGAATTTGTTTGTATTACATTATATCTTGGGGCTGGGCAAGTACCATGATGATCCCATTAACGTTTATTACATTCTATGTCTACGTTATAATAAATATAGAGAAGATAGATATATTAGGTGGTCCAATATTTAATAAATATATTAGTACGTAACTGCTTTAGAGGTTTCGACACTCCGAGATTTCAAAATGGCTTTTAACGAATTTGATTACATTTTACTCATGTGTAGCCTCTAAGGACGCAAAACAAATTGGGTCGCCATGTCTACAAAAATGTCGGTTCATGAGTTAACGGTAAAATTTTAAAAAACATTGACCATGGTGCTGTTATAAAATATGTAACATTTCTAAATTGCATCTAAAGAATTTTGGATTTCGTTACGTTATAGCGATATGTGAACATTAATGAAAAATTAACCTTGAATGGTGTTATTGAAAGCACGATTTTAATCAAATATGAGATTAGTAGAGGACGTGTTTATGTCTATATATATATATATATATATATATATATATATATATATAACTATTTTTCAAACATGGTGTCCATGGTTCATTTCCGCGTTTTGATTGACAACTATTGAAATGAAATTTTTGGTGACGATAAGATTTGATTCATTTTGAGGTGAGAAAGTTTGTGCAATGATTTTGCACAGTTTATTTAACTTCATGTTGTATTTGATAGAACAATGTTTTACTTTTAAAATCGTTAAAACTATGTGACAGGAATTGTTGGAGGACGAATATCACACACCATATTTAATACCCTGTAATTTTATTGCCTTGCCTTATATTCGAAGAATGTTGTAATAGAATAAAAATGAAATGACAGCTATAAAAGTCTATTATCCTTTTATGATGCCAAATTCAGAAGCTATGTCTTTAGTGAGTACTTGGGTCTTAACGACTTCTAAGTCATTGCTGAGTAAGAGACATTTTTTTATTAATAGTTAAAAAAAAAAATTAATTTGACTTTACTAAGAATAGATCTGTAATAAATGAATAATAAAATATGTCGATAGTACTTACCCAGCCAAAAATGTAACACACTAAATGTAACACAAGGAGATCCTCTAAATGTAAAGTACAATTGGTTTTTTTTAACCATGTAGGAAATGTTAAATTGTATTGGAATATCAAGGGGTCTCATCCAGTGGTGTAGATTTGTTTAAAACATTAATTACACAGGGTTTCTCGAGCTCATAAATTGTGAATATAGGCTAGACATTTAAACGGCCTTGTAGATATGTATATATTACGTTCGTGCCAGTGCCTCGGCCTTTACTGGCCTCGAAGCTTACATATGTGAAGGAGTCTCCACTAGCTACGTTCGATTTGGTGACTCGGACATCCTTGATCCCATAATTATAAGAATATCACTTTTTGCGGGTATGTTAGGGTACGAAATTTTTGACAATAACTTTGCTGTTTATCATTCTAGAGAAGTCAGATTGTTACACGGAGAATAGAAATCTGTAAAATTGTATCTAATTTAGTGTGTTATAAGTTGAATAACACATGAGTTTAAACAAAAATGCTTTCAAATGGCATCCATTGTGAGATTTTTAATTTAAATATTTTTCTACAAAGCACACTATATCAAATTTCATGTTCTTATCTTCATTTTGTGGCCGACATCTTGATTACGTACAGAGAGCAATGATATCAACGACAACGAAGAAACGGGATGTCGAAAAAAAAAAATTCGGATTCCTCAGGCCATGAAACGGATAGATCAGTCAAAAAATATAGGTCGATTTTTTTAAGATTACCAAACTCACCCGCGTAACAAACATGTTTGAATTAAATACCCATTACTGAAGCTAATGATATGCAAAGTAACTTTAAAAGTGTTTGTAGTAAAACACTCCACTCTTGTTGTCATCAGCGTAAGATCTTTGTGCTTGTACAATGAAAGATATATTACCAGTTGGCGAAAGAAGAAATATGTTACTAAAAGAAAGTACTTTATTTGAAGTATATCTCCGTAACTGTAACTCTATAACAGCTGTTTCGATATGCATGCGGTTTTTCTCTCTTTAGTTAAATTACCTGGGTAGATTTTACTATGTTCCATATAGCTGTCAGCATTTTCTAAAATTTAGTTTAGTGGGGAAAAAAGGTGTATGATTTGAATGTTAATTAGAATTGAAAAGACATTTAAAATCGTTCTAATATTTTCAAAATCGGTTGATATGTTCGTGTTTAGAAATGTTCAAGAAGACTCAAAGTGTAGGCGACTAGTGACTCTACAAATAATGTATACTTTGAAACCAAGTCAATGGCCAGCACCTCAACAGTCAGAGAATGTTGAACTCACCGACGTTGATCTTTGAATTTAAAAACAGTACAAGGACTAATTTGTTGAAGTTTTCTGGACAGAAAAGAACCATATATATGACTTGGTTTATTTATTTACCTTTTTAGACGTCTACTGTAGATACTCTGTTTATCAGCGACAGCTGTGTCATCACTCGCTGGAAATTAAGACATATTCTGCTGATGCAACTAAAATCCAATACTGTATATATATATTGTATACAACAGATGATAAACTCGCTTTCCTTCAACCTTTTGTTTTAAAATTACTCTAGTTCACGATTTACTTGTTTACCAGAAAAATTTGATCAGTTGTCACCTCCATCAATTTTCATTAGACCAAGTGTCATTCGGACCAACTGATAATTATTTTACACTACGCTACCAGAATAAGTATATTTTGATTTTAAATCGTTTTATAATGATTAATGTTTCATATTAATTATTGGATATATGTATAAATCTACTCTCGTTATCAATTTATAAACCTAGAACATAAAAGTGAAACTAATAAAAGAAAACAAAATTTCTTCTATTTTAATAAGGCTTAAATTTTTCCACCTAAAAACAAAATAGAAATAATGATTCGATCTCGGACCAAACTTTAAAAAGAGGTGGTTCATCCTGATAAACAATTGGGACATTTTATCTTCGCACCACAGCTTTAATAGTCGTATACTACGCTAGCAGAATAAATGTACGTTGTAGTAGGTTACTGAGCTACAGACCCTATTTAACAATTCGAATCAGAATGAATAACTCTATGCTAATGTGTTGTATACATGTAAATCCAATCTAACTAATTAAGTTGTTGCAACGGGAATGGATTGAGTTACCTCCAACAGTTTTAAACTAGGTGGGATATATTTAGCTTCAATAATGGGTATTTTATATCCAGTTATAATTCGAGTTATTTGTCCTGTTGTTTTTAGACAAAATATATATAAAAATTGGTTTAACTTAGATAAAATAAAATTGCATTATTTTAAGTTGATTGTCATTAAATACTTATATTTTACACAGCAAAGAGATCAGAGGCAATAAAACACGGTTCTTCACCTAAGTCATAGCTTCCGAAGATACCCCTATAGAAGTATAATAAAACTTTAATGGCTGTAATTTTTTTAAATTTTATTACAACATTCTTTATATATAAACCTAGATAATAAAATTAGTAGACGCTAAATGTATTCAATGCAAATTATTTTCACAATATGTTTCTCTAATACTTTTACCGAATTAACAGGTCAGTTTATCAGTTTATCAGTTAAATAAGATCTTATTTGATGCAGTTAAAAATGAAAGGAATGAGTGTTTGCTAACTTATTACACATTGTATGAAACTTGTCTTCGTTTTGGTTCCTTTCTTTTCCTCTCTCTATATGTAATACTGACAATACTGTTTCCAACCTTATTTTACCGACCCAGTATAAGAAGTATAGGTAGGTTTTGTAATAGCCTAAAATTTCGATAATTGATTTGCACGTTTCCTGGCCTAATGGAACCGAAATAGTGTTTTTCGAAATGCCGTCCTTTTCCGTTCGTTGTTGTCTGTATTTACGTGGTTTATACAAAGGAATTAAGATAGGACATGAAATTTGGTGTAGAAGACTATAGTGTGATCATATAGTACCCTTTTGAAATTTATATCCAAAATGGCGGCAATTTAAAAGAGATTTTCTTTCATTCTAGTGTTTTTTCATTCAACTTAGACCACCTAAATTAGATAAAAATGTGCAGATTTTAATTTTACATGTAAAGGTACCAACCACACCCCTTTAATATGAAAAGTAGCACCAATATTGTCAAAAATGTAATTTGGAATCCTAATCTCCAAAGAAATATGATATTCGTATAGTTACAAAATCCTGTAGGGCCAAATTTTGAAACATTTTATCACCAATACGAGCGTAGCGAGTAGAGATTTCTTCAGATATGTACAGGATTGAGAGCTGCGACAGTGACGCGAGAGAAAGGGGGTAAGGATCTGTTAATACATACACATCTAACAGGTCCGCTAGGGTTTATCCGACATTTCGTCACCAACACAAGCGTAGCGAGTGGAGATTTCTTCAGATATTTATAGCTTTGTGGCCCGCTAGGGCTGTGACAATGACGCGAGGTAAGAGGGTGAGGATCTGTTAATACATACACATCTAAGAGGTCCGCTAGGGTTTATCCGACATTTCGTCACCAACACAAGCGTAGCGAGTGGAGATTTCTTCAGATATTTATAGCTTTGTGGCCCGCTAGGGCTGTGACAATGACGCGAGGTAAGAGGGTAAGGATCTGTTAATACATACACATCTAAGTGGTCCGCTAGGGTTTATCCGACATTTCGTCACCAACACAAGCGTAGCGAGTGGAGATTTCTTCAGATATTTATAGCTTTGTGGCCCGCTAGGGCTGTGACAATGACGCGAGGTAAGAGGGTAAGGATCTGTTAATACATACACATCTAAGTGGTCCGCTAGGGTTTATCCGACATTTCGTCACCAACACAAGCGTAGCGAGTGGAGATTTCTTCAGATATTTATAGCTTTGTGGCCCGCTAGGGCTGTGACAATGACGCGAGGTAAGAGGGTGAGGATCTGTTAATACATACACATCTAAGTGGTCCGCTAGGGTTTATCCGACATTTCGTCACCAACACAAGCGTAGCGAGTGGAGATTTCTTCAGATATTTATAGCTTTGTGGCCCGCTAGGGCTGTGACAATGACGCGAGGTAAGAGGGTAAGGATCTGTTAATACATACACATCTAAGTGGTCCGCTAGGGTTTATCCGACATTTCGTCACCAACACAAGCGTAGCGAGTGGAGATTTCTTCAGATATTTATAGCTTTGTGGCCCGCTAGGGCTGTGACAATGACGCGAGGTAAGAGGGTAAGGATCTGTTAATACATACACATCTAAGTGGTCCGCTAGGGTTTATCCGACATTTCGTCACCAACACAAGCGTAGCGAGTGGAGATTTCTTCAGATATTTATAGCTTTGTGGCCCGCTAGGGCTGTGACAATGACGCGAGGTAAGAGGGTAAGGATCTGTTAATACATACACATCTAAGTGGTCCGCTAGGGTTTATCCGACATTTCGTCACCAACACAAGCGTAGCGAGTGGAGATTTCTTCAGATATTTATAGCTTTGTGGCCCGCTAGGGCTGTGACAATGACGCGAGGTAAGAGGGTAAGGATCTGTTAATACATACACATCTAAGTGGTCCGCTAGGGTTTATCCGACATTTCGTCACCAACACAAGCGTAGCGAGTGGAGATTTCTTCAGATATTTATAGCTTTGTGGCCCGCTAGGGCTGTGACAATGACGCGAGGTAAGAGGGTAAGGATCTGTTAATACATACACATCTAAGTGGTCCGCTAGGGTTTATCCGACATTTCGTCACCAACACAAGCGTAGCGAGTGGAGATTTCTTCAGATATTTATAGCTTTGTGGCCCGCTAGGGCTGTGACAATGACGCGAGGTAAGAGGGTAAGGATCTGTTAATACATACACATCTAAGTGGTCCGCTAGGGTTTATCCGACATTTCGTCACCAACACAAGCGTAGCGAGTGGAGATTTCTTCAGATATTTATGGCTTTGTGGCCCGCTAGGGCTGTGACAATGACGCGAGGTAAGAGGGTGAGGATCTGTTAATACATACACATCTAAGAGGTCCGCTAGGGTTTATCCGACATTTCGTCACCAACACAAGCGTAGCGAGTGGAGATTTCTTCAGATATGTATAGTTTTGTGGCCCGCTAGGGCTGTGACAATGACGCGAGGTAAGAGGGTAAGGATCTGTTAATATATGTACATCTAAGAGGTCCGCTAGGGTCTCTCCTACGTGAAGAAAGTACCTAGTGATATACACATTTATGACTTTCAAAAACCTATGTAACAACTGTTTTTAACAAACATCGTATTGAGAAAGCTGAACGTATTAGAAGGAGTCTCCTTAACTCGCTACGCTCGTATCAGTGACGAAGGTTTTGACGGTTACTGAACTTACACTATACTTCGTATACTGGGTAAGTAAAAGGAAATCGAATTCCAATTTTCATAATAGCGAAATCATTTTAACGTTTGATTGGCGACAGTGTATAAGAGAATTAATATTCTAAAAATAAAATACAAATACGTTAACTAAAGTGTATGGTCAAAGTTACATGGATTCCAAATGAATTTAGATCTATTATTGGCAGAATATTTCACTCTCTTGTCATTATTTTAATTACTTGGATAGGATTTGCATGTATACAACGTATAAACATAGAGTTATAGATCATTCTGATTTGTATTGTTAGAATCAATGTTTTTTAGTGTATATTCTAAAAATGAAATTGTAAGTTGGTTAAAAGTCACTTGTCGGATGGTAGTTACTCAGAACGACATTTCTCCGGTTGTTTGTTTCTGGAAAACAAATAAATAAGATTTCGTGTAACTTAACGAAGAAAATTTATCGTTAAAATATAACGAAATGTAATTAAATGTTTTACAATACCAACACTATATGTCATCGTAGAGATGCAGGATTAGTCCCATTACATAGCAAAATTGAAATCTTCAAATTTAAATCTAATTCAATTCGTTATAAGTTGAATAACACAAGAGATATTAAAATGGTCACCATTTTGACGTTTTTAATTAAGTTTTTCTGAACTTTCTATAGTCTACTATACGCCTATAGGCTTACACACTATACTCTACAATACCAAATTCTATGTTCCTATCTTAATTTGTATGGACGATATCATACTTACGTACAAACGAACACGACAACGAACGGACGGCATGTCGAAAATAACTTTTTCGGGTTCCTGAGGCTATAAACGTGAATATCACTCCAAAAACAAAGGTCGTTATTTGTGGCGATTAACAAACTTACCCTATAATTCGCATACAGGTAAGTAAAAAGACAAAGGACAAATATTTTTTACCAATATATAGTTCACGTTCATTACATTTAATGGCAACTAATTTTTTAATTTTATACCAAGGGTTTGACAGTCTATAATTAATGGTCTCCCTAAATTCCTGGGCACGATAAGACACCCACCCATGTTACTTTCTACCCATACAATCTACCTCCATGGCACTCTTTAATCTTACGAGTGTTTAGACTTGATATGAAAGAGAGACGTTGTCGGCTATGTTTTGATATAATGAGTTGTTCACCTTTAAAATAAAAACGTGATTTATATGTTCAACTTGTAATAAATTTTAAAGGGTCAAAATTTTGCGGTAGGGGAATATTGGGATAGGGGAACTTCAGAGAAATAACTATCAACACACAATCCTGTTATTCTCGTGTCGAAATTAAATTACCATAGATCCGACGTTCTAAGCAATCTCTAGATTCCTAGCTGGTTCTACAATGGCAATCCTGCGATATTTTAGCTGGATCTACTCTTTAACTAACTTTTGATCTTTTCTGTATATTTTGGAAAGGATCAAAATTTTGCGGGAGGGGAGCCCTATCAGGCCGTATCCGTCTAAGCTAAGCAATCCCGATAATATTTAGCTGAATTTACACTGGCAATCACGATGATGCCTAGTTGGATATACACAATCCCGTGGTAAAACAGGATCATCAATGGGGTGGTAAGGGGATTAAAAGAGGAGGATTGATCCAAGGAGGGGTATGTTAGTGGTAGGGGTGAAAGAGGAGCGAATTGGGTTGTGGAAAAACTGTTGTGGGTGGATTGTTTGGGGCAGGGTGTAAAGGAGGGTGAAGAGTCGAAATGGGGGTAAAAATGGGTTAGAAGAAGGGTCAACATTATGAAGGAGGGTGTCCCGGAACAGAATGGGTTCACCTGACTCATACTCCCCTAAACCCATCAATTCTAACGGTCTCTCTGATTTCATAAACTCGATGAGACAGCATTATTCCCTCTAATTATACTAGTTCACTTCCTACCTTTACAGTCACCTCCTTGACACCGTTTAATCATACGAGTCACCTGTTTAATTAGACGTAATCTGAAAGAAGTATTTGAACATTGTCAGAAAGTTTCATGAAAGTATGGAACAAGCATGTTTTGAAGAAATTAGTTGTTGGTTTTAAAAATGAAATACTTGATTTATATGTTTAACTTGAAACAAATTTCAACATCATAGACACAACCCAAATGTATGATATTTTTAATAATCATAAACAATAATTGTAAACCTATCAACCTCTTTACGAAGTTGCCATCAAAGTAACGAGTTCACCAATCACCAGGTGTAAGATAATAAAGGATTGCAAAGAAAAACTTAACAAACTGGACAAAAACAACAAAGTAACCCTCTGTGAATGCCTAGAGACATAGGAGTAGAGGGAAATCAATGTACAGATACACCAAAATCATCTTGTGGTCTTAGAAAAGCTAATTTCAAGGAGGAACTGAGGAACGAATAAGAAACGGAGAGAACAAGCCGATGTGGAAGAATACTTGCTCTAAGACGAAGAAAAATTCTTGGGATATTATAATATGAGAAGATGAAGAGTGTACATCAGGGTGTGTAAACATATTATAAACATTGACAGGGACTATATCGGTGCATTGTACAATCAGGAAACACTTTAGAAGGCTCGAAGTAGAGAATGATGGCACCTGCAGATTCTGCCAAGAGGGGGAGGGACCTACACATCTATACCTTGTGAGAAGGGCCTGGACTCCAAGAGCTTAGCATCCCTCACACACACACTCACACCAGAGACAAAGGGGGGTTTCTCTGGGCTCACGCGCCGTTCTACCTGTAACTCTACCCTTCCTAATAGCCATATAAACATTCACTATCTGGTTGCAACTTTTTAAATTTGTAATTATAGCTTTTTGATTTATTTATTTTTAAAATCTGTATAGAAAGACGAGAAAAAATTGTCCAAACATGATATAGATAGCATTAAATGGAGCATCACAGTGTGTAAATTATTTTAAAAACATTAACAAGTGTTTTTTTTCAATATCTACTTTAATTTTTTTAGTTGTAATTTCAAATAATAGGCAAACTAATTATAATTAATAATAGCTAACACCCGTAACACCGAAACTGTAGCACATGTGCACAGGTTGCATAAAGGTGAATAGCCAAAGATATTCACCCTCCATGTGTAATTTTCATGTAACTTGTAAATAACGAAAACTTGTTCATACTGTTTTACAATATTTGTTATATTCTGTCATGTTCGTGTAAATACTGTTCTTTGTTGTATGTCATACTATAAAGTTAATGAACTATGTTTTTTTTTTATTAACATTTTACATTTTTATCTTAAATATTGTAATTATGTTTTAAAGCATAAACTTACCTGTTTAAATTCATAGCGCAGGTTTACAAATGATCAATAAATGTGGAATTTTGTAGAATTATACGTGTTGGTATTGTTTTTAACTCCCTTGTAATCAAGGTAAAGTCAACTAATAATGAAACATATCAATTTTACACTTTATCAATTAAAATGTTTCATTTGGAGTATACCCCGCTTCCCAATATTGTACAGTAATATTTCAATTTGCATCGGGTTCATGATAAGACTGAGTTTTGGACTATACTTCAAAATCATTGTATTTATATCGTGTTTGGTCTTGTTTTACTCGACATTTTATGTAGATCACAAAACAATTAAAACGAAAAGAACAAAATTTGAATTTACAAAGTTGTCAAATTGTAGTAGGCTCTCGAGTGGGGGAGTCATTGACTTGTGGCGAGGGGTAGGTAGGGCCTGTTTCGCTCCTGCCGGCGAGTGTGCGTGCGTTGGTGGAGGGCAAGTTAATCTCTTGGAGTCCTTCGCTCGCCTCACAAACTATAATAGTTTAATGTAGTACAGTGATGATGTACAAAAGGGCTAGAAATTTTGGCGTGGTATTAGACTGACGTAATGGGCTCTCTTCACTGACCCTCTTCATGCGCTGCGCTTCGTAAAGAAGATGGGACTGGAAGGGGATCTACAGACGGGAAATACTGAGCTGAGTGGAGTGGAGTGAAAAATATATCTCTGGATGTCAGTCTTATTCACCCCCCCCATACCACAACAACAATACTTTGATATAGGTTTATCTAAATACTGATTATATTTAATGGTACAATTAATTTTATGAAATTATGTATTATAAAAATACTTTTAATAAATATTTTATTACAAATATAAATTCCATGACATACTGTGTGAGATATATGAACATTTCATAACCACAATGTATCAAAGTTTCCAGAAACATATCACAATATTTGGAATTCCTAAAATGGAAACCTCTTATAAATTACCTGTTGCCAGCATGCAAATATAAAATATAAATGAATTGTTCAATTTCCACTCAAATGGTTTCATTACTCCATCAACATGGGTGCTGCGTTGATTGAAAGAATGTGCAAACATTAAACCCGATTTTGTTGAAAACTCCAAACTAATGTAATTTGCTCTCGTTTTCATTGAATTGATTGCGCTCTTTGATGAACAATAGAAACAATGACGTCAATGAATAAGACTTTATTTTATTGGTTTTCGATGGAGTAGCGAGGAAATATTATGTTGGTACACAAATTCTGATATTGGATTTTTAATGTTTAACGATAGTTTCAGCCTTTATCGTTATTAGACAAAATGTCTAATTGTTTGCGGTATTACTCATAAATAGGTGGTTCGTTTGAAACAAAACTCAGATGTCTGATTAGATGAGGGATGAGGGAGGGGGTAGATTAAATGTTTTTATTATGACTTTCTTGTTGTTTAGAGGTGAACAATTTCTCGGTCATCATTGCCTTAAAAAAAAATACGAAAACAATGTAAAATAAAGACTCCTAGCTCTCGAATACTCTAACAACGTCAGAGTCTAAAGAGAGTAAGAGTTGATCAATAAAGACCAGATAGGTAAGATGAAAGAGAGGGATCTTACCTACGACTATATGAAGTAAAGGTTTAGATCCAGCTAGAGTCCCTAGAGATTATCATACTCGTACTCGCTATAGTGAGCCTTGGAGGCTTATACCAGGGGATAAATCGGTCAAGGTTACACCCCCACCACATAGATAAAACCGCAGAACGATGAGGTCCTCATTTGTGTTTATTTATTTATCGTAGTGACGGAGTCCTCTCACAAAAGTTCATTATCCTTGCTACAAGAACAAACCTTATGAATTTAGTGGATGAACAAACGAAAATATTGTTCTTTTTTTTCTCATGACCCGGCTGTTCAAAAAGTCTGGATACTACAGGATATTTTGTTTGCGAATAAACAGACAACAATGTAATTCCAGGGTTATGTCCTTAGTCTAGTTAACAATACTTTAATATGCTTAACTGTCATATTTCGCAGCAAAGAGACATCCCGGAGAATCAGTAGTGAAATTTTTCAATATAAGTGTAACACATTGCCCAAAACCCGAATGCAAAAGGACGGTATAATCAGAAATGACAGCTTCTCAAAATTTGTTTGCCCCCTAATATAGTTATTTAAAGTCAAGTAATTGCGACACATGTTTGTTTAGCAAACCACTTGTGAGTTAGACTGGAGGTAAAGAAACTTTGATGGGCTGCCATTTCCGGTGGTTTGTTCATTTGCTTTCGGATTTACGGTAGCCTAATGTGTTTTTACTAAAAAAAAGTCCTTTAATGAGGTATTACTCGACCTGTGCTTACATTGAAGATTGTTCCGAAATCATTTGCGAGACGTCCCCCCCACCCCCACCCCATAGCGAAATATGTTAGTTAAGTGAATCAAAATCTTGTTAACTAGTATAAAAACATAACCCTAGAATTGTATCTTTGTATGTTTATTCGCAAATAAAATATCCTAGGGTATCCAGACTTTTTGAACATCCGGTATACGTAATATATATTAAGTTATGTGGTAGATCTAAAGATCGATGACAGGTTTTAGCGGATATATCCATTTTGACGACTCCTGAATTTAACAAAAATTTCAATTTCACTTTTGCATCTACCGACTTTCCAAGAAATTGCGATATTCATATAGTTATAGGTCCGTCAGAGCCGAGTTATCGATACTAGTATAACAAATGAAGGTTTCTTAAATATGTTTACTTACACGGCCCGCGAGGTACGAGACACTGAATTGAACGAAACGAGTGTTATCTAGGTGTTATCCATGAAAATAGTGATAAACAATATTACGTGATTCAGAAAACCTATGCAACAACTGTTTTAATTAATCTTACCCTACTTGATAAAACCCTCTGATCTAACAATAGAAATTGAGATTTCCTACAAGGCCCAAGAAACCAAATTACATTTGGGAATTACATTTAGACGGTATTTGCTTATAATACATTATATTATGATGTAGCTGGGTAAGTACCACTATGATGCCCATCAAAGAAATAGATTTGCGAATGACTATGTAAGTTACTTTTTACCCAATTTACTTAATATAGAAAAATTCGCTTCAGGAAATGGACGAGTGTCATCGGATGAGACAGACAGATAGATTTCAACCAATCCTAGCTTAACGCCTTGTCCAATATCACGATAATATCTCAACACGTGATCACAGGGGATCTTGGGATTGTCGAGTATTAAGTGATTATTCTCATCAATATACACTGTAGCGGCTCGAGAGTCTTAACAATGAGGGGGGGGGTGTCATATTGATAAATATTTGAAAAACCAGGGAGAAAAAAAAATTTCATGTTGACAGATATGTATTTAATTTTCATCCTGTCATTATTTATCTTATAAAAATCGAATTGTTGAGATTTTTTAAATAAACACGATTTGAGTAGCCTAAATATTAATGGATTATAAACAAACAATCATAAACTGCATTTTAATATATTATAATTATTACTTACCCAGTATACGAAGTATTGGGTGTTTGTTAATCGCAAACAATTAAGAGCGAATGGAAGCTCCTTCACGAGTGTTCATCTTCGAGGCCCACTTGGCCGAGACACTGACACGAGTGAAGCGAATGGAGAGTTTTTAATATATAGAAACCTATAAATATCGTTAGGGCGAAGCCGACGTTAAGGAAATAAATATATACAAATTCAAGGTTCAGAAAACCTCTATAACTACTATATAAAACAAACTTACCCTCCTCCTAGATAAGACTACTTGTCTTACCAATACAATTTAACATATCCAACGAAGTTCAAGAGTATAAATTTTGGGCACTATCATGATATATATTGGATTACTGTATGTATCACATTGTTGTGGCTGGGTAAAGTACCATGATGGCGCTCATAAACTTGTTATTTCTGGTGATGGGTGGAACATTAATAGAGATATTCATATTGGATAGAGTTGTCTTAGGACTATTTTATTCTTTTTTTTTTGTATGACAGCTACGTGTAAATTTAAAGTAGTTATAAAAAAAAAATCAAACAAACTTCCCGATACATGGTCAAAATGAGGTCATGAGTTTAGGGGGGGGGGGGCTGTAGACTACTGAACAAACGACAGACTAATAGATTGTTCACCATTCATATAACTTTCTCTATACTACGTATAAGCTGTGTGAGAAAGAAACGGTAATTTTAGTTTTAGTTTTCTATGTTAAATCTATTGAAGGGAGTCACTCTTCTCCTGTCTGTGAGAATATATATTCGCTTTTCTCAGAAACAGTTTTACCAAAATAAATGAGTTATCAAAGTGATTTAATTTCTGTCTATAGAAAATGTTTTTACCGAACAATTTAAAAAAAAAATTCAATGAGGTATATTTTTCTATTCCTGAGAAAAGGTACATAAGCTCTGATAAACTAAACTTTTGGAAAACAGCAAAAAACTAAGAAATAAGCAAATATGTTCGATAAAACTATTTAGTAATACCATTTTTACTTTTCAGTACATGCCCGGAGCATGTGGGTTTATTTCCTTTCTTCTTCACATATTCACCTTCAATTTTCCTCTTTAATTTATGTTTTGACTGCTTTATTTTACTTTAAAGCTCACCGTGACACTTTTCGGCTTTCGCGATGCGATGTGAAATTTAAACCATCTTTTTGGGCGTAGGGCGTGCTGTGGCCTCTCATTAGAAGATGTTAAGTGGAAATACTCAGCCCAGACTGCAGCTTGCATGTCTTTGGCAGAAGAAAGGTTTTTCAATATAGCAAGTTTGTAGTATTCTTGTATCTGCAGGATTGCAATGTTCTTTACTTCCATCTGATAACACCAGTTTTTTTCTGAATGTTCCCCACAGATGTAAAACTAAATTAATAAACTAGTTCTTATTTGTATGTAAGTATTGTATGTATTGTGAAGGTGAATAATTTGTCTAACCTTTTTGGATTGTACCTGTCGATGTCAGCGCTAACAAACACATTTAGATCACATACCTCTCTGTTTGGCTCTTAATGTCATGCATTATTTCAAAAACATCTGCTCCGATTTTGAAGAACTTTAATGCGAATTGTTTTTACAATCACAGAATTACTAGACTCGGACTAATTTGTGTAAAGGTTGATGTGAAAATAAGTTGAAGGGAAAAAATAATATAGTAACGTCACAAGAATGGAATAACTTAATTATTCGAAATGTTAACTTTGGATGCAGATCAGGTGTCAAACGGAATAAGGGTCAAAATGACTAAAAGAGCGAGGGGGATGAAAATAAAATCAGTTTTTATATGTACAAATCATTACTTTTCGGTAAATGGGGCAACTCACAAATTTTGAATGATCAACCCGAATAAAATTTAGAAATATAGATTTATTTCGTATGTCTCCTGGGATTAAAAAAAAAAAATTTGTAAAAACTACGAATTTTAAATAATATTAATTGTAATAAACGCCATACATAATTTAACGATTGTATTATATTTTATGAATAAAACATAATTATATATTGTTTTAGATAATAACCTGATCCAATAATACTTTATATTAAAATAATAACAAGAAAAACTGATATAGTATGGTGAGACAAATAATTTATATTAAGTAATTACATGTGTGCTGTATACAACACAAGAAGGCGACTTAGTCGTTGAAACAAGTTTGTTTTGCGACTTGAAAATTCTTATTAACGTAAGTGAATATAATGATTTTTCAACCAGGATCTTTCTTGCAGTTAGAGAAACAAATATCTTGTCTTTTTAATATCAAGTTTCGATTCTGGAGATTGTTGAGAATACTGTCACTTTACAGTATAATTTTATTGAAAAAAATACAGTTGTTTTAATAAAGAATCAGGGCTCACTATAGTGAGTACGGGCTTGGCAATCTCGAGGACCTTAGCTGGATATACACCTTGTTTCATGTAGTATTGGTTTAGATCCCTCCTTTCATCGTTCCTATCAGGTCTCTCTTACACAACTTTTTCTCTTCCTACCCTGACATTTTAGTGTATTCAAGGACTAAAAGTATTTATTTTATGTTCTTTTGTTTTTTTGTTTTAAAATCGACGATGACCGAATGGTTTTTCGTTTTAAACGATAAGAAAAATATATTACAAAGTTAAACAATTAGTTATACTTTGTCAACAAATAACATTTTTTTGAGGAGAGAATATGTTTTTACGTATTAAAATAAGACTCTTGTTTCTGTGTGTGTGTGTGGGACTGCCTGTTCCTTCTAGCACCCTCAACCTCTTTCTTCCAGTCATAAATCCACTATAAAATACAGGATCGGAAAAGAACAAGAGTTGGTTAAAAGAGACCAGATAGGAAAACTAAATAAAGGAATATAATCCAAAAACAAACGAAAAAACGTCCAGTTCCAGCTAAATTTTCTAGTGAGCTATTGAGTCTCCCGACCCTCAAAAAGAAATTGTATCTGGCATTATCGAGAATAGAATCTTAGTACGCGCAAGCCGGGTTCCGAACTTTTCCCATCTTGTAAGGATAACATAATCAGATGTGTTTAATGTTTTATTAGTACATCTAAAAATAATAATAAATTTTAAACTAAGCGTTTTCTTTATAACCTGTCTTCTCCGTGCACTGAACTTACCCTTCAGTCTTTTAACACTTTACGTGTTAATCAATACACTGTTGTATCTAGGATTAATAAAAGTATTTAAATGTATTTAACCACTTTAGTCAATTGAGTTCATCCCAATCCTTATTTCTATCGAGTACTTTTTCTTGTTTTCCAGGAAAATGAGTCCCGAAGGATGAAGCAAACTCCTTTGGGGGTTTATGATCGTTAAATAATTGAGAGGTGTATCTTTTATTCGTGTTAAATGGAGATATACATTGTAGACCTTATCCGCATATAACAATGCAATTCAGAGCGAGATAAAATATTGTTGTGAAAAGACCGAAATGATTATTCTATTTTCGTGTTGAATATCTCGAAAACCATTACCATTAATTTCATTTTTTAATGACAAACAAAACAGTCTTTGAATTTTTTCTGTATTTCAAGGGATAACCGAGATATTTGCAAAAAAAAGCAGAAACGTAATTTGTAGATAGTTGTCTACAACACCCAAGATTGACCTAAAACCAAAAATTTTTGAATTCTAATACTTTTAATAAAAATAAGTACTTTGGCTAAAAATCAAGTTCTTATTAACGGCTTTCGAGATTTCTTTCTTATTAGTCTTCAAGGGTAATTTGTATGTAGTTGATATTTTTCACACTGATTTGGTTCTTTAATCAACATATTTTACCAAAATCGGTGAAACTGATTTTGAGAAATTACGCTTAAAGGGAAAAAATGTTGTTTTACCGAAAAACCCAGAACAGTTATTTTTTGTTAGAAGGTGACTTTTACTTTTTGTTTGAGTCTTTAGAGACATTTTAGAAAATGTTTTCATAATCAATTTAGAAAAAATGTATTAATCTGGAATTTTCTGTTTTTCGTGCAACAACAAATTTGAAAATTTGGTAAAAATTCAGCCCTTTCGTTTCTTATGTCGAGTACTATAAACAATAATTTTAAACAGAAATGCAGAGAAAGACGTCATTCCTAAAATCACTTCTTTAGACTCGGGGTTTCTGAAAACGTATTTTTGCAAAAAATTAACATTAATTTTTTGACAAATCACATAACATTCTCAATACTATGTGCATGTAAGGAAATAATTTAAAAGTCATATAACGACAGCAATAATATTTTCTGAACGTTTCGTTTTTATTGAACTAAAGGGCTCTACATAAATGTTCACGGTACAGATTTCCCTTTAGGCCTTTGATTTTGATCAATGATTATTTCCGTTCGCACATCCTTTAATCGTATTTTAGGAAAGCTTTTCAGTGATCTAAGAAGGGATTAAATAGGGAATGTTAAAGTTAATCAACTGTACGTTTCTGTTTGATTGATTTTATTTGGAGTGTAAAGAGCCTTTTAAAAGCCAGCCCTGGGCCCTGGCACCGCGACCGATGGCCTATTGTGCATTAAAACCTCCCCATTCTAGCTTAGAAGATTGGTTCCCATTACTAGTTTAAGTAATCCACTAAATAGCTCGTCCAATGATATTTTACCAGGAATTTGGAATCCCAAAACTTTTCACCCTTTATTGGTCAGGGCCTCACAATTGAAAATTATGTGATCTGCCGACTCCTCATCTTTCCCGCACTGTCTACACACAGTTTCACCATGATAGGGTCCTAATCCTGTGCAAATGCACTTTCAGACCACAGTGTTCCGTAATTTGTCAGAGTTGTCCATACCTCGGGTCATTATTTTCCTTTCAGGACTACTCGAAGGGGTGACATTAGAAACGTTCACGTCTGACCGGCGAGTCGACATTAGGGTAGGTTATGTCTCCCAGTTTCAGTAGATGCGGATGGAGTTTGTGCTTCTCAATGAAGGGGTCGAAAATCATACTTAACTGAAAGGAGAGTTGGTTGTTTAATAAATTCGTGGAATTGTACTGGGTTTTTTCGATAAATTTCATTTTCATCATGTAGCGCTCATTTTTACACACATTCATTACTTCCGTTCAATTGTCGTTTAAGTACGAATACGTTTGACGATTTCAAAGAAACTAAAATTTATAGTGTCAGTTTTCTTGTCGGTAGATGTCCGTCACAAGCGTAGCGAGTTATAAAGCTGTTTGATATATAAACATCTACGAGGGCTAGGAAACGTTTATAAAGTAGTGATATACACAATTACGAGGTTCAGAAAACCTGTGTGACAACTGTTTTAAACTAACTTACCCTACTGAGTAAGACCCCTTGATCTACCAATACAATTTATTATTTCCAACAAGGCGCAAGAAACCAACTTTTGGGCAATACATTTAGATGATCTGCTTGTATACATTGTATGATAAAGCTGGCGAAGTACCATCATCTTGTTTTGCTCGCGTTGGATTGTAAATAATTTTGTAAATAATATTTTAATATTGTTAATTTGAAAAAAAAAAAAAAAGGGGGGGGAAACAACTTAAAGATAATAAACATAATCACGTAACTGTTACATTGTACACCTTCAAGAAAAGTCTTTATTGAAACAATAAATGTGTGATATTGTTTGACAATAACATATTTCTAGTGATTATTGATAGGTTTACTGTAGGATAAATTTTCATTTCAGTAAACATCGATAGATTACAAACTCAGTTTGTTTAGAACTTGAGTAATTTATCTATCATGTAAAAGCAAATACAACTCATGCCGATCAAACGTGTAATGTTTTAGTTTGTTTTTAAACTTTTTTTATTTATTGTACTATCTAGCAATACAAAGGTGGTAGTAATACTAATTTGGAAACATTATGCTACACACAAAAATAAACTGTGTTGGAAAAACTTTCTCATTTACCCATCCTCAAAAACCAAATAACAACCAAACGAAAATCTCAGTTCTATAGTTTTCAGTTAAAAAATGAAATTGACGTAAAGAAAACAGTTTTAAATCAAGCTTATATATTGATCTAAGATGGTATGTCAACAATTTTAAATTGTAAATTTGATCGCGTTATAAAGAATTTTAAAGAGAAGAATGTGTAGAATTTGAGAGAAATAATGAACGAATGAATAATTGACTTTTATTTTGGGGCGAAGTAGAGGATTATCAAGTCCTCTCTCTTCCGCTTCACCTATCAAAATAGACACATTATTTAAATAACAAAAAATAAAAACTTTAAAGTGAGGGAGTGAGAGTGAGAGTGAGAGAGAGAGAGAGAGAGAGAGAGAGAGAGAGAGAGAGAGAGAGAGAGAGATTTTGGGGTTCATGGCCTAAGGTTTTTAATTAAATAACAATTTTGAAATAGGTATTATGTAAAGGAAGTGAGTGACTTAAACGCCATACCAATCAAAGAGATTGGTTGTCAATTAGGAATTGACTTCGACTTGTAAAATAATATAACAGAGGGTGACAGGAGTTGGTAGATTAAGTGTAATTATCATCAGTGGGGATGTAATTAGGGGGTAGAGATGGAATTAGGGGTTGCAGTCAAAGTTTACTGGAAGTGTAACGGCTCACAGAAGCGTTATCTGATGTATAAAGTAGGTAACACACTGTTGGATTTACAGGCTGTCGTGTGAAAGTGTTAAACTGCGTCTTTAAGTATTTAAATACGCGTCATGCAGCTGATACGCTGACCCAATAAGACGCGAATTTCTATTATTATTTTGTATATAATGTGCTCAATTACATCCTCAATCTTGATACAGACCACTAAGTGGAACAAAATATGCTCTTACAGATCGAAGTGTCACGACCTCCATTTAGAAACTGTACAATATTTTTCTTTGAGTGGCAACTATTGTAAAAGCAAAACGGGAGTGCCGATGGAGGCCAGGTAGCCACGCAGACCGCACACACACATGCGCAGGGCATTAGGATCGGCCGCATTTCCGCTCGGTTAAGTCCCCTACTATACTCGACCTATCAAAATATAATTTTGTTTATTTGTAATTTTCTTTTGATTTGTTTAGTATTTTTGAACTCTATAGATTATAACAAGAAAAATGTTACTAAACAACGCATATTTACTATAAATTGTACCTTGTTTGGTATCATTTTTCACATTCCACGTAATCCAATAATATATCAATCCACAAGCTTTTCAGGTTTATAAAAACTCAAACTTGTAATGTAACCGCATTATAATTTATTATTCAAATATACTCAAATTTTATTTAAATAATATATAGACTCAAATTATACAGTATTTACAAGTATAATTTACAAATAATATTCACATAATTTATAATAAAATACATTACTAAAACCAGACTGTCATAAAATAAATGTTTCAGACTATAGAGGAGGTTATAAGGACGTGTTAAGCTATTTTGAAAGGCAAATGAACAGTATAAATTAAAATTAGTCAACAAAAATTAAGGTTAAAGTATATCAACAATCTTCGATATTAGCCAGTACTTTGTCAACTATCATTGTATTGTGGTCTAAGGTCTACTAGAGTAAATATTCATACTATGTTTGGTATCATTTTTCTTTAAATGTTATATAGAAACTGTATACATGATTAATTTTTAAATAAAATTAAGTATAACAAAATTAAGGCAATTACTTGGTCAACCCCAAACTTTTTCATATTTTACTACGATAATGTAGAGATGTACGTGAAACTAAAAAAACATAATTTAGGCCCCGGAAAGTTAATATATGCTATATACAAATAGAAATTACCTCAGTAATCGCCGGGTTCAACGTGTTATTCTTCATTTAACGTCATCGACCCGCCACATGTTGGACACACTTTGGTACGTTACAAAACGCCGTGTTCGTACAAAAAACGTGTTAACTTTTCCTGATCTTCACTTAAAACCGTGAAACTAAGTAACGTGTTCTCATACCCGTCACATAAAAAAGGATTATCGGAGGAATCACTAGCCATAATGGTACTGTCACAACTGGCCTTCCGCGCGTCTACTGCAAGCCACTGTTATCGCGTGGACTTTGAACCTTCTTATCGCTCGGCAACCTGTACGATGGCCTTGCGGGCCTTGAATTATATGTTTCTTGCTTTCTGAGAACATCCTTATGACCGTAGTAAAATATGAAAAAGTTTGGGGTTGACCAAGTAATTGCTCAGAATTACCAAAATTAATGTTCGATAGACTGAAGTACACTAGGTGGACTCATAGGGTTGGAAGGAAGGACGGTCCAAATCCCTTGCGCGCATGAGTGTGAGGGTACGTGCGTGCGAGGGGACTTGACCTGGCCTCCATCGGTGCTCCCGCTTTGCTATTACTTATGTTCAACTAATAATAAAACATTGGTTAATTGCAAAATTGAACTAAAAAAAAATTCTACTCTCACTGATGAATTTTGACAATTTTTAAAATAATTTATTTTACTACTCTCTTTTTTTATTGTATAAAACAAGTTTGGGAGCCATTGGTTTTTAAAATTATATAAAATGAGCTATTGTGGAAAGTTGTAAAAATTACTTTCAAAAAAATCTTTGTTGGAATTTGAAAATCGGCTGCCATTTTAAAATGATCGAAAAAAAAAACTTTTTGATACCAATGGCTTGTAAACACTCAGACGCACGCACACACAACACACACACACACACACACACACACTTTTTTAATGGCGCCCTTTAGTTTCGGCTAAGTTCCAAATTATGGACGCAGGCATTCCTCCTTACAATAAACCACATAATATGAAATATTAAATATCATGTTCTGAACGAAGTAAAGTGAGTATTCAAAACAAAACTAAAGTTCAAATAAAAATAAAAAGATCAACTGTATTATATAAACAACAAATAATAACTTGCACAAGGATTACATTTTAGATTAGAATGAAAACTTTTCGAGTTTTAATATTTCTAAAAATATAAAATAAAATTTATTAATTACAGTCACAAACTTTTGTTCCCTGAGTTTTTAGAACTTTCAAGTTAGTTTTATATAGGTGTAAATGATTTTTAATAAATAAAGTTTGATAGTTTACATTTCCAACGATTGTGCCATCACCCAAAGAGACCCACCAGTGGTGGGGATAATGGGTCATTTCTCAGAGAAGGCCGTTAGGATTCCATGGTTGGGATAAGTGCAGCATAATAATTACAATCACTATGATACCAAGGAATCAAATCAGAATCACAATTAAAGCAGCAAACCACCATTAATCACATTATGTATCCCTAATAGATTACTTTTGTTCAAGTGTACAGTAGCTTTGAATAATCTAGTCTATGATTATTCTAGTGTCACATCGCGATCGGCCCTATTGTCTATTAATATTATTGCTTTAGGTCTGGGTCTAGCGTTGGGAGGGGAGAGTTTGGTTGCACTGTTGTCAAGTTTGGCGGTGACTGGAGGTGGGTTACTTTCACTTTCACGGCCTCCGCGCTCTCCTATTCTCCGGGCTCCTTTCACATAAATAATTAAGATTGTTTTAATTATTCAATTTAGAATCATTATTCAATCTAAGCAACTTTAATATTACGCCTACTGTAAACATCTTTATTGGAAAAATAAGGGTTTTAATGTTTGTACTAAACAGGGATATTTTTTTATTTTATATAAAATAAATAAGGGAACTTTATATTATATAAATGTAAATCAGGGAAATCTATTAACCAATGAAGTTTTAATCGTACTTATCAACCCATTAAGAAATACATTTATTATCTAAAAAGCATATACATACAATCTCTACAAGATTGCCTAATAAAACAGTACGCTACAATAACATGAAAATTGCACATATGCCTACTTAAATTTAAACATACCTTGTTAAAGTCCGTACCTTGTGTGCAGAGAACGTTTTTTGTCAACTTATTTTTTCAATCATGTATAGCTACTTAAAAAATCTGTTCAAAATTCACTAAAACTTAAAACTTTTTCATTCCGTGGAAACAGGGGAAACACACCACTCAAATCCCAATTATCAGCGCCATCTTGGTTCCTATCACAAAAGTCCTACGAATAAGTCTTAAAAAAGACTGTTTAAAAAACTCGTGTTAAACTAGCACAACAATCAAAACTATGTAGAAGCACATGACACAAGCGTTTTGGCGAGACTAGCGACTTTCTCCTCGCTTCAGTCGGAAAAGTGACAACACAGCAGGGCTGCAGCTACCCTCACCGGACTGTTATTAGCCAGGCTGGCGACATGCCCCTCAGGTCCCGTTACCGTGCCAGACCTAAGGCAATATTAAATAGACAATAGCTACAACATTTTTACACGAATGGTCTATTAAATGTACTATTAAGACATTCGAAGGATTCCACTAATCACATAGCTATGTTTTTAAACTATGTGATAAATTCATATTTAACATTTTCCTTCTAGTGAGTACAAGCATTGAAATTCCAAGGGCCCTGGCTGGACCTACACTTTTTTCATGTAGTCTTGGGTTAGAGCCCTCTCTTTCATCTTTCCTAACTCCTCGTTTTAACAAGTCTTGTTCTCTTTGGACCATGACTTTATTAGAGTATTAAAAAACTATGTTTTTTCTTCCTTTTATTTATTAGGCGATGATGTCAGAGAGGTTTCTTGGTTTTAAACAAGGAATATAAAAATGGAATTTAAGATTGATGGTTATATTCCGATCTTTAAATACTGAATTTCGTAAATAAATTGACAAATTCAAAATCTGAAATCTGCTAAGGAGTCAATTGAGTTTGCTATATATTGCATCACATTACAACCACCCAAAGGCCGAAGAGGAAAAAGACAAAACTCATTGCACTGCACTACTTTGTCGCATAACTATATAATATGATGTTATAAATAAGACATAGGTTTGAGCCAAGTATGTCTTGCGTGACCGTTTCTTTTGTTTCAATATATATTAGCTAAGGTTAAATTAGTACTATTATAGTCCCAAAGCCCTTGGGATTATCTATAAGTTTAGGTTTCCTTTGTATTAAATTAAATTATAAGATTAAGAATTAGAACCCATCCTATAAATATCGTCGTCACAATGATACGGTCCTCAGGTATAAAGGGGAAACACTACAATCTGCACACGTATTCCCTGACCTCTATAGACTACTACAATCAGATTTCTTGTTATTGATAACAACAGAACTACCAAGTACATCAGGCTTCCTTGTAGTGGATGCTATTTATAGCGGGAAATTTTTGGTTTTGTTGTTTTCCAAAGCTTGTAACTATATAAAGCTTTATTATTTACATTATTAAAGGTAACTTTTAAATTAAGATCTTTTAAAAGTAAGTTAAAACTTTAAATATTGTTTATACTGATGACCGACGATTCTTGATAAAATTCCATGTTATTCAATATAAAACAAAAAAATTATTTTGTAAAATTCTACATTTATTTGGTTTAGCCGGCCATTGTTTCGCCAGTTACGGCATTGACGAGGCTTATACAAAGACTAAATAACCTAAGAAGAAAATATTGTACAGATTTTGAGACCAAGTCCCGTTATATGAGGATGGGACGTGTAGCCGGAAAAGCCAGTAAGTCATAAACTATGTTAGATATGCTTTGACAAAGGTTCAAGTGATCATAAAATGAGTTGGCGGTTAGGTTGTAACAATTCTAGTTTTTCCAGTCATTTAAAAAAATTATGCCTAACTGATTTTTATTCTAATACTAGATTACTTTTCTTAGTTCATTGTTACGTGATCACTTTTCATTCGTAAATTTTACTACATTTTGTTTTTATTTTTATTATTATTTTTTAAACTTTACTTTAGTGTTGACTATTTTTTATATTAAATCCTTTATTGTTTTAAAGTGTTTATAAAAATATTTAACAATGAATTCCTACATATTTTAACTGTAAAAAAATTAATAAATTTTACCACCACTACAAGTACGTTTGAAAAAAAAATTAATCTGGAAAAAAATCGAAAAAATATAAATATTATTTTATTGGAAAAATTAATCGGATATTCATAAATACATCATTTTTAAGTGTTTACTTTATATAAAAAGAGAAAAATGATTTACAATAAGTTCATTAGATAGAATGCCAAAAATACCAAAATTAGAGTCCTGTCTTCACTGAGAATCACATTCCTTGCAGTGATTAATATACACTTAGTAGCTAAATCAAACACTTTGAACTGTAAAATCACTATTTACACAATAAACTATTACAACACTAAACAACTAACAATATAAAAACAATAATTTACAAAAAAATATTCAAACACTATATTTTGCAAACACTATTCTTTCGTAAAATATACGACGCGAGCTTGAGTACGGTAATAACGGTTCAACCTTGAGCTTAGCCGAAGAGACACTGAGACACTGGCCTCTATTCACAAAGGTGGTAAGGTAAACAAAAAGACAGAGTGCGTCTTTTGTTTACGAGTTCTCCGAATTTTACAAAGGACCGGTCGTAATTTTTACGAATGAGTAGTGTTCTAGGGTTTTAAATTAAAAATTCTCCATGTTAACGTCAAGGGTCAAAAATTTAACATTTTAGAAATATTAGAAATTAAGAGACTTTCCTGTAGTAATGATAATAACGAACTACAGTAACAGAATTCTTGCCTCTTTCTCCAATACTTCAACCTTTGTCAAACCATGTATAAATAGTTTTAGACTTATTGGGGGGTTTCCCGGCTACAGATTCCATTGTCATGTAACGGGACTTGTGGGCTTGGTTTCAAAGTGTGTACAATGTTTTCTTGTGAGGTTATAGTCTTTGTATAAGCCTCATCAATGCCGAAACTGGCGAAACCATGGTCGGGTAGAACTAATAAATGTAGAATTTACAAAAAAAATTGTTGTGTGTCTTATTGAAAAACTTTAAATGGTTGTGGTTTAACTATTTTTTGTCCAAACCTCGAGAAAAACTCTTTATTGTATGTAGATATAATTGGGACTAATTAATTATACATCAGCTATTATTTTCAATGTTATTTATTTGTTGCCATAGTTACGAGTTTTCTCACTGTTGACTAATATCAAAGACATGAATCTAGTAATGGTAAACTAGTAGTAGATTAAAATGAATGAATTCATTTTGTTTTATTCCATAATGACTTTACCTTTACAAACACTTATTAAGAATGTGAACGGAATTTATCATCCGGGTTAAGAATGTTTCGTAGTCGCGTATAAAAATCTTCGTAGTAAGTTTGAAACCAACGGGTTCCTTGGAGACCTTTAAACGCATGAATTGAAGAAGTGAAAGAAGCATTTATTCAAAACCTAGCTGAGATAAATGTTAGGTTGTTAAAAATTGCAGTGCATAGGATAGAGGAAAGACTACTGTTTCTCCTGGAAGAGAATGGCGGTCACTTCGAACACCTGTCTTAGTAATCCTAACAAGTAAGAATTTACCTTAATTTTAAGTTGTTTTTTTTTAATTAAATCCTTTTTAATTAGAAAAGGATTTTATGTACTTTATTTTATTCCTGTTGGAAAAAAAACAAATAATGTATTAAAGTTTTAACATACTTATAAGACACACCCGGTACATCAAGTAAGTAAATAAGAAGAAATTCAACAACAAAAGGTTGAAAAAAAATATTCTTTTTTGAAAATCTAAACTGAACTAAATATTCTGAATTATAACAAGTTAATGGGCACCATCATAGTACTTACCCAGCTCCATCTTATGTATTACAAACAGATCCCCTCATCATTTTTTTTATTGGTCTTTTCTGCAAATGTTTATATAAGATAACTCAATGGACACTATACAACACACACACTCACACACATACAGACACTATATATACACACACACACACTCACACTCACACACATACAGACACTATATATATATATATATATATATATATATATATATATATATATATATATATATATATACACACACACACACACACAAATCACAAACAATTTTCATTATACAACTATCATTGACAATGTTTACAATAAAATAGTCATTTATTATATGAAATATGTTTTGAAGAAGCAAATCTTTCATTTTACTTTATTTTTTTAAATTCCTAAAGCGGTTTTCTGTCTTAATGACAAAGGCAAATGATTATACAATGTTATACCCATATATTTAACTCCCTTCTGACATAAAATGTCAGAACGCAGGAACGGATTCCCTTCTGACGTCAGTGAGGACGGAGATGGTTACTTTGATATTTGTTACAAGAATGGAAGTCTTACTTAAAATTAAACAACTTTATATTTTAACTTACAAATGTAACACAATCAATCATAAATACAAATTGCAAAGCTTACATGACGTTCTGTTTTATACTCCACAAAAAAAACCCTCATGGCCATTTTCTGTAGTTTTAATAGAATATTATTATTGAATGAGCACCCCAAAAATATCATCATATTAGATAAGTCAATGATAATATGCGTAATAGACTTTTTAATATTGGCTTTCTTGTTATAAAGGCGAAAATTCTCTCAGTTATTATCGCCTTATAAAAAAAGTAATAAAAGAGCATAAAATAAAAGCTCTTAGCCTTCAGATATTCTAATAGCGGTACGGTTGAAAGAAAACAAGAGTTGTCCAAGAGACAAAATATCCCTAATGCTTTTTGTTTAGCATCAGGTCACTCTATAACACCCTGAGTAAAATTATAAATGTTTGTATTATTAGATTTTTACTCTAAACCCGTGTTATTTATCAATCAATATATTTATACCGATTTAACGCCTTTAGCGACTTATGGGCGCTACAAAGAACTTCCACCGAACTCCACTTTTTGTGTGGTCTGGCTCTCTTATTTAATATAGTTTTATTTTGTCCTCCTGCGTGTTATTATGCGTCTGCCAAGTCTTCTCCTTCCTTGTGGGTTTCACTCGAGAGCTGGTCGACCAATTTTCAATATCCTCCAATTCTATCGGTTAGCCCCTACACCAAACCCGATGGTCTCCATGTAGCTCTCCTCATCGCTGCATCCAGTAACATTAGTAATATGATCGGTGACAATAAACAACCTTGTTGTATCGTAGTTTTCACTCTAAATTGGTCTAAATATTTCCTTTGTGGATTACATTGGATGTTTAGTGATGATATGTTACTTTTATAATATTAATTATCTTTGTAGTATTCAGGAGCTGTGTAACGCTTTACACAACTTATATCTTTTTAAAAACTTGATAAACATTAAAGTGATTGACTGAGAGAGTTTTAAATTGTGGAACAGAGGAGAGTATTATTACCTTGATAGATTTTTCGTTTCTTAACACGAATTATTTTCAAACAACAATTTTAGAATATGAATTTTATACGAATCTTGAGCAAGATGTACCACATGAGTTTGACGCGGTCGAACCCCGAAGAACAAGATGATAATGATGTTTGTGACCGTGGAAGCCTATCGTTCAAAATCAATTATTAAATTCATTCATCTTGGAACTCAAACTATTATTTATGTATAATATAATGGTCTCGGATTTGATTTGCATATGTCAGTCCTCTACTACAGCTACTTTACTAATATGAATTATCTATAGAAACGATTACCTGTCTCTCTCCTGCCGCCCCCCCATTTTAAGTTTGATCTAGTTTGTAAAATGTATCTAACTTTTAATATAAATATAAGTTCTATAGTCTGTATACCGTAACTTGGCGTCTGAACCCTTGGCTACCTGCGAGCGGCCGGAACCGTCCCCCCGTCGCTCCCTTCCTCACCCAGCCGTTTCAGTGATGAGTCACCTACTAGCGTTAACACTGCACTATTTAACTTTTTTATGGGAGACACAATTTTAATTTTTTTTTCAGCTTAGTTAAAATGTTTAGGAAAATATAAGCAAATTGATACCAAACACGACACTATTCCGTTTGTAAAAGCCGCCAGTAAAAAGCTCTTTAAACAGCTACTTTTTGCATAATCACATACTTATTATTTACATGTTTACGTACTATTTACATACATTTGTGTCGTGTTTGGTATCAATTTGCTTATATTTTCCTAAACATTTTAACTATGCTGAAAAAAATTTAAAATTGTGTCTCCCATAAAAAAGTTAAACAGTGCAGTGTTAATACTAGTAGGTGACTCATCACGGAAACAGCTGGGTGAAGGAGGGGAACGGTCCGGGTCCAGACGCCAAGTTACGGTATACAGATAATAATACCCATAGCAGAAAGGAAATTCTGTCATCGGAGAGTATCTAATTAATGAATACAAAATTCTCTAAAAAGAGTAGCTTTAAAGTTTTGTTCTTGGTTTATTACTGTACTAGCACTGTTATTTCTATCAGGCGATTAAATCTGACATTCCTCTTGTCTGTATGTCCTGGGAAATCATCAGGTAATTGTATACAATTCATGTTATTGTCTGTACTGACAACCCGTAATCCCTAAACAAATTAGTTTTAAATAAATGGCATCGCGAAACTGCGACCTCTCTTCCTCCTTCTCTCTATTGTATGCTTCACGTGATGGTCCTAACTTCGTCCCAACATAAAGTCATTATTCATTCGTTCCTGTTCAGTAGTTAAGTGGAAGAGAAGACTTGATAGTCTTAACTTCGCAACAACCATAAATTTATTTATCAATAATTAATGAATTCATTCATTCCATTTGAGGGATTAAGTGGAAGAGACGACCTGATGGAGGGAGCTAACTCCCTAAAAAAATAAAGTCATTATTTATTAATTACCATTCAGAGGTTAAGTGGAAGAGAATATCTGATCGTCCAAAATTTAATTCGACATTAATTCATTCCATCTGATGTGTTAAGTGGATGAGAGAACCTGATGGGCCTAACTTTGCCCCTCAAACATAAAGTCATTATTCATTCATTCCCGTTCAGGGGTTATTGTCATCATAAATTAAATAATTCCTTAATTCCATTTAAGGTGTTAAGTGGAAGAGAGGACCTGATGGGCATAGCTTCCTCCACCAAAAAATCGACATTCCATCATTACTATTCAGGATTTAAATGAAAGAGAATATATGATGAGCCTAACTTCACCCCTTATATTTACAAGGTACTGAATTTTAAAAAAATTGAAAAACCGTCATTCGATTCGTAAGGTTACTTTGTACGTTTTATTGGCAACTGTATCTTATCATTATCTCTGTTTTATTTCGATGCACTAAAAAGAAATTGCTCCGTTTGCCTAAATTTGCTCTTGTTGCTAAAAACACTTTCAGCTAAGTGGTCTGTTAACAATCCTATAAAACTTTTACTTCAACGGGTTGCCATTGAAAATACTTCCTTGTAGGTTCATATGTGCTGTAGGTTTATGGGAAGCTGTAACGGTTTGGTCTTGTTTATTTTGTTGTGTAGAAGTGAAGAATATGAATGTCGTTAATGTTTTGCAAGTAAGCGGTTCACAATCCTCATCTTCTCAAAATATCTGTTCTATATTTGTCTATTAAGACATACATTTAATCATCAATTCCGACGTGTTATGTTCAAAATATCAAAAGAAATTGAGTAATTTTTTATTAATAGTACCAGATAAAAAATGATAATAAATAAAAAAAATTGCTTATTTACACATTTAGATAAATGAAAATGTAGGCCTACTTCATCCCCTGATATCAAAGACATCATTTACTCAGAAATCAAGAAGAAGAATCACTGCCATCATTTTGTTGTGGCTGAAACATAGGTCTTCAAGTAAAATTCTTCGTAAAGTTCTTTCACACGTTCTTGCTGCTTGCAAGCTAAGAGTTTCTTTAACAGTGTCTTTTCTTTTGTGGATCATCTTTGAATTATATGTTTCATAAATATCAGTGGCGAGTTTTATGACGGAAAGTTGTGTAAGAAATCGGTAAATCTGAAACTAAACGTCTGGTTCCCAAAATCAAAGCTTTCTGTATACTTATTGATGTGAAATAAAACAAAAGAAATAGTTTTTTTATAAAGGACATACGTGTTTGTCGTTTTCGTTTTAAATACGTAAGGCAATCCCAGGCTGTGTCTATTACTATTACTACAAGTTTTATTGGTCTATCTACTAAATGTGTGTGCGTGTGTGTGTGGTGGGGGGGGGGGTATTTTAAAGACATGAAGGACGATCAGAGCAATATTTCACTGATGAATAAAAACTTTAGTGGAAACTTAGAAAGCTATTAATTTTGCAGACGCTTAAATGAGTCAAAACTTTTTAAACGAAAATCTATGCTGCCGTCACTAAACGTGCCATCTGTTATGTTGGATATTTACATTAGCGCTTTAATTTCCTTAATATAATAGGTACCAGGGGATAATATTATGTGATATATTGCTTCTCTATAAATTAGGTTTTCGTGATGGGTTAAGTGAAAATGATTGTGCAATGTTTTTCGATTGTGCAACCGTATATGTAATGCGAATATATGTCCATTAATGCGGGTATTAATTTAATAGTGTATAGGTTACTGGTGCATTGAAACCATTAAACTTAGGGAACCCCCGGGGACTTACTATAGCAATCCCGAAGGTCAGTAGCTGGACCTAGACCTGTATTCATGTAGTCTTTGGTTAGATACCTCTCTTTCATCTTTCCTATCAGATTTATCTTTATCAACTCTTGATCTATTCCGATTATTGGAATATTTGAGCGCTAGGAGTTTTTATTTATAAGGCTATGGATACCGAGAGGATATCACCTTTAAACAAGGGGAAAAACTTGTATACTCATTAAGAGGTTAAAATAACCTTTTAAGATTTTTAAAAATGGGTCCTTTTGAGCGACAAGAAAATGTGTTTATTTTGTCTCGAAAATGAAACTTTGGAAAAACTAAGTTAGATTTTAAAAAAACAAAACAACAGATTGCTTTCTATGAACTAATAATCTATTGATAACATAATTAACTAACTATTTTACATTTAACAAACTCTATTTACTAATCGGTGATACAAGAATAAATCTATGTTTACGCCATCGACTACGCCCCTGTAACGCGATATTGAATTGTCTAATCCACCCACTACACTACTGTAAGAAAAGCCCACATACTCGTATATCGGTTAAGACAGAATGCAAAGGGTGTGAAAATAAAAAATTATGTAATTCCACAACGTTAGTTGTAGATGCGCGCTGTGATTCGCCGAACTTATAGCTGTCTTACCAATAGATACAGATGTTATAATTCTTAGTTAGTGTTATGTGCCCGTTCTTATAGTGTTTTTAAAAACAATATATTTGGTTTGCATGGTTATTCGTTATCAAATTGTGTCCGATTCTTCCTAAGTTAGTAATTTTGAAGAATTTTATTTAGTGTTACAATCTTTGTAAACGACATACCTAAATATTAAATTGTTTATACAGTAAGTATATCGAGTGATTCTTAGTCTATCAGGTTTCATAACACTAATTCACAATGACGAGGCTCATTTGGATCGGTGCAAGCGTAATGAGTACTTTTCAAAAATAAATATTAAACAGATTAAGTTCTTTAATTGAAGTTAGTAAGTTTTGGCTAATTATTTTTATTTTACTTCACTCTTTTAATTAATAATTTTTCATTTTATGTATATGTATATGTTTGAGACAATGATAAATTTTAACAACCCCTCTGACGGCCACTTATTTTCGAATTATTATTTTTGTTAAATTGTTTATTAATTTTGTTAATAAAGACGGGGCTGGGTTAGTACTGTGACGACTTCACTTTGTTTCGGTAATGTATTTATATAACAGTTAGGCTTTAAGTTTTATAAACTGCTCAAGTTTGACTGCTGCAGAAATAAATGATGTAATTAGATCTGACACAGTTTATGTACGTCACTCATTTCACCAGTGATGGAATAAAAGCATTTCCATGTTATATTTAATTCAGAATCATGTGTCGTCATATGATATAACGGTTAATAGAGGAAGTGCTGTGAATATGTGGTTCTGTTTATTTGTATTTCATATTACATCCTTAAGTGATTTAGTAAATTTTAAGAAAATCGAACTATTTCAAAACAGACATTCTGACCCTTAGGGGTTCACTTTAGAGCCTAGAAATTTCGGCTGGAAATTTCATTACGGTATTGAAAATTACGAGAGACTCAGCAGGATCTGCACCTTGTTTATGTAAACTTGAATTAGATTCCTATCTTTCATCTTTCCTATTAGGTCTTTGTTGATGAACTTTAGCTATTTCCTGACTCCGATGCTATTAGAATATTCGAGGGGTATTTGATGATCCTTTGTTTTATAAGGCGATGAATGACCGAGAGTGGTTTTTCCTTTAAACAACAAAGACAAATAGTTAAATCACCTAAAAACTCCTCCGGGAGTGTGAAATATTTCAGACCTAACCCTGGTCTGCCACCCTCCCATCTTGGTTTTCCGTCAACAATGGTTTTTTGGCCATGGAATCTGGACATTAATCACGAAATTTAAAACATTACTATTCAGTTTTGATTCCGGACTAACCTAATCCCAGCTCTATAGACCGATGTGACACTTAACTTTCTGAACCAGCATTCCCCATCATTGGCTGCACACTTCCAGTTACTCAAATCTAATCTTTTTGTAGTTCTTTCTCCCTCTCCTATCCATCGACTCCGAGGCCTTTCCTTTCGTCTCTTCTTAAATAACAATCAAATTTTTCTTTTAATTATTTCTTTTTGAAATAAGAAATTTATTCTCACCCTATAACAACAGACGATGAAGTAATCAGCAACAGGCTGATTTACGAGGAATTACTGTTGATACCGCGGCAATTTTTCAAAAGCGCTTACTACTCATTTTTGTTTCGTTGCTATCAGTGTATAGCTATTGATGTACATCAATTTAGTAAACGTCAACTTTGGACCATTACTTATTTATTTATGTTATTTGTCTTTACTTTTCTTTATTAAGTTTTATACATTTTCATGTTAATATGCAAATCAACAATTTTTAAAGGTTATGCAAATAAAATAATATTGGTATTATTTTGTTAAACTGCCATTTTGTTTTGATTGACCATACAAAATGAAACTTGAGGGTACTTTTTTACATAACTGTAAAGTGCAAAAATTCGTAGTGTTCCATATGTCTGGCATATAAATTCAAAAATAGCTACCTCTTCGTGGAACAAGCCGTATTAGATGCAATTAGGGCGATTTTCAATGTATTATTTTTAAAAGTAGTTTTGTTGTGCACTGCTATGATAGATTTTAGAATTTCGACTGTTTTGTCAAAAAATTAATATTTTGCATATGAAGTTTATTGCATACATTAATTTAAATATGAGTTATTAATTTGTTTACTTTAAAAATAATGAAGTACTTTCAACTTAAAAAGTTACAGTAATTACAAATTTGAAAGTTGAGAAACAGGACAGAAACAGCTGATTGCAAGAACTGAGTCTCGTGGTTGAACTTTCTGAACGGAAATTAGTTTCTCCATCTTCAACTTTTCCTAAACTTTGATTTCAAAGCAGCGAGAATTTCGATATTCTCTTCCACAAAACTATTTACTGACATGTTGTGGACGTGAGGTCATTTTGTGTTGTACCTATGAAAGAGGAAAGTAAGTGTTTTCAGTGTAATAAGATTTTTATTTAATTTATTTTGTTATAAATCGAATAACACACGAGATATGAACAAAAAAAATTGATTTTTGTCCCCTTTGTTATTTAAAGGCGAAAAACCTGTTGATCATCATCGCATTATAAAAAAAAAAAAAAAAAAAAGAAAGAAAAAAAAGAAAAGAAGAAAATAAAATTAAAAATCTCCTACTCTTCAAGGTCGGAAAAGAACAAGAGTTGGACAAGGGAGAACTAATAAGAAAGATGAAAGTGATTGATCTAATCCTAGACAACATATAAAATGGCCGTCATTTATATATTTTTAATTCAATTTTTTTAAATTTGTTGAAGGATCCAAAGGGCACACTTTAGTCCCCAACACCAAATTTCATTTTCCTACCACAATTTTTGGGGGACTATGAAACTGTCCCGATATTTTAGGTAGGTTTGAAATGATGAAACTGTCCCGCTCATTAAAGAGGATCAAGAAGGGTCGCCTCGCAAGACCAGAAATGCTCAAATTGCCCCGAACGCATTTTCGGTTGTATATGTTTAAATTTAACCTCAATCAAGCATATAAGCCTGTAAGGTTAGGTTGGGTTAGGTTAGATTAGGTTAGGTCCTGTAGCGTAACATGTTTTCAATATTATTTGGGCGCTCGGGGCAATTTCAGCATTTCTAGTCTTGTGAGTCAACATTTCCTAATCTTTTTTTAATGAGCGGGGAAGTTTCATCGTTTTAAAAGTACCCAAAATGTCGGGGCAGTAGGTATACATGACAACGACAATGACCACAGAGAACGGCATGTCGAAAATATTTTTTCTTTGTCCTGAGGCCATGAAACGTAAAGTTCAATTAAAAAATGAAGGTCGCAATTTTTTCCGATCAAAAAACTAGCCCTATACTTTGTATACTGGGTAAGTAATGATACTTTTCTATACTGAAGGTCACTTCATATGAGATTTTTGTGTTTATGGTTTTTTAAACATGAGATACTTGCAATAAAACTACGTTGTTTCACAAAACTTAAATACATACATCAATTTCACCGCCAAACTCCCTACTCATCCCATTGGGAAATCAATTTTGGAGTCTCTTTTCATCCCTTGTTTTACCAATGTTTACTTTTTCTATTTGTAATTCTACAGGTTGAATTAGTTACACCCATTCTTCAGATAATATGTTTAAATTCATTAAGTGTATAAGGGTAGTTTAAAGCCAACAAATTGTAGGTTTTTTCGAATAAATTTTTCAAAGTTCAAAGCAATGCTACATATCCTAAATCTCCTTCACATGATTACTTCCCCCTTGTTATTAACAATGTTTTATATTAACGAAATTACTGACGTTCATGCTCTCTTTTCCTCTATTAGTATACAAACCTATTTTTTCATTAAACATTTTTATATTTTTTGATGATTTTTATCAGAAGCTCATTCAAGTTGAAATTATACATTTAATCTACTTTATATATGTTCAAATTTAAATGTTACAATATATAAAATAAAACTGTGTTCCAAAATTGCCACTAACCTTTCATCAGATCGACAAGGAAAACTAAAACATAACCCAAAAAATTCGTTATTATATCAGAAATTTTCGACTCACGAATTACGTACTAGAAAGTGAAATGTACGCTGTTCTCTATATACATTTTTTTCTTATTTTTTAAAACCTAAACACCTTGATCATCTTTATAAAAAAAGAAGAATATAATAAAAAGCGTATAAAATATATACCCGTATAAAAAAAAGAAGTGATATATATAATTATGAAATTCAGAAAACAGTCATTGCAAGGGAAATTTTGTTTACCCAAATGACATAGGATCTATAATTTAAAAGCTATCAGTAATCTCATTATTATTGTGACGTCATAACGATAATAAGTATATATATAATTTAAAATTATTTGAAGCCTAAATTTTGAATAAGCTGGAAATGTAATTTTGAAGCGATAATACATAATTGCAAGAAAGTCAAAATGTTTAGAGACTTAAAATGTTTAACATGAGGTATCACCTTTGAATGTATTTTGAAGATCTTAGAAACAGACCATTACCCATAAATATGCCCCTTTGAGATCCAAATTATAAAAAAATACAGAATTAATTATATAAATATTAATAAGATCAAACTTTATTTAACGTTCATTGATCGAATCGTTTGTTCACAATACATACAGCATGAGTGATGTGTTAAACTCTATATAGTATAATCATAGAGTTTGGTTTATTTCCCAGCTGCTATTACATACAAGCTACATATTTACAATTTGTTTTATTTCAATTGGTGAGATAATATAACTTCAAGAGCCTCTATTGCTCCGAAACAAAGCGTCGAAGTAAGCCTTCTTTCACATAAAAATTGTTGAATTATATTACTGAATATTACTCATAAGATAAGGGCGGGACCGCAGTAAAATATAAAACGGATTTATAGATAAGTTATACGTTATTTACTTGCCTGCTGACATTTTGAAAACAACATTAAACTGTTTATTTCAAAGACGGAATGCCCATAACTTGAATATAGCGTGTAATATTGGATCATTTACGTTTTATTTTAGTTATTAGGGCCTACATTTTATCAAAAATTTAATAAGAATTGTTACAACCCATTTTGAGAAAATAGGATTTTTGCGTTTTTTCTTATGGCACCTACTAACTTAATTTGAGTTGTCGAAAAAATGTCTAGAAGAAAAATATATCCACATACAAAATCTGATTTAGTTATGTCTTTCCATGTTTATGTTATTTGTTGTAAGCCTTAGATCTACATATATTATATAATATTTACTCCATGTCAATTGTAGTCTTTGCTTTACTGTACCTTAATTATACGCGGCTACATGTTTTCATTGTCACAGGCAGCATCATGTAGGAAGTCTTCTAGGAAGTACCACATAGACAAGAAGTACATCATAAATAGCGAAATTGAATCTAGTTATTATTGTCTAAACAAAATTATATGTTTGACGTGTACAACAATGGTACGAAAACGAGTGTTAAATTAAGTGTTGTGTAAAAATGAGTTTTTAAGTGAACATAAATAACTGGCCTGATGATGGTGCCTGTGTCAGTGAAACATGTAGCCACGTATAATTAAGGTGAAGTAAAGCAAAGACTACAAATTGACATAGAGTAAATATTATATTATAAATCTTTCCATTTGAATTTATGTTGAATTAAATTTAAATTCATTGCTTGGAATAACTCGTTCAGACAGGATCCTCAAATCCCTAACAACAATAATTTGTTGCATAGCGAGATTAATTTGCCGTCATTAGCGGCAGAGAGTTATTTCTAAAATTTCACCAATTCAATTTAAGGTGAGCTTTAAATCTGGAGTGATTTGAATTACATCCACGATGAGAGTGTAATAACCCAAGGTAGATTTTACGTATTACTGACAAAGAAATGATGAAGAACCTGACATAAGCAGTCGAGTTCACTTTGTTGCTTGACAGGACGAGTCACCAACACGAGAGTGAAGGCTCCTTCACATTTGTACAGCTATGAGGCTCGATAAGGTGGAGACATTGACACAAACGAAGCTATTGAAGACTTTAATATATACACATTTAGCAGACGTCGAAAAGTAGTGACACAAATACTGTACGAGTTTTAGAAAACCTTTGTTACAATTGTCATGGATAAATTGTATGATGAAGCTGGGTACTTATCAACTTGTTGTTTTGCCTTCATTTTCTGAGATACGATGCTTAGGGTTTGTTATTCGTGTTATTGAGTTGCAAGATATTCAGTTATTCTATTTTTGAGTTTTATAGAAAACACTACAGTATTGTTTCGCCGTACACAGTCGGCTTCATCAAGTGTAGGTTTGTAACCTAAACATTAAACACTACACTGAACACAACAAAAAATAATAAATACAGTTTGTGCGGGCGACCCTCTGGGTTCATCCAGCGTTGCCATTCTGCGGGACCTAGATGGATCTATTAATTTGTTTGTGTAGTTTTGATTAGATCCCTATTTAGGATCTTTCCTATTAGGTCTTTATTGAAAAGTCTTATTTGCAACAGGATATGCAGGGTGTTACAGGATTTGAGGGTTAGGTTCAGAAAGCCTGTATAACAACTCTTTTAAAGAAACTTTCCCTACTGAGTAAGAACATTTGTTCTACCGATAGAATTTACCATTTCCTAAAAGACACAGAAAAGCCACTTATGAGCAGTACATTTTGACGATTTTACATGTATTACTTCGAATGATGGGGCTAGGTAAGTACCGAGATCGCGCCCATCAATTCAAATGTACTGAGTAATTAAATTTTTGTTTAGCTGTTTTTAAATTTAATTACCATCCGAACTACATAAAGTAGGATGTCGGTAACAAACCTGTATTGAATATAAACTGACAAAGGTCGTAAATTTTGAGTATAAAAACCTTCATTGTTGTAAGCTACAGTGTCGATTAATGAGACTGTTGAATACGGGGGTACATCGATTTATCAATAAATAAGCTATAAAATAATTAACTACTCATAAATTTATTACCCTATTAAATGCAACATTGGATAGTTAATTTATTTTCCCTTTTAATACCTCAGGTCAGATCTGCTGCACACTTTATATTCTTGTAGACTTAAAACACTTTGAATGAATTTACAATCTTTTAAATACCCTATTTTAATTCGACAAGCTCCCAAGTTATTGATTCAATCGTTTATTTTAGTTAATATACCTACAAAAATAAAATTTACAAAATGCGTGTTTTCTGTGCAGTAGGAAACTTGAGTAACCCTGTCAATTTCCATTCCTGTTAACCACAATATTAAACCACCCCATCGCTATACGACGGGTTGAAAAAACTGCAGAGAATAAATCTTGTGTATTCGAACCCACGATCTCAGGTCTCTTGATTAGAAAAGTGACTCCTTTAACTACTGAGCACTAACAGAACACGGGTTTGCAGTTGATAAGCTGATGCGATTGAGGCGGATTTTTTGTATATCCCTTGTTTTGACGCTCCCGTTTTTGGTAGTGAGATCAGCAAACCGCTCCAACTTTTTGAAATTTTTCTACCACTATTTTGTATAAATCATTTACCAACCTGGCTTCTTGTCAGATAATTTAAATGGCAAAAAAAATATATATATATATATTATATTATCTTCTTCGCCCAGTATGTAAGTTTGGTAGTAGTAACAAATTTCAACTTCGGTTTTTTAATTAACTGATCTTCTGGAAACCGCAAAAGTTATTTTTGTGATCCTGTCCGTCCGTTGTAGTTTTATCTGAACGTAAATATGATGGCGGACACAAGTATATATTAGGTATAGAGTAGTGTGTTCATTTAGAAGAACCCTATTAAAAACCAGAAAAAATAATTTAAAATGTCAAAATGACGACAATTTTAAACATTTTTTTTGTTAATATTTCTTGTGTTATTCAATTTCTAACATTAGATAAAAATAGTTGCATATTTAAGTTATACGTGTAATAGTAGCAACCATATAGTCTACGGTAACAAAGAGTGATGTTATTGTCAAAAATATAATTTCGAAACTTTATCTCACAAGTTATTTTGTATAAATAGGAGATCCAGCAGGATCGGGTTACCACACAAGCGAAGCGGTGTACATATACGAAATCCATTAGATCCTATCCAAGGTCAAGAAAATAATGATGTTACGAGATTCGTAAATCTTTGTAACAAATTTTAACCAAACGTACTCTAATGGGTAAATACTCTTTGGTCTACCAATACAATTTAACATTTCCTACAAGTCTCTAGAAAGCAACTGTTGGGGGTTACTTATTGAGGATTTACTTGTATTACAATGTATGATGGTGATGGGTAAGTACAAATTATTTTGACTGAATTTACACACTTTTAAATACTTTATTTCAGCCACAACTTTGGAAATCTCCCAACACTTCGATTCCAAAGTTGTTGTTTTTTAGTTAATTAATCTACAGAAATAAGTTTTACAAAATGGTGCAGTTGGAAACTAACCAAACCCGTGTCAACTTCCACTCAAGCCAACCATAGTCGATTTACCTTCACCATAACGTAACATGTTGGAGAGATCTGCACAGTATGAATCTTATTTCCTGGGTAGGATTTCAACCCAATATCTGAGGTGACACTCTTGATCACAGAATCAACGCCTTTAACCACAGAGCTACCAGAACACTAGTTCACAGTGGGTAGATGAATTTGTTTGGGGGTTTTTGAGCGCCTTACGTTTTTCGCCCCCGTTATTGGTTTGGATATCAGAAAAAAGCTCATATGACATATTAAATGATTGTCTACGTGTTATAGACAAAAAGGGACTACCGAAAAACTGCCTCCATTATGATATTTTACTACCATTTTTATTTTGGTGGCAATCAATCAATAACTACTGTAAAAAATTATTTGTCTTTAATTGTTTTTGTTTTTTTTAACTTTCAGGTTATAAATTTCACCAGTTGTTTCATAATGATACACAACTCTCTCCATCATGATTTGTGCAGTACACATAAGAGGATATAGTTTCTCAAAACCAGCTCTACAGATTTTTTTCGTAGTGAAATTTGAAGATTATTGAACCAAATCCGTGGCTGAAATTGCAAAATATTACTGTTCACGAATAATTTGCAATAATACTAATCGTCAACATTAAAAGTGCGATTTTGATTAAATAAGGTGAGATCTCGTTTATTACGCAAGCGGCAAGTTTAGGTCCTATTAATTTAACACCTTCAATCCGCAGTGAACGTGTTAATTATATTTTCAATGTCGGATGGTGCGTTATAATTTTTTTATTAACGACTACTCAACTGAAAATAGTTTACGATTAGCTTTGCTTTGTTTGTATACGGTTTTTCGAATGGTGAGAAAGTTTGTACATGATTTTCTAATATTTATTTGTTGTTGTTTTTGTGTAAATGTGAAAAACTTTGCACTCAATATCGCCTTAAAAAAGAATGAATTAGCTAGAATAGAGGATTTTAGCCATTGAACACTCTTATAGGATCAGGGATGGAAGAGAACCAACTAGCCTCAAAGACAACCAAACCACACACTTAACCAAATCTGGGTCTATAATAATTGTTAAAACAGCAGATAAATTGTCCATAAAGCTCTTATCAAAGACCCATAAGAACTTCCACTAATTTCGTTCAACGTTTTGTGATATGTGAATGTTAGTAACTTTAACCTGTGAGAAAAACCACTGTTATTAATAAATCGATTAAGTAATAACATTTATATTTAGGACGAATGTTACGGAAAAAGTGACATATGCTTGAGCTTAGTTTTTTAACATGTAAATATATTGTTCCAAATAGTATTTATGCAAAAGTTGGTTATTATGTTGGCCTACCAATAATAAAAATTTTAAAAAATCTCATATTAATTTTCGTATGTCTGTTGGCTCTCTATTATACTCCATTACCTCTTACACAATTTAACAAAGACAGTTTATTTGTATTTATTATATATCATTTTTTTTATGTTAGTTATGTTTACCTTTTGATAGTGAAAGTATTTGGCAATTGACTTTTTATAACAAAAAAAGAAACATATGTTTTTCTATTCTTATTATGTATATTTATTGTCCATTATTTATATGTTCATCTTTGTCAAATCAAATATATAAAAAAGCATTTTGAGAAATCCATTTTACAAGGATAATTTTTATTTAATTGTTTATTTTATTTTAATTGTTCATTTCTCTTTAATCGATGACTATACATGGTATACTTAATATCATACACAAGACAGAATTGAACTGTTAATAAAACTGTACAATGAGAGGACAACAATGAAACAAATTTATTGTAACTTATCATTTAATTTTGTTTTGTCATAAAACTTGACACAAAATTAGTCATTTTAATATTAAATTAGTTCAAGGTAATATTTGGTACATTTATTGGCAATATATTTTATAATAATTATTAAAAATAATCATAATTCCCTACATTTTGGTTTAAGATAATCTTTGGTGTTGTAGACAATTTACCAAGGAATTATGTGTTTATTTGTTGGTCGATATCTAGGTTATCCTATGACCTACAGACAAAACTTTTTTGTAATGTTAATAGTTTACGAGATATTCAATGTTAAAGAGTTTAATTAACTCATACATTTTTTTAAATTTTTTAGAGGATGTATGTATAAACACTATTTTCCACAGTATTTAATAAAAATACTTGCAGTACACCATAACAGCTTTGTTTGCAACGGTAAGTTGTATGCCCTAACCATGGTGAAGATATCTTCCAATGTTTGACACAGTTGGGTAATATTTCCCTTCCACTGCAGCACACACAACAGTCTATACCATTTGGCAACACTGTCCACCCTGCGTTGTAAATAAAGCACTCCCAAACATCATTCTATTGGGTTAATAAAGGGTTTCTCTTTAGCAAAAAATATCGAATTATTTCTCGTATCGTATGTCAGTTAGATGTCTTGGTATACTCTCTTGTCTGTGCTACTACTTTACTTGGTTTATTAAACTATAACACGTTTTTAATTTTTTGCATAAATCATTTGTTTTATTTCTATTCCTACATTATGTTGGAATTGTTATTTCTATTCCTGTATACCATTGGGTGGTGCACGGGTTTGCCAGCTACCTGAGTCCGTCCTTTCCTCCCCCCGACGGTCGCGGCTGTTTCCTTTTAATGAGTCACCAGCTAGCAGCTCTAATAGAATTATTATTTTTTTTTACTTTCTCATCATATCTCAATCTAAATAGAATATTTTTTGTAAAGTACTAAAAAAACTAAGAAGAGTGATATAAAACACGATGTGCTTCGATTATAAATAACGAAATGGTCGAAAGTTATTTTTTAGCCGTTATACTGTATGATTTGTTAAATATTTTATATTTCTCATAATATCCTAATCTTGATACAATATTATTTTAAGAGTACTTTGAAATAAGGGAGAATAATATAAAACGATGTTATCGCATACTATTTAATCAGCCAAACCTGAAATTGGCAACACTAGGCTATATACTACACAGTTTATTGTATTAATATTTACAAACAAAAGTATAAGATGAGGTCTACACAAAATAAAGCATTGTTTTGAATTTCCATACAGTATATACACAACCTAGACTACTTACAATTTTTCTTGATTCGACAATGGGAAGTATGGAAAATCGTCTCTTGAAAATTCTTCATACGACAAATGTTTGAAACTAGCACATTACTTCTAATCGAAAAGGTTACCGTAAAAGATTACCCGATTTTAATATTTCATGGTTGGATTAAAACAAGTGTCTTTGTGCATCTCCAAACCCAGGGTTTATCTTTGTACCTAATATCAGTTCACAAAACCTTCCATTATTTTGATCTGTAGATACATAAATAAAATGTTAAGTTATATTTTATCATATTTTTAATCATTACTGTTACTAATTGTTTTAAAACCCCATTTGTACATCTCCAAAACATAAGCTCAATACGTGTACCAAAATTAGGCTCTCTATTATAATGTACGTATAGTGTATAGGTACGGCTAAATCATAATGCCTATATTAGGCTTGCCATATAAGCAATGGCGTTCGTTAATATGTAATTTAAATAGCCTGTGTATTATTGTACTTAAATACAATGTTGTGAGTAATTTGAGATGTGTGGGATAGCCAATCAAAAGTTAACGCAAAAAAAGGCTGGGCAAGTAGTACAATGGCGTTAGTAAATAATTTAAATATTTATTAATGTACATATACTGTATACACTATATTAAAAAATATCATATCAAAGCATTCAAAAGTTAACACTGTAAAATGTTGGAATGAGTGGGTTAGTAGGTTAACAATGGCGTTAGTAAATAGTTATTTCACCTCGCACTTGGTTAGAATAAAAAAATATCACAAACTGGAGTTTTTCTTATGTGTACGTCTTCTTTCTTTGTGTATAAAAACTATCTCTTTCCTTATTTTAACTTTTATGAAATATTCTATTAAATACTAAGCTATTATGTAAATAAGGATAGCATTTTCTTAAAGAAACCTTATAAGAATTTTAATTGTACCTATTTAGTATTATTAAGAGATACACATAGAATAAGATAAATATTTTGAGTTTAGGTTTTGATCCCATTGCGAAACACGAGTATACAGCTAGTCAAATATAAAACATTTTTGTTTGATATTTTAAAATGGTAAAAAGAAAAACCGATTAAAAAAATGAAAACGGGATTTATAATTAAATAGAAAAATGAAATTTTTATAGGATAAGTTTATATTGTATAACATTTGGCTTATATTACAAAAAAAGACATAACCTAATTTTTTATTTATGGTAAAATTAAAACATTTATTTACTTTACATTAATAAAATTTAATACTTTAAAAAATATCGTTCCTTTTGCTTAGTTATTGTAAGTATTATTTTCATTTTACTTTACTGCCTATAATGTAACAATAATCACTTGTAATGAGTAAATATAATTTACTTAATTTTCACGTAAAATTATACAATAATATAAGTATAAATAATACATCGAACTTTAAGATATAATCGTATGTTTTTAATTGAACTTGAATTTTTGTAAGTACATAATTATTTTCCATAAAGGAACAACAATTCACAATGTATACAAATACTTGTAAAATTCACCAAATACCCCCACTACATAGAAAGTAACAGACAAAAAATTTAATTTACTAAAAAAAACCGTTACCAGCATATGTGACAGAAGAAAAGAATAAATTCTACTTATATATAATGATAATATAATTATGAGAGTAAGCAGACACCCACACAAAATAACTTCATAAATATGTTAGAATAAGACGAAATCCCAGATAAAAATGGAATACCGTTTAACACATGCCCAGAATTAATATCCAACATGATTAAGTAGTCAAATAATAAAGAAATACAGTACAAACAAATTTTCACAACCGTGGTCAAAAGACCTTACATCTGCCAACCAAGATCCAAGTATAAAAGCAAATAGTGCCAAATGCCACAGGAGTAATCGTACCTTAATAAAGATAAACTGCTTTATCTTTGTGACATGTAACACTTATTATAAGTACTTGGCAAGGATCGTGACTATTACAATATATGCTGCAGATCCGATAATTTAGTTATTTCTATGTCAAATCTTAACCATTCTAAACACATGTTGCAGATTTTCAAACTTTCTTGATACATCGTGTTAAAAATAACGATTTCGTCAATAATTCGGGTAATGTACAAAATGTAAAAATTCCCTTTTATACTTTCCAAAATAATTGTAAATTGTGTTTCGTGTTTTTTATTAAAAATTTGTATTTGTTAGATGTAATCGTTAACAAACATAATCCAAGTAAATTGTATAGATTTGATATAATTTAACTACCGCGTGTTAAATAAGTCTCGGGACGGCTTATTATTTTATAACCATTACAGATGAGTTACAAAGTTGTTAAATGGACACCAAAACCTATCCAGTTTACTGCTACCTTTCCTGGGGGGGGGCTTACAAGGAGTAAGTAGGAAATTTTAATGAGAGAATAGGTCGAGTTGTACAATGAATTAAAGACCTTTCTTAGTAGAACACAATGACGCAAATCCGACCTCAAAAGGTTCACCCTAGCTAAAATAGCGTGAATCTTTAGTTTGTGTTAGTACTTAGTTAGAATGTATAAATTCAAAATTAGAGAAAACAAAAAAACTTAAAATTCAATCGGTTTCAGAAGGTTACAGTCGAATTGCCAAAGTGGGGCAATGTTGAATTCATTATAACATAACAGCACGTTTGTTATATATAATATTTAATTTACCAATTTATTTTAAACAAATGCCACACGTTGTGCGACCAAATATAACATTCAAGCTGTTATTTATATAATATTTTGATTAATCTAATTTTATAATTTAATTTATTTTAATTTTAATTCTCTTGAAAACTTTTGAAAAACTATTATGATGGTTTAAGTAAATTAGTTCAACAAAACAAGTTTTTATCCTTAGACTAACTTCAGGATTTATTAGCAAAAAAAACAACTATTTATAACAACAGTATCAATTCATTGAAATATCTTAAGGCTACTTCATTCGCTCACACTTGCATTCTTTAAAAACTAATTTACTCTAATACACAATATTATTGATTACAAATTTAAAATCTACAATTTATTATTCAATTTACATAAAATATCAAAACTCTACAAAATGTTCAACAGATCTTGTCCAAATTGTTCTTATTAACTTTATCAATTTTATAACAAAAAACAAGACAAATTCCTTTAATTAACTTATATTTCCAAATTTACTTTAGTTTGCCGGCTAGCTCAATTACTTACTTTTAAATTAATTATACAAAAAAAAACTTGACTCTTATCTCGGGCATGGGAACTTTTAATGACTCAATTAAAGTGAAATACTAACTCTAATGATTATTTATTATGAAATTTTGTACTTATCAACAATTCTCCTCGTCCGCTATAATTTTGGCACTTTTACACAACACAAACACTAACTATGCACAACAACACAACGGATCCTTAGCCTGTGAAGTCGGATGCTGCTAACACTGGTTCCTTGACTGGTGGTGAATCTCTGGTGATACTCCGCTAACTCTATTTAGTCTCCTCACTCGTTCTCGATTACTATGGACTTCGACGCGATGATCTCTCCTCTTCTTTTATGAAATTTAAACTCTTTGACTCTATTTAATTTATGTATCTAACAAACTTCAAGATAAATTACTAAATTTTGTTGCGGCTCTGCCTTTAAATTAATCAATGACTTAGAATTAAACCCTCAGGTTAATTCTTAACACTTAACACCTCCTACTCTGATTCCTAACTGTAAGTTAAGACCTACACGCTCTTAACCCCAGTTCTAGACTGAACTCTCCTTACTCTGGATTTCACCTCTCCCGAAATTCAAGTGTAGCGTCCTCTTCGCTTATTGGTTAAATCTCATTTTTTTTAAACTCAGGCCTCTCCGGATTGGACCTCTAACTTTCCAAAATCGTTGGTTTTTTATTACACGCGCTGGCTTCACCCTCGGAGATACCGTTAGGAATTCGCTTTCTCATTTTTTACAACACGCAGCTGCGTTGAATAGCAAAACTCCGTTATGTTTTCTACTAAAGTTTTATTTGTCGGCGAACTTTCTTCTCTTAAGTAAAACAGAATGTCTTCTTTCCCTTGTCCCTGTCACGTTTGTCAAATTGTACAGTTATTTTCCAAACTTAACCTTGCAGCTGCTCTTTCGGTAAGATTTGCTTGTCCACATGTGTTTTGTTTCAATTTACACATTTACACAATTATTTATTAATGTTAACTTTAGATTGATTATTATTATTTTAATATTTGATATTAGGCCTAATTAATTGTTTATCCATTGTGATCGTTTGAGATCGTTATACTGTCCCCAGATAAAATTTGTCTTTGAAATGCTTGAAGATAAATTTTTTCTTACGCCCGTTTCTTTAACAATAGGTTGTAAAGAACCTTTTTCTTACAATGCCCTTTATGTTGCGGTTACCCACTGTTTTACAATAGACCTTTCTTCTATTGTTCCTCTTGTGGTCAACCCTAGTCCCTTTTATGGTTTTCCCTTTCACTCTTGCTCCTTTATTGTCTATATTTTGTTTACTGCCTAAGTTTATTCTAATGTCCTTAATTATAATATTTCTTTAATAATCTACAATTAAATATTCCCCTAATTTTATTTTTATTTATATGTCCTAACCTATATGTCGTATTTCCTAATTTATTTATTATTTTATAAGGTCCTTCATACAGCTCGCAAAATTTGTGATATCTTTTTATTATTAGTTTTGAAGGTATGCATGCTCTGACCAATACTTGCTCGCCTATTTTGTACTCGGTGGGTGGGTGCTGTTCATTAAATTTTCTTGCATAATTTTCTCTTTTGCTCTTTATACGTAAGTAAATTTCCGCGTCGCTGATGATTGGCTCTTTTTGGTCATCTGGTTTGATGAGATATCTGGCCCAACTACGTGTCGGTTTCCTTTTAAACTGCGCCTCTATGGGTGTGGTTTCAGTGGTGTCATGATACGATTCATTGATGCATGATTCTACTACTTCTACTATCTTTCCCCAATCTTGATGCCTGTCCTTTAATAATATCCTGCAAAATTGTCCAATTTGTCTCATAATCCGCTCGGCCATGTTCCCTTGTGGATTCCTGATTGCTACTGTTCTTTTCTGTATCCCTAATTTTGTTAATCCTATTTCCCATTTCGGTGAAGTAAACTGTGTTCCGTTATCTGATAATATGTATTGAGGTACTTGTATTTCCTGTATATATTTTTCTATTTGTTTAAGTGTGGTGTTTGTAGTAGTGTTCCTGACTTTATACAATTTCGTATATTTTGTAAATGCGTCGATCATTACAAAGATGTATTTGCACCCTCCTGTTGACTTTGGTAACGGTCCGTAATAATCCACACAGATTAACTCTCCCACTCCTTTTGGTATGATCGGTATTAGCTCCCCATTTCGATGTTTCAGATCAAATTTACATTTCTGGCATTTCTGACATTTTATTAATTCTTCCCTTATATACCTAGCAATTTTGTTTCCCGTAAAATCTTCTTTAAATATCTTATAACATTTATTTATACCAATGTGTCCATACATTACGTGTATTTCATTTGCTAATATTTTGACATAATCCGGTGGTATCATTAATTTCCATATTTCTTTTTCTTTCCTAAATAACTTATTTTTACATAACTGGTAATGTTCCTTAAATTTTTGGTTATTATTATTTAAATTTTCAATTATATTTTTACAATTTTGATCTTTTCCTTGTATTACTTCAAAATTTGTTAATATTTTACCTATTTCTACACTAAACCCTTTTGCTAATAATAATATTTCGACCAGTCTTTCGTCACTTGTTTCTTTGACTTCGGCGTTATCCTCAGGATATCGACTCAAGGTGTCTGCTACTACGTTCTCCTTTCCTTTACAATGTTGAATTTGGATGTTGTACTCCTGTATTAATAAAATCCACCTGGTCATGCGTGCATTCAGTAATCTACAATTATTCATAAAAGTAATGGCTTTGTTGTCGGTTATTACTGTTAACTTTTTCCCTAAAACATAATTTCTAAATTTCCTTAAACATATTACGACGCTATATAACTCTTTTTCTGCTGTACTGTAGAATTTCTCGGCTCCTTTAAATGTACGACTGGTGTACCCTATTACACCGATCTCCTGGTTATCCCCAATTTGGTACAGTTGTCCACCAGCTGCGATTTCCGAAGCATCTGTTTGCAAATAAAACATTTTATCCTTATCTGGGTGCCGTAATGTGACAACTTCTACAAATTCCCTTTTAACCCTATTGAAACTTTCTTCAACCTCTGTGGTCCATTTAAATTTTACCCCCTTTTTTAGTAGTTCTTGTAACGGTGCAGTAACTAAAGCGTAATTCTTCGAAAACTTATGATAAAAATTGGTAAGACCCAAAAATCCCTTCAGTTGCCTTGCTGTTTTTGGTCTTGGAAAATTCCTAATTGCAGCCATTTTGTTTTCTTGTGGTTTGACCCCCTCTGTCGTTAATAAAAAACCCAAGTATTCTATTTGTTGTCTGCAGAAGTTTGATTTATTAAGGTTAACGGTTAAATTTGCATTTTTAAATAATTCTAAAATTTGTTCTATTTGTATTAAATGTTCCTTCCAGCTCCCTGCTAAGCATAAACAATCATCGACGTATAATGTTAAAAATTTCTTCACCTGTTCATTTAATATGGAATTTAATCCCCTTGTGAGACTGGCTAAACTGGTGCTTAATCCAAAAGGTACTGTTTTGTATCGATAACACAGGCCTTTATGTAGAAACGCGGTGTAGTCTCTGCTTTCTACATGAAGTGGTATCTGCCAAAAACTACTTGTTAAGTCAAAGCTACTCATCCAATTAATCTTTTGTTCTATTGTTAATAACTCTTGAATCGGTTGCGACCCCTCATAATCTGGAACTGTTCGCGCATTTATTATTCTAGCGTCCAGGCATATTCTGACACTTCCATCTTTTTTACACACTGGAACGATAGGATTAATATATGGGCTGTTGCATCTTTCAATAATTCCGTAATCTAGCATCTTTTTGATTTCCAGATCCACGCTTTCCCTATACTTCATCGCAATCGGCCAACTTCTCTGACAGTATGGACTTTTATCCGTTATTTTCAATTTATGCTGGTATGTACTAATTAACCCTGGTTTTTTACTAAATACCCCTTTATATTTTATTAAAATTTCACTTAATTGTTCTTTTTGAATTTCCGAAATGTGCCCTAATTCATTTATTTTTTGCATAATTTCTTTCTGATCGGTTTCGTAACTTTCTATTTCCATATGTTGTATTAATTTATGTTTATAATGTTCTTCCGGGTCCTCAAACATGATCTCCTTCCTTATTTCACAATTTTCTTCATTATTTATACCTAATTCTAATTTATTGCTGATAAAATCTACGACAGCCTTATTTTTAACCAAAAAATCTAACCCTAAAATGCAGTTTCTTATTAAGTCTGGTACAATGATAAAATGAATATTCATTACAATATCTCCCACATTTGCTCCAATTATTATTTGTTTTTTAATATTCTTCGAGCGTAAGCCGGTTGCTCCAATTACCTTAACTCCTGCTACTGGTAATTCTTCGTATGGTCCCATTATTTCCTTATTCTCTAAATAAAACCGTTCCGACAAGGAATTGAATTCACACCCTGTATCCACTAAAGCCTGTACATTTATTCTATTAAAACCTATTGTTATTTCTGGACATTTTGTTAAATTTTTACATATTAAATCTGAGTTATCCTGTGCTTCTAAATAATCTTTTAAATCAGTAAATAAGGTGTTCATAACGCTATTGTTTTGTATTGCCCCTTGTCGGTTGCTTACGCCCTCGGCTAACCTTCACTTTTCCTTTCTATTAGGGGTTGGTTCTCTAACAAACCGCCTGTCCGGAACTCTCGGGTCATTGCTCGTTCCTTCATTGTTTCCCTGTCTTCTCCACTCAACTGGTTTATGACCTTGTTCTCGCCATGGAGTCACATGGTCACTCGGTCGTCTACCCCAATTATTCTGTTTGTTATTATTTACTTGTTCCCTAAAATTTCCTCTATTATTGTTTACCCTTTCCCTTTCATTGACTTCCTCTATCCTAGCATGTTCAAATTCCATGAGCAATTTTATAAATTCTGTTTTCTTTTTAATCCCCCTTGTAATTATTGCAATCAAGATATTTGGATGGAAATGTTTTCCCGCCTTATAAACTAATTGTTCCTCTGCTAACGGCGGACTTAACTCGGAACATTGTAGCATCAACATTTCTACATATGCAATTGCCTCGTCATTCATTCTGCCTCTAAATTTCCCAAACTCTAAATGGTCCCTAATTTTCGCCTGTATTATTTCATTGAAATACTTCTCCCTAAACAATTCCTCAAATTCCTTAAAATTTTTAACACTTCTCCTATGTAGCTGCCACCATATATAAGCCTCGTCTTTTAAATATCGGTCAATCCAATTCATGCCGTTTCCAATTATCTGCTCGCTTATCTCTTCCATTACATTTAGAAATTGTATGGGAAACCTCTCTTTTCCCGAGAAACTAATATTTCTTACTTCTGGCTCGTGACAATATCCTTCCCCTAAATTTCTGACCGTTTTTAATCTCCTATCTAATTCAATTAATTTTTTAGCGACCTCTTCCGTCTTCTTCGCATTCTCCTCAATTTTCGCGATGTTAGTTTCATTATTTTTCGTGCATATTTCCCCGATTTCTTCGTCTTTCGCCGCGAGTTCTTCCAACCGATTGTTGACGACTACGCCACGGTTTTCGAGTTCTTGCACGCGACCCTCCGTTTCCGCGCGATATCCCTTGACTCGATCGCCGAATTCTTCTTCCGTCTTCTTCAACCTCTCTTCGACGCTCGTACGAATTTCCGCGACTTGTGTCTCGACCATCTCTACTCGACTGTTGACTTCGTCAAAACGCTCGTTTATCTTCCTGTTAAATCTTTCTTCTAATGCGGTTAGACTACCCTTAACTTCCCCAAATTTCTCTTCCATAGTTTTTTCGAATTTTTCAAAACCCTTCCGGTTCTCTTCCGCCATCTTTTCCGCAATCTTTTCCGCGTTTTTCTCGGCTTTTTCCGCGTTTCTCCGGTTTTCTTCTGCCATCTTTTCAGCGATTCTCCGGTTTTCGTCTGCCATCTGCTTTAACATTTCCTGTATCATTGCCATACTCGCGTTTCCTGACTGTACTGCCGCCGATGTTGTTGGATTGTCTACTTCTGTCCCCGCCCGTGAATTTACGTTACTTTCTACTTCTAATTCCCCATTTTGATTAATTGACTCTAATTGTTCCCCTTCTTGACTAAAATTTAAACTCCCACTATTTAATCCCAATTGATTATATATTTCACTTTCATTTGCCATTTTAAGTTCTAATTCCCTCTTTTTACTTCTGGTTAACATAAACAATACTATTCTAACCTATTATCTACCACACAATATTTCCTGTAACAATGTTAATATTCTTATCCTCTAACAATTCTATAACTAGCAATTTAAATTTCACTTTAATGAGCCACGCGGTGGAGCGCCAAATATAACATAACAGCACGTTTGTTATATATAATATTTAATTTACCAATTTATTTTAAACAAATGCCACACGTTGTGCGACCAAATATAACATTCAAGCTGTTATTTATATAATATTTTGATTAATCTAATTTTATAATTTAATTTATTTTAATTTTAATTCTCTTGAAAACTTTTGAAAAACTATTATGATGGTTTAAGTAAATTAGTTCAACAAAACAAGTTTTTATCCTTAGACTAACTTCAGGATTTATTAGCAAAAAAAACAACTATTTATAACAACAGTATCAATTCATTGAAATATCTTAAGGCTACTTCATTCGCTCACACTTGCATTCTTTAAAAACTAATTTACTCTAATACACAATATTATTGATTACAAATTTAAAATCTACAATTTATTATTCAATTTACATAAAATATCAAAACTCTACAAAATGTTCAACAGATCTTGTCCAAATTGTTCTTATTAACTTTATCAATTTTATAACAAAAAACAAGACAAATTCCTTTAATTAACTTATATTTCCAAATTTACTTTAGTTTGCCGGCTAGCTCAATTACTTACTTTTAAATTAATTATACAAAAAAAACTTGACTCTTATCTCGGGCATGGGAACTTTTAATGACTCAATTAAAGTGAAATACTAACTCTAATGATTATTTATTATGAAATTTTGTACTTATCAACAATTCTCCTCGTCCGCTATAATTTTGGCACTTTTACACAACACAAACACTAACTATGCACAACAACACAACGGATCCTTAGCCTGTGAAGTCGGATGCTGCTAACACTGGTTCCTTGACTGGTGGTGAATCTCTGGTGATACTCCGCTAACTCTATTTAGTCTCCTCACTCGTTCTCGATTACTATGGACTTCGACGCGATGATCTCTCCTCTTCTTTTATGAAATTTAAACTCTTTGACTCTATTTAATTTATGTATCTAACAAACTTCAAGATAAATTACTAAATTTTGTTGCGGCTCTGCCTTTAAATTAATCAATGACTTAGAATTAAACCCTCAGGTTAATTCTTAACACTTAACACCTCCTACTCTGATTCCTAACTGTAAGTTAAGACCTACACGCTCTTAACCCCAGTTCTAGACTGAACTCTCCTTACTCTGGATTTCACCTCTCCCGAAATTCAAGTGTAGCGTCCTCTTCGCTTATTGGTTAAATCTCATTTTTTTTAAACTCAGGCCTCTCCGGATTGGACCTCTAACTTTCCAAAATCGTTGGTTTTTTATTACACGCGCTGGCTTCACCCTCGGAGATACCGTTAGGAATTCGCTTTCTCATTTTTTACAACACGCAGCTGCGTTGAATAGCAAAACTCCGTTATGTTTTCTACTAAAGTTTTATTTGTCGGCGAACTTTCTTCTCTTAAGTAAAACAGAATGTCTTCTTTCCCTTGTCCCTGTCACGTTTGTCAAATTGTACAGTTATTTTCCAAACTTAACCTTGCAGCTGCTCTTTCGGTAAGATTTGCTTGTCCACATGTGTTTTGTTTCAATTTACACATTTACACAATTATTTATTAATGTTAACTTTAGATTGATTATTATTATTTTAATATTTGATATTAGGCCTAATTAATTGTTTATCCATTGTGATCGTTTGAGATCGTTATATCATTTTATATTTAAAAAATTCAAAATCAAAACGTCACTAATGGATTACAGATGAAAAGTAGGTGGTTGTGTTTTTATATTATTTACAATTAAGAGGTGGTTTTAAAAAAGAAAAAATAGTAAATTAATTGATTTTACTAATAGTTTTTCCATTAATATTAAATAAAAAAAATATTTTTAAGATCAAAAATGGAAGGGGTAAAAATAGAAAGCGAAATAGGACAAGAATTAAATATTAGGGACTTAATGAACTTTGTTGATAAAAAATATATCTAGGTAAGGTAGATTTAAAAAACCAAATGGAAGAATCTAATGATCAGTTAAGGTTAGAATTTAAACAAGAAATTGTGGAGTTAAAATTAGAAATGGGTAGGATGATTAAAGAAAAACTAGTGATGTGACATCCGGCCAGCTGATATGAAGGCCGGCCCACTAGCTAGAAACAATCTAATGCTGTGGCAAATGCCTTTCCTTAGTTGTAAACAAGTGCAAGAAATAACTCAAGCAAACCAAAGCGTGATTAACTGTCAACTATAAACAACTGATATGACTAAGCCATATCCAACGTTCTTGTCTTCGTCCAAAACTAAAATAATTTATATAATCTATTCAGTGAAGGATGACCCAATAATTTGTCTAACTTTAACCAATACTCTTATTTTTATCTCAACAACATAACTTTACGTTTTAAATCGCCACTTGAAAATGCACCTAACTTTAAAAATTTGAAAGTTCTACTCCTTAAATCCTAATCGTATCTGTTTGTCAAAAAATAGCCATGAATAAAAACTTATGTTTTAATCAACAAGTCTTAATAAAATGTAGTGTAAGTTCCGAAAAAAAATACATATATAGGGATTTCCATAAGATATTTTAATACTGGCGACACTGTCGAAAAATGATATACAATATCAAAATTGAAAATATTGATATTTACTGCTCACTAGAAAGTAGGGAAGGTCCTTCATTTATATTTTGTTGTAAAAGAAATAATACTTTACAAGATTCCAATAGTAGCAAGTTTAGAAAAATCACCTGGTAGTAATCACTATCCTATTTAAGATTAGGTTTCTATTCCATTCTTGAACACAGACCCTATTCCAACATTTAATGCCATTACACCTGCCTACGTACACTTTTTTGAAAGATTTCAACAAACATTAGTTTATTTTTTTCTGTAACAAGAATGAAATTGTAACATTTACTAAATCGAACAACTGGGTTTACTATTAAATAGCTGGCTAAGTTCATGACAACAGGGAAATTTTTATTTTTAACAAAAGCAATTTGTAGGAAAACATGAATACAATGTAGAAAACATTTACGCAAATCGAACTAGTGGTTTTTGATTTGTGAACAAATCGAGTACCTATCATGATTCAGATAAAACTCACAATAAATGTAATGAAATTGGAAAAATAACATATATTTAAAAAATTGAAAGTCTCTAATCTAAAAGGTTATAAAAGATGTTTCACAAAACTTGCCACTGCACCAAAAGTATTGCAAAGCTTGGTCGGAATTAATCAACTGACCAGATATTTTTATAAGAGACTAAAGAAAAAGAGCAAGAAACCAACCATCTAGCTAACAGATTTAACAATTTTAGCAACTTAAAACACCTGTTTTTTTAAGTAAGTATTGAAACACACAATTAAGAGGTTCAAAAAACTTGTGTAACAACTGTTTTCAAAAAACTTACACAATTGGATAGAAATCTAATCTACAAATACAATTATTTAATTACAAGGCGCAAAGAAGCCACTTTTAGGCATTGCGTTTAAAAGATCTGCTTGTATTACATTTTATGATCGGGCTGGGTAAGTACCACGATGACACTCATATTTTTGTTAAAATGTAGAAAAGTTTAATTTGATGACTCCCACTCTTTTTGTTGGTGTGTCAATGTTTCTACATATAGTATATGACCTGTCAAGACTAGAAGTAGGTCGTAAATGAATTTAGATAAAATCAGGAAATATATTTTCTCAATGCATAAAGAAATTATATTATCAATGTAAGTGATATATATACAGTCGTCTCATTCAAGTTAGTAAACTGTGGTTTGTGGAACTGGAGTTGTACCAGTGATATGAACATCATTTTTACAACGTTTAGTGCTTAAAGGGATAAAATAGGGTTGTATATGACAACAGCAGAACGGGAGTAGGGGTGGGAGGCTAACACATTACAAAACCTCCCCAGTTGGCTCAAACTCGTGCAGTAATTATTTTTAATTATATTCCCAATACCTATAACACAGGTATTAAACCTGAGGTTTAAATATTTGAATTTTATTTATGCACAGGGCGAGGAAGGGGAAAATTTACTCTCAAAATTCATTGACTTTTTTCGTAGTTTTATTTTCTTTTAAAACATTTTATTGAAATGTTTACCCAAAGTATGTGAACGAATGAATGGATCCAATCCATCGATTCAACACAGAAAACCTAGAGTCCTCTGTGGGATTCGAACCCACGATCTCCGATGCCACTCTTGATCAGAGAAGTGACACCATTAATCACTGAGCAACAATTAATTAAGAATTTTATTTTTTCATAATATTTGTGTAGTAAGATTCTTATTCTAGTCTAATCAACCAAGAAAGTAGTTTCAAAGAGTATAGGAAACAGTAAATAGTTTTGCATCTGGTGTCTATATTTTGGATTTGATTTCTTAACCTATAATATTTTTTAAAAAGGACGACAATTTCAATGTTTTTTATTGTCTTCCTAATTCCGAATATATTTTACTAACCTAAAGAAAAAAGTGGCATTAATTTTGAAAATTTGCAGATTTTTGCATTGGTTTTAGCTTGTTTTGGTTTTGTTTTATCACATTTACATCGTATGTAATTATTTTTTAATTGAACAGAATATTGTGATATATATGGTAATATATTTTCTCCGAACCTTAAAACAAAAATTGAAACCAACTGTTTTAATCGTATTTTAGTCAAATGTTATCTTTTAGAAACCCAAACATTGGCATGAGGAGCTCGATGATCTCAACGTTGGCAAAAATATTTCTTATAAATTTTGGTGAAATGTGAAGGTTAACACCAGCTTTGTCCTAAGCGGCAAGTCGAGAAAAAATGCCGTTCACGAGCAAATTGGAAAATTGGTTAATAAACAATGACCGTCACTTGGTTTATTTTCTGTTTAAACGTGAATTTCTGTGAACAGGGAAATTTAATTAAAAATCTGCATCTAGAGTTATTATCGTTGATTTTTGTTTAAATTTAGAGGTGATGTTTTAAAGGTTTGTTTTTTAGTTAACTCTTTTCTTTGTAGAAAACCAAGTTTAGATATCATTTGGTGCTTATTTCAAATCGTGACAAAATCAGGCTATTGTGAAATGTTATAAGATCTGCAGGTAAAACATTACTGTGTACAAATGTTTTTAAATATTTGAAAATTGGCCGCCATTTTGAAATTTGCATACATTCTTTTGGTTGACACACCCCGCTCTTAAAAATAGGATAAAAGCTGTAAAATTAATCCAATACCTTGTATTGATGTAAGTATTACCACTTTATATACAATAATCTTAAACTGGAGTAAAAGTACTGCTATGAGTAAGGTCCACGGGCGTCTGTATTTCCATGAACCAAATTGATATTTAATGCACTCAAAGCTACAACACTTGTGAGAACCACAATCGGTGCCTCTATTACTTAAGGTATAATTTTGAAGGCGATGAGTTATAATTTGACGTTGGTGCTTACGTGAGTGATTCTACAGTCACGTGATGACCTCCCTACTACAGTTTTGAGAATAAAATTTTATTTCCGAATAGGCAGAAACAAAGTAGGGGAGAAATGTGTTTAAGAATCTGTTTGGGAAAATGGAGGAAAAGGTTTTCTCAACGGAGCGTGGAAAGTTAAGTAGAGTTTGTTATAGCAGGGAAGAAAAAAGTAGAATTACGATTCCTCAACAGGCATCATAAAAGTTTAGTGTAAAGGGAGTGGAAAATGGGGGAGGTAATAACCTTGTGTATTCTATTTCATGTGTTGAAATTCCCGAGGGATGAAAATGGGAGGTATCATAATCGGATAGAACGATTCATTATGCTTACTTCCGACTTTTATTCTGCAATACAGCCTCATTACGTACTGGTAATTTTATCGTAACTTCTTGTTTTGGGTAAAGGCGTCTCAACAGCTACACAATGCCTATATGTTGTTCATTTGTTATAATTTCTAATATTTGGTTTGTTCTGTGTTTCGGTGAGTAGAAAATGTGTGGTAATAACTCCGCATAGTTTATTTCATTTACGGAAATTTTTTATAGACTAATGAAGAACCAAGATAAAGTGAAAACCCGTTCCAATTTCTCGTCATTTTGAAATATCCTAACAATTTAATTTCGATAAGAATACTATCCTAGCTCTAGTACGATTATCAATGCCTTTTATTAGTCCTCTCGTGTGGTACCAACTTACAACGCAGGGCCTAGCCACCGACAGATACGAGCATAGCACATGCGTACGTCATGGTTGAAACACCGACATGAACGAAATGAGTGAAGTTTTTTGAATATATTAACATCCGCGATGCCCGTTGGATGTATCCGACGTCAAGAAAGTAGTGAATACACTAGAAAGTACGTAAACCCTGTTCTAAACAAACGAACCCTACTGGATAATATTCCTTGATCTAATAAATTGAATTTCAATAAAACCAGCAATACCAACCTGTGAGCAATACATTTGGAGGATCTGCTTGTATTACGTTGTACGATTTGTCTGGGATAATTCTGTTTTGTTTTTTCATTGTTTTGCAACAAGCAAGTTTTGCAAGTCGTATCTACAACTTGCGAAATATTTGTTTTAGTTACAGTTTAAAAATTCCTTCAAAACTCCAGTTTTAAAAGAGGCTATCTGATTTTCAATTCACTCTATTTTTCGATGTAATAGTTTTTTCCAACTTAATTTTATTATACTTTATATTACCAAAAAAATAAAAACATTATTCCACAAAAGAAAACCCCTTCGTTCTCAACATACACCCAACAGACAACTTTAAACAAGTCACTCCATTCTGTGTTTGTACTTACAGTAGGCTATTTCCTGTTTATCTTTGCGTATGATTGATTTGTGAGCTTTCATTTGTTTGACAGCCCTATGAATCAAAATAATTCAAATATTTATCCAATAAACACAAGCCTACACTGTGTATCTGTTATCAAATATATGACGGTGATTTGGAGAATTATAACGACTCAAATCATAAATTATCTACGCGATTTTAGAAAAGTGCAGAGATGTTTTGCGACGTGTAATTAGGGCCAAATTACATTACTTAACCTAAAAATAGTGTACGTATTCTCGAAGTAAACAACATTTAATTTGTATATTTACAATATATGATTTCAGTTTACTTAATAATATCAGGGTGATTTTGTTAGCATTTTATTTGCAAATTTTTTAAAGAAGTAATTGTGATTATGAAAATATTGTTGTGACGGAAAGTTGTTTTTGTTTTAAAATCTGTTTTACGTACCTAGTTTATAAAATACAGGGTAAGTTTGAACAGAAAGCACGACAGCGGCTACAACAATTAGGGAAGGGGCATAAAATATAGTAATTTGGTGTCCTTTTAATAATTCTGGTTCCAATAATACTAATGATGGAATTTAGAATTTGATAATAATGGAAGACCAGTTTATTGCCATAATTAGCAACTTGATTTAATAATGTGGAAATACAATGTGCGATTGATACATTTGACCAACTAGCTTTGGCTTGGATATAGCGGAGGGAAAGAATACAGGCCACTGATTCGAGGGTTGTAACCCTGCATGTTTAGAAAATATATACTGCAACCAGTTTTGAACGAAATTCGTGGCTGTAGTTGTGGCCGTTCCTAACGGAATTTGTTTCAGAGCCATGGAAAGCAGAACCTAGCGATAATAGGGGAAACTGTATGGAAGGTTGTGTGTTGATGAGGGATTAACAGGTCTTTACTAAACAGATTTGTGTTTAGAGATAACTCTCGATCCGGACATTTTGTAGAGGTAGCGACCTAATATTAAGTTTTGTTTATGTCCTTAGAAGCTATATTTGAATAAAATTGTGTCAAAGTGATAGTACTGATTGAGGAAAAATATAATTTCTTTTTCTTATGGCAGCTATAATTAAATTTTGAGTTATCAAGAATGTAATAACAATTAAAAATAATTTTAAAAGAATTAATTTCCGCAATAGATTATACAGACACAATTCCTAAAATCTATTTCTTGGATTTTATGGAACCCTAACGGATATATCCTCAAAAACTTTACATCGATTTTTAGATCCCTTACGTAATTTTTCACGCACTACGTATATGTGAAATGAATTATATTTGTGTACCAACCTTGGAAAGAAATAGTTTGGAATTTGAATTTACTTCGACTTCTGCTTTTCTTCGTTGTTACTGTCGCAGTAAAAGAAGAAACATGATTCCTTAGAGGGTGCTTTAACGAGGGGGTGAAGGGGTACATATGTTTGGTTGAAAACATAAAGCTAGCAGACTTTACTTTGTTTTCTGTTCTCTGTTGAAGGAATTGTTTTGCGTGATGTAGTGTTGTTACACTTGACTTGGAGATTACAGTTCACACTGTGCAGAGAAATAATTATATAAAGAACTAGTGTATAAGGTAAACATAGACACCTATTGTAGGAGAACCATTTCAATAATATTTATAATTTTATTAACAAAAAATTAGTTATAAATAAATACAGTACTGAGAAAATATTAGATACAATAAAACCCGAACACAAGATCTCACAAAAATTACGTTTACTTATCAAACGCGTTTCAACGACAAAGTGGCCATCGTCAGTGATACAAGAGCTACAATAATTAAACTATAACTAACTTAGCATTGTGCCAAACCCTGTATTTATACAACACTAAAGGAGCGTGGCCTAAACCTACTTTCTAATATTAAGGCATTAACAAGTGCCTTGCGTCATTCTAAATAACTTAAAAGTTAACATCTAACTAATACAATATCCTTAGCTAATCTTATATCTAACAATACATTTTATATTTTACATTAATATAGAACTATGTATCGGTCCCAATTCATTATTTACAGTTATATTACAGTCTAATGAATCGAGAAGTACTCTTGTGTGCAGTACACCTCGACAACGTGGGTTAAAACTGCATTTGCTCCTCCAATGTCAAATATTGCAAAAAAATCACTAAGAAAATATGCAAATTTAAGTGTGTAGCAATGACAGCCGAGAATAATCGCTGTAATTGGAAATAAAAAAGATAAAATTCAAGAACAAGATAAATCAGGAATTTATTGTATAAATTGTGAAATGTGTCTGAAGAAATATATAGGCCAAACAAAACGAAATGTCAGAATAATAGCAAAAGAACCCTGCCGATTTCAAACATAATAAGTCTGATAAATCAGATATGGGTAAACATTGTTTAAAAGGAAAAACATTATTTCAAAATAGAAAACTCTGAGTTGTTGAAAAATGTTACTAAATTAAACACAATAGCTGCATAGAAAACTTAATATACCTGAATTAGAGCCCATACAAAATTCTATAAAATATAAAATATCGTTTAAACGGATTTGATTAAGTAACGTATTTTTTTTTTGAGATCAAGTGTTCCAGTTTTATTCTATCAAAAATTAGTTGTTTTTTTGGCAGATGTGGAATGAAATACTATAACTTACTTATATAACATCCTTTAGGCTACTCTTTCATTACACCCGTAAATATTTGTTCACATTTTCATGAATTTTTTAAACTCGAGTCGTTTATTTCAAGAGTTTGACCTCAATTTAAATGGAATGTTTTTAACATGTTTCAAATTTTTGTCAATTATACCTAAATCGTAATATACCTACTATTTTGCTACTAAAATTGTTAATTCGCATTTGACTAAATTTTAATCTCAATCGGTAGAGACGATTTTGAGAAATTACTTATTTTATAACATCTTCTTGACCAATTTTTTAGAATTTTACAGATAACTCACAATTCTACGTTGTTTGAGTGGTGGTTCTACGTTGTTTGGGGTACAACCATTTTGACAAAATTGTAATTTTGTGTTTTATTATTATGGCAACCCCAAAATTTAGAGTTGAAAAACTATAGACATACCAAACTTGATTAAAAATCGGTCCAGATGTTCGGTTATAGCAAGCACTACCTGTACAAGAAACTCTAGACGGATGGACGGACATCGTTCCAAAACCACTCAGCTGACTCAAAACGGTAAAAAAAATTCCACATTGATTCTTTGATCTATCACATAACTTTCTCTATACTACACGTGCGTGATAATGTGAAATAAATAATTCTCTTTGAATTCCCTATTTTTACCTTCATTCAAAGTACTATACTTTCATGTCACAAATTTATTAAAATAGTTTGTATAGTTTCATAATATACTTCAATGTATACTTTTCATAAATTATTGTTTAATAAGAAACACGAATAAATACTTAAGACATTCCTGTATACTACTCACATTATTAAATTCAACCACTAATTGACAGACTGAGAGCTTGGATAAATTATCGTAAATCATAACCTAGGCTAATCGGTAAATTGAGACGAGCGGGGCGCTTTCTACCGTAAATTTGCCACGTGGGTTTGAACTGGATACCAATATAATCTGGAACCTTTATAATTATCGTATACTTATACATCAAATTAGAAAGTAAAACGAAATGTTTCTAGATCATTAAACTATACTGGTGAAATCTGGAGATATTATGTCTAGGATCTTCATAAACTCGTAGCGAAAACCTTCAGTATAATCGTGTGCAGGCTGTGGAACCATCATGGAGCTTGAACAGCTCTCTCATACAATAAAATACAAGCAGCTCCTCTAAATGTAATTCCGTAAAGTTGGTGTCTTAGTCTTTGGTTAGTGTCATGTCTTGCTCGATCTCTTAACTACAAGAATGTCCCATTTATTTCAAGGTCAGGTTTAGGAAATTACGTTATTGATAATAACTTCGCTTTGTGTCTTCGTAGAGAGATGACAATATTAACCATTATATGCAGAATTGAAATCTCCAAATTTTTATCTAATTTAGTGTATTTTAAGTTTAAAAAACTGTTTAAAATAGCCGCTATTTTGACATTCAATTCGATTTTTGTGGAGCTATATGAGCTCACTATACTGCTCTATACCAAATATTAAGTTTCATTCTTAATTTTTCTGTCCGCTATTTTGATTACGTAAAGACGATAACGACAGAAAATCACTATTTCGGTTTTCTGAGACCATGAAACGTAAGGATACATAAAAAATCAGAGGTCTAAATTTTTGGACAATTACAAAACCTATCATCTATACTTTTTATAATGGACAAGTAAAGTCTAATATAATTAATAATTGCACTCAAAACTAGCTCCAGAGTGTGTTATAGCATTTTATCTGAGCATATATTTAAATTGTCGAAAGATCGAACCTTGTAAGCCGATGCAACCTTCTAGAGAGCCAAGGTATTAACAATATGAATTCCAACCTCAGAAGATAAAATTGTTTACAGTTTATGATAGATTTTCTACACGATTACCCCAAAACAATCAGTTCTTTCAATAACATTTGAGTTGACTGTTTTAGTGAACGCAAATTTAATGTTGCGAAATGAATTGTAGCTTGTCTGTGCTCCAAGAATTATAATTGGAGTTACGGCAGCTATTATAAATAAGGAAACATTGTGTGGTGAATATACAGGGTGTTCAATAGTCTGAAATTTGTTAAAATAATTGAAGAACGAATTAAGTTAACGATTTGATTTTTTTATTTATCTTTTTGACATTTACAAAACGTAAATGTATTCAAATTAATCTACTCATCCATTCCATTAATAAATCGAGATGGTATTTTTTAAATCTGTATTAGTCAGAAGAAATGAACAATGGTAAATTTTGTCTCCTAGTTTTTACAAGTGTTCAATTTTTGTCAAATTAAAGGAAATAAACCTAAAATTATTAACATTTTAAAAATATATATATATATATATATATATACTTATGTATCTGTTTTACCTATAAAATAGGTGTAGAATGGTAAATTTTTATGAAAAGGTTTGAGATAATTTTTATTTCTTTTTTGGGGTTAGAAAACAAAATGAAAATCTAACTTACTATTAGATAATTGAATGAAGAAAATGGATGACAATAGTTTCAATATCTTCCATCGTTTTTGGGGTGTAGAGACATTTTGATTCACGCACATCTTGGAATTTTTCTTGTAGATTTAATTTAAATAATATAATAATCATAAATAAATAACTATTAAGGTTTTACACCTTTTTAATTATTTTTTATAAACTTTAAGTAAAATGACAGCTGCTAAAATTCATAAACTACATTTTATTGTTTATCTTTGTATACGTTCATCTTCTATCTTTATCTGTAACATAATGGAATTATCTTTATCTTAATTTGTTAATGGAATTATTCAAACTATTTATATCTCTTTAAAAGTAACCAAACACGTTCAGGGATTTAAATGCAATTGAGGTAAATAAATTTATTCTAGATCGGGAGAGTAAAGTCCTACAGGAATTTATTTTCCTCTCGGGTACACTTTGAATAGTCAAAGAAAGAAAAGGCAATCCCTAGGGAGTGTTTTTGTATTACCACAATAAACAGTTTGGTCCAGAACATAAGACTAGGAATTGTTCTTAAATTGTTTCCAGTAGCGTGTTTTGTCGCATCTAGGTGAAGCTGAACACACTTTTGTAAACTAACATTTTGTTTATAAAATACAGACAAGTTTAAAGATGCAGTTGGATGCACAATGTTCAATCTCTATATTTCCACTCAAATTGTCTTGTATTTAATAATAAAATAAATGTTTCAAAAACATTTCACACAGTTTTCACTCATTCATATCCAAAACCAAATAAAAACAAACCAAAATAAATCGTCATTAAAAATTTCAGTACGTTAGTTGTCAATCGAAAAGTGAAAATGAACTCTGTTAAAAAAAATTAATAAGGGCCTTAACTTGTTTTGCTTGTGTCATAAACACGACATCAACGTAAATAGTTTTGATTTAAAAAAAGCTTGTAACACTGTTTATTTTAACTAATGTAACAATATTCTGACATATTAAGAAGTTACAGTTTTATAACACTAACATTACTATTAGTTTTATTCCAGAATTTTTACCCAGCCTGTACATAGTGTAAAGTTTTGATAAAACTTTCTGTTCACAAACACATTAACTGACAAAGTTTAACTTAGGGTTATAGATGAATTATAGAAATAAATTACGGCGAGAAATCTCTAACGTATTCAATTTACATTGGGGGATGAAAGTTAGGGGTGAAAATAGATGTACATTGACTAAATAACCATCACGTTTCTGGTTAATCAGACTTCATGCAGAGGGTAAAGTTGGAGTAATCAAATCAGAAGTAGGGTTTCATTGACATCGTTTATTCAATGTAACTTATTTGTCAAATTGAACAAAATTGCAATCAGTTTTGAAATATTAAAATGTGTAAAAGGGGATAATTTAATTATTAGTACAGTGAGCACAAGAATTTTATATAAAGAATGTTTCAGAATTACTGTACGGCACAGAAAATAAAATTACAGAAATATCTGAACGTTTTTTTTCTTATAAGGCTATGATGTCCGAATGGTTTTTCGCCTTTAAGAAATAAGGAAAGAAAGAGATGAGATTTAGATAAAATTAATTTTTACAACAATTTAGAATAGTTAATTTCACATTTTAAATTTTTGACAGCAGTTCCAGAGAAGGAGTAAAAGCTAACCTTGAAACTGAAGCCTCAAAATACATTTTAATATTACATTAAGTAAATTTATAAAGTTTTGTTTTAATGTAGTCGGCAGTTTTCTTTATAAAGATCATATAGTGCTTTCTGTAGAAGTCTGTGACGAATTATAATTTTCCATAATCTTACAAACTTAACATTATTTTATTTCAATCTGTCTTCGTCGATGGTTTAGGAACATCTTTTGCCATATTCACTTTTGTATCCAGTAATAATTATTAGGGTTTAAATGTTGATTCCCTACTTACTATTGTTCGTTATAAACGATTGGTAAAAAAATATGGCTGGCCAAAAACTAATTCGCTTGGAAACTTATTTATCAAATTGGGTAACATATTTTAATCTATTTTTATTTTCAATACTAAATGGTTTATACTTTTTGAACCTAATAATTTTCTTCACAATAAAACACAATTTTATATTCATTTATATACAATACCTCAGAGGGTTTGTAACCTTAAACTTAGACTGAATTACGAGTTTGACAATCCCTAGAGATCCTAGCTATATCTACATGTTTTTGCATATAATCTTGGGTTATATAGCTTTCTTTTATATTTTTCATATCAGGTTTTGTATTTCCTGACGCTATTAGAGTGACAAGGGCTAGGGGAGTTTTTTCTCTATTTTATCTTCTTTTTTTTAATAAGGCTATGATGATCGAGAACTATATTCCTTTTAATCAACTAGAAAGAAAAACCCTCTTATTTATAAAATTGCAAAAAACAAGATAATAAATTTCACTGTTTAAATACTCCAAATATCTCAAAGGCACCTTTTCTCTAAGCAGATTTATTTATAACGTTTTCACCAATATTAAATATTAACAACTTTTCTCTTCACCCTTGAAATAGTAATAATACTACTCAGTAGAATAAACCTTCTTTTCCTCTTAGGATTTCAATCAACGTCTGGGAATCTCGTCTGGGAAATCTCAAAGTTCACCTTTTCATCGCTGGAACCAAAATCCACACACAACCTTCTACACTCAGTTGATCAACTAAAAAAGCTTCCATTTTGAACTCTCTGGTTATTTAAAAACTTTCCATCTCGACAACTGTGACATTTTACATATATAAAGTAGACCTACTTCATATTTGGACAATTTTTCACTTTGTACTGCCAATTCTCATAAGTTGACCTTCTGGTCTACTTACCTTCTTAAACACTTATCTGTCTTTTTCTTAATCACTATTCTAACAAATTAAAATCTTACATCTAAATTATTCTTACATTAATTTATAAACGTCACAAGGTACTTTTGTTTGAAATATGTTATCGACAATTAGATACAATCCTGGAAATTGACACATTCCCTCAGGATAAAAAACAACTGTGGATGAATTAAAGCAAAACGTGCCTATTCAATCAGCTGTTGTTAATCTGTGTTGTAATTTAATTAAAAGTTTATTTTACTGGCACCTTGAAAATTGAGCGAAGTTAGATTCGTTTTCACCGTAAAAGTGCTGAATCACCTGAACTGGAAAGTTCAGAGAATATAATGGTCCTTAGGGTTTAGTTTTAATTACTGCAATTGTCTTTATGTTCGGTTTGGCATACGTGATAAATTTAACAATGTATTGACGTGTTATTTGACCTTCTACGATGGTGTCTTGTGTCTTTTTTTAAACATTTTTACCGATGTGTATTAACCTGAGACCTATTAAATACATTTTCATTGCTTTAAATACGCTCGAGAAAACAATTTGAGCAACGATTTAGAGAGGTTTAAATAAATTTAGGTATATATATATATATATATATATATATATATATATATATATTCGTTTTCTTGTATATTATTAATTATTAGTTCCATGATAAGAAAAATACGATATTGTAATGTCCCTATTCAGAGATAGTTGACAATACGTTATGCAATGGTTGGGAAGAGAGGTGGGAAAATCTTAGTAATTAAGGGGAGTCTTAATTGGTAAACAAAATCAGTTTTTGTTTTAATTTATTATTTGATTCTAGATATTTTTAGAATTCATCTAAAATATGTTTCATGAAAATCGATTGAATGGAAATTTTTGAACGTGTTGTGTTGGACCGATTTAGTAGGCCTAGTTGGATCTCCAGCATCAAACAAGTCATAAAAACTCACTCTTTTAATATAATATAATACTTTGTCGTGTTGTTAAAAAGATATATTTTGTGCTGTGTGGTTGGTAGTGAGTCAGCTGAAGACAGTTGTTGTTTTCTGTATCATTTCTATCAGCTGTTGTGTCATTTTGTTTGTAAATTACAATGTATACTTCAAGGTTATTCTTTGTGAAAAAAACTTCGTTTAAAATGGTAGATCTGAAAGATTATTTGAGAAGAGCTATAACACTGGGAAGAAAACTTAAAACATTTTCATTTACCAGAGGTTGTTATGTATATAAGGATCGTGTTATTACAGCTCTTATACATAGATGGTTGTGTGGAAAAAGTAAAAATCCAATTGAGTTGTTTAAAAATGTACTGTGCACTCGGTTGAACAAAACTGTGTTTATATCCATAGAAACAGTTTTGTTTAGTTTTGTTTATGTTTTTAATAAGGAAAATTTGGTAAAGTTAAGAAGAAACTAGGCAAAGAATACGCCCAATAAAACATTTTTTATTTCATTAACAGTTTCAAAAATTAATTTTTTACTCCTTGTTGTACCATTTCATCAAACAACAATGGAGCTATTGAGCTGGAATTGTAACCACACTTCATAATCAGCTATACACAGATAGTTATAACAAATCATTAAAGAATAATGATAATAAATATTTAAAAATTTGTTTAAGGATTTATTTGCAAACATTTTGTTTTTTTGTAAATCGTAAAACATAAAATTTTCCTAGTAAGATGTTATAAATATATGTGATATTGTTGTTAATTAAAAAGTAATATATCAGCACAGTATATCCGGTAGTTCTTGAGAAAAACGAACATGAAATAGGATAATTTAACATGGGAAATACAGATGTTTCCGACTCCCCAACTTTAGTTTTGCCTTCTGATTCCAAATTAAGCAATTTACGTTTTCCGTCCATTGGTATTAATAAAACCGATCATAAAGACTCGCTTACTAGTAAATAGATCGCATTATTACAGTAGGTTACTATTTTGATCAGTGAGATATGTGAACATATTTTAGTCATTTTATTTCTAGGTATCTTATAACACTTTTATGTTAACACTTTTTTTTCTGAATCCCGGAATTAATATTTTTAAAAGTCTATCTACATATATTATGTGTACATTTGTTTTCATAATGAACTGGATAAATAAGTAAAAATATGAGGAAATCTGGGGTGAAAAAAAATAGAAAATCATCCAAGTTGAAAATGAATTTACTTCCAAACACGTCGTAACAACTAGCGTTGAATTAATTGGAAATCAATTAATTTGCAACTGCAGCCCTATTTATATACTGATTTGATTGATAGGTGTAATTGATTATTTCTTAAGGGGATACGCCTCCTCCAATGGTCAATTTTGGTCAATTTTTATTAAATTGTGTTTTGTATTTTAAATTAATGTACATATTCTTAGAAATGTTTGAGTGAAATTTCAAACCATTTTGAAAATTATTTCCTATTTTTTTGGTTGTTTTAGTAGGCCTACGCTGGCGCAACTCGCAAAATTTTCATTTTTCAAGCAACCTCTTTCATAATGGGCGTTCCTTACAGCATGTTTTATTTTCCAAGCGACAAACTAACTAGCAATACGTTTTCTAAGGTTTATAATTTATATATTTTAGGAAATAAACATTTATATAGTGTAACTTGGTTTTGTTACAGTACCTCAGTACATTATATGTGATATTTTTATGATCTAGCACTGCAACAGAGGTTTGCTGTGACAACAATGATGTAAACTGTTGTTTTGATTTTAGGTTATGTTTACTATTGTGTTCATTTGAAGTGAGTTTATTTTTATGTTACAGTTCATAGTAATTAGTACCATTTTGAACAAGTATGTGTTTAGTTGCGAAGGTAAACTAGGTGTAGAGGCAAAAATTTGTGTCGAGCATTGTTTAGACCCTTTGGATAATTTTATATTAGGTAGATGATATAGCATACATAGGCATATAGCTATTACAAGTCCTAAAGATGGGAAGAGACATAAAACAAAGATGAAGATTGCCTAAGAAATAAAAATATTTGGTGCAGTGGACTATTAGAAGGTAGCAAACATTGAATTTTTGATATTTGATTCATAGTAAAACTTTAAACGCCATTTGCCGCTTATCATTTTTTCCCCGTTTTCAAACACAAGATTTTGAATAACTTTTGACCCATATAAGATAGAGCTTTGAAATTTTTACCACTTTATCTTTATAAGATTTGCTAGCTTTTTAACTATGGGAATCATTTTACAATCTATATTACTCATTTTATAAAAGTTTTTAAAAGAACATTTTTAAATTTTAACTTTCAAAAAATTTGAAACCATATAACTTTTGTTACATACTAGCTAGAAAATTTTCCATAGTTGGAAAACTGTATTAATATATGTAGAATGAGCCTTTAAAATTTTAGGTAAAATGGTTCAAAAACAAAAAAGTTATTCAAAATTTTGTTAAATACCTAAAAAAAACTTTTAAAAAGATGAAATAAGTAAAATTTATCAACACTAAGGGCAGGACAACTTTTAAAAATTTATTTTACCTTGTCTTTCATTATAACAAAGCTTAAAAAATATTATTTATGGTTTCAATTTAAAAAATAGGAAAAAAATGTTCCGGAGGAGGCGTATCCCCTTAACAAAAATAAATAAATACTGGTTGCTTCAACTATTTCCTGCTTTATAAACTTAAACTAATATATCAATAAAGGGCAAAGAAGGTTCATACATGATCATATAGTCCAATCACACCCCCTAATGTCCCTCCTAAACTTTCGAAATAATTCTGTATCAACAGGTGTTCAGTTAAAACAGATTTAAATATCTCTGATGACTGGATGATAAAAAATATTGTAAAAAGCAAAGGCAGTTATTTACAATGACTAAACACTGACCAAAGGGGGAGGATTTGTTCTTGTTTGCTGTAGTTCAATGAGTGTTCATTTTCAGTTCATGTTAAAACAGAAAATAAAATAAAAAGAAATTAATATTTATAAAGTTTATACTTCGTCCTCGTTAGTTATTATCTTAATATATATAATTTAGTTTTTAAATTGATATCTGGGCTGTAAGTGTCGTTGTTTTTAAATGTTAATTAATTGTCGGTGTTGCAATGTTCCATCCTTTTCCAACGGTCTTGTGTCAGTGTTCGCAGTGAGCTTATCGGACTCAACGAAACTTCAAAAAGACCATTGAAGTATGATAGTTCCCCCCCCCTTACGTATAACCTTTCGGTTAACATCGCCTTAAAAAAGAACATGAAATAAAGATTCCTAGCCACCGAATACTCTAATATGGTAAGAATTGGAAGAGTACAAGATCAAGAAAGGTGTAATAAGAAAGATGAGGGGGAATGGGGGTACTCAAAAAGGGTAACCTGTTCGAACAGTAACATATGTTCGTATAGGGAGGAAGGTTGGGTCTTGGCAGTCATCTTAAAGATGAAGTTTAAAAGTTAATATAACGAAATTATGAGTTTTGTGAAGGGCCTAAAAAGGTAAATTTTAAGATGTAGTTTAATGTTTTGAAATAAATTAACCTAACAATAAACTGTAAGATTAAATTAAAGTAAATGGGAGAGCGGAATTTTTTTAATATAAAAGAATTTTGAAAATAAAGTGAAGAAAAATAGGGAGAAAAAAAATTAATAAATAGTGTTAGGGATTTTGAGGGGATAGTAGTGAGTACAATGCATGTAATAAGGCATGGAGAATAAATAAAAAGTTGAAGTTGGTTTTCAATGTATTATGAAAATAATAGGATTGATAAACAATATTGAGAAATGTTAAATTTAAAAAAAAAATTACATATTGAGTATAAACTCATTCCTGAAGCCAGGTTGTAGCCAAAGAACACGGTACGTCAATGTAGCGAAAATGCTGTGCAATTCTTTGGTGATTTCGAATTTATAGATGACCTACCAAAATATCCAAGTAGCTACCAACACTTTATCTCACAGGTTTGAACAAATGATGAAAGTAGTGATTTATGTTTGTAGGTGTCATAAACCTACATAGTATAAGATATAAAAAGATTGGTACCGTTATGTCAGTAAAATAATTAGTTGTGAAGGATTTTAGTTGAGTGGATTATAAAATAAGTACAGATTGGGTTCATAAGCGGGGAGAAGGAAAGGAAATTGAAACGGATTAGTTGCTGAGGAATATATCGCCAATGGAAAATGTCTTGGTTTGGAAGGTTTTGTAGGTCATGAATTAGGGTCAAGTCAGCCAGCTGTGTTACGTAAACAACGTGGGGTTTAGAGGCGACAAACAGGACGCTAGGCTAATGAATAGTACAGGATTGTAGAGTTGCACAATAACATAGTGCCAAAAGTCTACACTTTCTATAAACAAAGATAAGAAGCTCTACAGCTGCAGTGTAGAGACAAAGACATTCTTGAGACCTAACGAAAAATTGATACACTATGTTACTAAAAGATGGACCACTATATTAAATGTTGTCAACTTAAAACTCAGAATAATTTTTACTTTTTGCCTTTGTGTGAATGGAATGGAATGCGATCAATTGTAATAAATAATGCTAATTATTATTTGGTATAGATAGCCACCTAATGTTATATATGATAATATGAAGAAGTAGTTTAGTGACAGACCAAATACTGAGCCAGGTCACTTCGACAGAAAATTTTTCATGTTTATTTCATTTGTGTTTTGTTTTTTGTAATAATTGATAAGATGATTAGGTTAGGAAATTGGATGTTATGTTTTGATTTAAAAATAACGTCTGCTTTTTGTACGACATAAACTTAGAATAGTTCAATTTTAAAATTGTTTCTTTTTCAAGGCTTTGATTTGATAAATTTAAACGTATGTTATTTTTTATTTAATTAAATTTATAATGTTTTAATTATTATTGATTTAATTATGTTAATTTTGTAAACAGGTCCTAAATGAACTAATTTTCCATGTCTCGCCGATATCCTACTTTCCTTTCTTAGTTAAAAAAAAATTCAATTACTTTTCGTCGCATAAGTTATTTATTTTTAATGAATCAATGATTTGATACTATAGTTTACAGTTTAATTTTGCACTGACAATGCACATTATGTATGACCGATTTTTTTTATATTTTAAGGGTTGACTTTGCCAGAAGTGATTGTCTTGAATGTGTAATTTTACGTTACTGCAGTTTGTAAGCCTAATGATCTTTCCCATGTCAACAACTTACAGATACCTCCAGATAACCAAACCATACTCATTGACGGTGGAAATTACCGTGGAAAAACCGTAAATCTCAGAAGTCCAATTTTAATATTTGTGAAATGCTGCGAAAGCATGACTGTAATATTAGTTTAGCTTTAACAATAACATACATAAAGTAAATGTAATTTTTCATAATCCATATATACAATGTCATTATGGTTTTATTTTTCATTTTTGAAGTTGAAGATAATGAGATTTTATTCAAGGAAACTGTTTCACCCAAGATTATGAAATAAATGTACATCGTAAAACAGGCACCATTGTAAAATTTAAAAGTGTTTTGTTTCTTAGATATTGTTAAATGAAACGTACTTGGAAAAAATAATCTATTTTAAATGGCTATTAGAGTTAGTTTTGTTATTTTACAATTTACTAGTTATTTTAAGTTGTGTTTACGTAAAGATTGACAGAGTACTCTAATTAATTATATTAGAAAATGGGATATTGTTTGTATGTGTTGAAAACAACCAATCTCTCAGTATAGACCGAGTTGCCATTGAGAACAAAGGATTCGCGATGTCTATACGGAAGTGTAGCAGATAAAATTAACATTTTAAAGGATGCCGAGCACGGCATACAGAAGAAACTTATAGCACAGAAGTATGAAATTCCTCCAAGCACTCTCTCAACAGTAATAAAATATAGGGATGCAATTTTGAAGTGTCAGGAAGCTGGAGGAGAAGAAAGAAAAAATACAGTTTAATAATTTTAAACAGTTTCCTTGTTATTGATCTGATTACTATTATAAAAGACGTCTGATTATTACAATATAAAAAAATACCGTACGTGATAACCCGTGATGGACCCATTTTATTTATTTTCTAGTTTTTAATTTCACTAAAACCGGTTAGAGTTGTCACAATTGTACCGTGTTTGGACTCATTTTTCGAGAAATAATATTTAGAGTTCAGTAATTAGAGTAAAAATTAGGTAAAGTTAAAATCTAGAAAAAAATTATTTTGTAACACAAGGGCTAGTTGGTGATTCATAGAAGACCCATTAGCGGCAGGTAGACCGAGCCGCGCGTGTGAATGTGTTTGTCGGCATTCTACAATAGAAAACAAAAAAGTAAGCTAGTTCCGAGAATTGCAGAAAGTACATTTCCGGAGAATAGGATTTGTTTACTAGTTCCCACGATCCCCTCCCTAATATTAGTCCACTCGGTATGTTAGTCGACAAACTTTACAAAGAAATAATCAGCTGCTTTTAAGATAGTCCACTATTTTTACAATTATTACAAAAAATAACACAAGTTAAATACTGCAGTATTTCTATATGTTGTTTTAAACTGTAATAAAAAAATAAAATAAAAAATTAAAATAAAATTAAAAAAAAAACAATTTCTTTATAACGAAATTTCTATGTAACGAACTTTTTCTTTGGAACCTTCAATTTCGTTATATGGAGGTCCTACTGTATTCTAGTAATTACAACAGGAGCAAGATATTATATTTCATCATTAAAATATAATTTTGGGGATTTATATATTAGATTTGTATAAGATGTGTATCAAAATGCACCTGGAGAGTTAAGCAATAAAATTAAATACCCTAAATATAATTAGTAATAAAACAATATATTTTATTTTAATCTTATCAAAATTACATTTGTTTTATAAAAATTGCAATAAACATTAAATAGGTTTTATATAAATAAATAAATAGAATTACTTTTATGTAGTTTTTTACAATTGTTATGAAACCAGGGTTTCTTTATTATGATTAATCAACGTTTTCGCTTGTCAATGCGACATACAAGTATCTTGGCCGATGAAACGCCATTTAAAATGTTGTGTATATTATTTTTATAGAAATATTTGGTACATAAAACTTTGAAGGTAATATGATAAAATCGAATAATATACTAAAAATCGTCAATTTTAGTGAAACAAAAAACATTATTAGTTATAAAACACAAACAATAATATACCATGTATCTACAAAGTCCCACCCTTTTTATTTTTTTTATTAATGGAAATAGACAGATTTGCTTTGGGGAAAGTTTAGATAACCAGAGGAGGAGTTTTTTGAAGTATCAAAACTTTCAACCCTTACCCCCAAAATGGGGTAGTTTGGGGGTAATACAAGAATTTTAAATAGCAACCCCTATTGAGTGATACCTCATTTTAAAGTTCTTTTCAAAATAAGAGTAATAGCGCAAACCAGAGGTCTCTAAGTTCATCCTACCCAACATAGCAACCAATTGAATTGTGAATTTTACGTTCATAATTAGACCGGAAATGTTACGTAATGTACAACAAGCTTTTGAGTCCAGAATCTATTTCTGCCAAAAAGTAAATGGTAGCCATTTCGAGAACTTAATCTGAGCTTAAAAAAAACAAGGTAAGGCTCTTACCATCATTTTACCAACATAGAGCAGTTTGTAATGTAATAAAAACAACCGGAGTTTGTAGGTTAACATTCACAATTCGATTGGTTGCTATGTTGGATAGGGTGAACTTAGAGACCTCTAGTTTGCGACATTATTCTTATTTTGAAAAGACCTTTAAAATGAGGTATCACTCAATAGGGGTTGCTATTTAAAATTCTTGACTTACCCCCAAACTACTCCATTTTGGAGGTAAGGGTTGAAAATTTTGATACTTCAAAAACTCCTCCTTTGGTTATCTAAACTTTCCCCAAAGCAAATCTGTCTATTTCCATTAATAAAAATAATAAGAGGGGGGGTGGGACTGTATGGACACATGGTATATTATATTTATGTTATTCTTATTATTAGACACAAAATCGAGTTACTTTACTAAGTACACAGGAAAATTACATTTCAAGTAAATCAATAGAAAAAAATAATTTTGTTTTACTATATTTTATGGTTTTTTAAAACTTTTTGCTTTATTGTACTTATACAATTATATTACATATATTTTATTTTTAAATTGATTTTGTTTTGTTGCTTACGTATTGTATGTTTTAGAACCGCAATAAAGGACGATCTCCGATTTTTGAATGATCTTTACGTGTCATTGTAGCTGGCACACAAATTAATAGAGGACTATAGTCAGCTTACATAGAAACCCATTAAAATTCATAAAACAACAAGAAGAAATGTTATAATGGCGAGCATTTTAAATGGTTTTTTTTTTTTTATACAACACAATTAATTAGATAAAATTTGCAGATTCTAGTTGAACATACCAAATCACGGATGCAATAGTAGCGAATCGAAGCTATTCTCACATATGCACAGCTTTGAGGGCTGATACTGATACGAGCGGAGGCTTTTATATATAAGCTGACATTATAGAAGTAGTAATATACAATTACGAGTTTAGCAGACCCGTGTAACAACTTGTTAACAAAATTACCAGATTAGACCCCTTGATCAATAAATACAATTGAACATATAATATAATGCCAAAGAAATTTAAGGTATTAAATTTATAGGATCCGCTTATGATGGGGGATGTCAATTTATTTCGTTTACTGTAATATTTTTTTCTGAATATTTCATTTTTTAGTTATTATTAGACTATTAGAGACAAAATTGTATCGCTTAACTAAATGCAAGGGAAAACTGTGTTTCAAGAAAATGAATAGATTAAAAAATACAATAGTAATATTAATGAAAAATGTGATCTTAATAGCTGCTAATTGAAAAATACGAAATTTTATAAATTATAATTTTGCCATTATACTTTAGTATTACTTAGTAGGTAAATGTAATATATTTTAACCATTGTAACAAGTGACAAAACTGTAAGTAAATTAACGCTGATATAAAATTCAAATTCAAAAATCGGTTTTCAAGTGAGACTTCTGAAATAAGAGAATTTTGGCTTATGAAATGTTTTTACCACCTTAACTATGGACACAGCAGAGTATTTAAATATGTTTCTTCAAATCACTCCATTAGATTCTGATTAGTCAAGATTTAATATTCACAACTAGTACAACAGTAGGAGAAAGTAGCAATACGTTTTATCCTTTTTCAAGCCACAAATTAAAAAAAATTTTAAACCAATAATAATCGTCAAAACACGTTCCTGTTTTGTCTTTTCCGTATTTATATCCAAGTTAATAAACCTTCCCTGGACTTAAAGACACAATGTTTAAAACTTGTGGAGTTAGATGGGAGACGCTTTCTTCCTTTAGATATCTCCCCTCCCAAAAGAATCATGAAATACCCTAATGAAAATAAAAATAACGGAGTACTTTGCTTTGTAGTGGAAAATATTAATTACAATCACACGAAATAATTGAAAACCTCTAGGGTAAAGTTTTATCAAAGTGTAATACCACCATTAAAATTGTTTATTTAGTGTAGACTAAAATAAATTATAGTAATAATAGAGTATAATATAGGAAGTAAGGTTCAAAGTCATAATTAAATTGCACATTCATTATTTTGACGCAACCCGCAAACAAAGCATTAGAAGCGGTAAAACACTATTTATCTTTATAACTAATATAAAACTAATTTTAACTCTGTTGCCATATAAATGTAAGGAAAAATTAAATACCCACACTTAATTTAATATTCCCACTATATATTTTGTTTTAATTTTATCACAACTATTTCTGTTATGTAAAAATTCCAATAATTAATAATTAGTTTTTTTAAATAAATAAATAAAACTATTTAGTCTTGTATAGTTTCGCTATTCTTTAAAGTTAAATTATTGAATTTGATACGTAAATTCTCTGAGGATTAACGCTAAGTCTGGATGAATTAAAGTTGTATAATTTGATTAAAAGTTGTTTACTTCTGCTGACACATTGGAAATTGAGTGGACACAAAGTTACGTCCTTGTTTTACACTAAAAGTGCTGACTCAGGTGGAATGAAGAGTTCAGCGATAATTACGAACCTTAAAGTTTAGTTTTAAATGATGTGAAAATATTCACTTGTAAATTAATTGTGAAGGGAAAATAAAGCAGATTTGATGTGTACCTTCCTTAAATTTGTTTTATACACAGAAAGGTTCTGTTGTATAGTGGTTGCACTTATCAGGAGATATTATAAAAACTTTGAAAAATGTATAAAACATGTAATATGACATTTCGATACTTGTCAATCAAAAAGTGATACAAGAGCTGACATTGCAAGACATGTTTTAAAAAATATATCTTGAGTTAGGATTATCTTAAGATATTATGAAAATATATTTTAAAGAGAGTTGCCAGAATTAACAGATATCTGTTTAAATTTCTTCGTATTGTTCGAAAACACGTCGATAATTAAAACATTGTGGTACCTAGCGCCATCGTATAGTATAATGCAATAATTAAATTTATAGCTAAAAAGTTGTTCTTTTGGGCGTTATTATTAGATCTAGGAATTTATCATGTAGGGTGAGTTGTTTAAAAACATGTGCTACAAAGGTTTTCTGAATCACGTAATTGTATCATTACTTTGCTGATCTTGACTAAGCCCTAACTCGCCTCGTACTTGTATATATGTTTAAAAATCACCACTATATAGCTCGCGTCAATATGAAGGCCCTGGCAGGCCTCGTAGTTGTACATATTGAAGGAACCTCAAATATTCAATGTTTCGATATTCATTGTTGTATTCTCTATCGTGTTCACGTACAAACGACGACAACGAGGACGACAGAGGCTATCTGAGGCTACGAAACGGAGATTTTTTTTTGTTGCAATACCAAACTTACCTATAATTCGTATATTGGGTAAGTAAATTGCAATATAACATTTTGTTACATTAACATCACGTTCGTTACTACGTCATTAAAAAGCAATAAAATAAATTCTTGTCCAGTGACTTTTCCGTTTCTGTTGTTCATCAAAGAGCGCAATCAATTCAATGAAAACAAGAGCAAATTACATTTTTGGCATTTCCAACAGAGTCGGTTATAAAGTTAGGACATTCTTTCAATCAACAATGTTGATCAGCACCCATGTTGATGGAGTAATGAAACCATTCGTGCGGAAATCAAATAATTCAATTATATTTTATGTTTCATCTTGGCAACGTGAAATTTATAGGGAATTTATATTTTAGAAAACTAGATTTGCGTTTTCCTTGATGGAAACTCTGAAATGTGGGAATTGTAAAA